>JASAUF010000182.1:6660000-7260000 GCA_030180095.1 Magnolia changhungtana | reverse complement strand
TGCATGTGCACACGGATGACTAATATTAGTTGTGAAATCTGATTCGTTGATTATAATTCCATGGTCTATAAAATACAGGTTTCGCTTAATATAATGTTTTTTTGAAAGGAAAATTTTGACCTATACTTGGATTGGACAGTCAAAATACTATAGTATTTCTGTACACATAATTATTGTCTAATAATAGTGTCAATTCCACCTAATGCAATTGAATGCCATTTCATTCCGCGAATCGTCAACAAAACCTAGGGTGAGACAAAACCCTCCTCCCGAGCTAAAACCCTAGTTTCACAACTATCCAATTCGAACTAAAACCCTAGTTTCACAACTATCCAATTCGAACTAAAACCCTAGTTTCACAATGATCCAAAACCGATCTAAAACCCTAGTTTTGCAATGATCAAAAACCCCAAGGGCCCAATTGGACACTGTCAAAACCCAGAACTGGAAGACAAAACCCTCATCTCGATCTAAAACCCTAATTTTGTAGCACATTCGGATCTTCGAAATTGTAAGTTTCAAAACCACTAATAAATAAATGTTAAAAGCCCACTCACCAAAATCTAATTAATTTTCAATGAGAAGATGTAAACCTTGCTTTTGCGTTAAAAAAAAAACCCCCCCTTGGCAAATGTACGTCCAAACGGGCCCTAATTCGGGTTCGGGTTCGGGTTCAGGAAACCCATTGGAGTTCCTAACGCATGCTAAAATTAAACACTACAGACCCTTGCGGGTATTCGTACCGGGTACGGATATGGGTCTAGCGGATATAGTGGAAACAAACGTGGCAACGAAGCCCACCTGAAAATGGAAGTTGGAATCGTAGTAGTGGTGGCCACAAAAGGAGTGGATGGCCCACCTAAGAAAAGACATGAAACATGACTTCGCGGCCCACCTGAGAAACGGCAGGAAACATGATAGCGCGGCCCACCTGATTGACGGCGAAAACAGTGCGGGGGCCACCGTACGTCGTGTTCCTGTAAACACGTGGTGATGTGGCCCACCTGATGGACGTAATGAATGGAAACGGATTGGCTACTCCCCTGACACCAGCCAATGGCTGGTGGTCGGTGCTATGTGGGCCCACCATGATGTATGTGTTTCATCCATGCCGTTTATCTATTTTTACACATCATTTTACAGTATGAAACCAAAAATGAGGTATATCACTATCTCAAATGGACCACATTGCAGGAAACAGTGTTGAATGAGCGTCAACCATTAAAAACATTTTGGGGCCATAAAAGTTTTGGATCAAGCTGATTTTTGTTTTTTCCCCTTCATCTGGGCCTGTATGACCTAATCAATAGATTGAATGTCAAATAAACAGTGCGGTAAGCCTTAGGAGGATTTTAATGGTGGATATCCAATCGCTATTGTTTTCATGTGGTGTGGTGTGGTCCACCTGAGACTTATATCCCTCTCATTGATGGTTTCAAGCCCTAAAATGATATGTAAAAATGGATGAACGGAATGGATGAAACACATACATCATGGTGGGGCGCACAGAGCACCGACCACCAGCCACGGGGCTGGTGTCAGAGGGAGTAGCCAATCCGTTTCCGCAATGAATGGCAAAAAGTGTACGTGGCCCACTGTACGGAAGGCCAAAAAAGCTTGAACCCGACGTGAATCGAACACGCAACCTTCTGATCTGGAGTCAGACGCGCTACCATTGCGCCACGGATCCATTAATTGGAATGTATCTGCGTAAAATTATTTTCAATATAAAACATGTTCTTACGTCATTGGTCCTCTGGGGCCCACAGTAAATGTATGACCATATCCGCAGCGTCCATAATCCGTACCCCATTGTTTCACTTTACCTTGCAAAATATCAGACTAATCCATGACGTAGGTGGGTCACGTCTTTGTCAACGTTCGTTATGGAATGTCCACCATTAAAATCTTTCAGATTGTTTGTGACCTGAATTGTATTTTAGATAAGATCCAATCTATTGATAATGTGATATTAACAAGTATAAAGGGAGATCCAAAAATTCAGGCCCTTTAGAAACGTAGGTGGACCACACGCCATGAGTTTCATGGTACGACCAACCTGACTTTTGGGTCGGACTGATTTTCTTGACTCTTTAAGTAGAAAATAAAGTGGTGTAGGGACGAAGTTGGATATTGTGTAGATGTCATGGTGGGCCTCAGAATCTGTTATTCTACAAACAGTGCAGAATCGACTTCTTTAAATTAAGTAGACTACTCTAGACCGTCCATCTTTGGTGCTACCGCATAAATGGTGTCAGTGGTGGATCTGAGCCGTTCCTATGGATCTATGTTGGTCAGGGGTGGATCCAAACCGCCCATTGATAAAACTATCCTTTGATGAACGTGTGTCGTGGGAGAATTCTACCTTTGCTCTGTCGAAGTGGCCCATGCAACATCTTCAACCAGGATCACTTCTGCCAGCGTGTCATTGTTTCAAGTAGAAAGACTCGATCCCCAAAAGCCACTGTTCTTCTGGATCATGGCCCACCATATGGGAGGTCTAGATCCATGAAATACACGACACGTGGACCGATAAAAAAGAGGAATGATGGAATAGTCTTCATAATGCCGTAGAGTGGACTGATGTGGGGCCTACCCTGATCAGTGCATGGCATCGTCCCGTCCATCAGGCGACCCCTTCTATGATCGGTAATGGAACCAAAAATCAGTCCGATCAGAAATTCAGGTGGGCCATACAACAAGGAACAGTTTGGAAGGGATGCCAACGGTCGATTGTAAATGGGCCCCACGTAAAATTTAACCGAAATCCAATCCGTTCATCGTACGTTGGATTCCAGAAGTAAAGTACATATAAAAAATCAGGCTATTCCAATACTCCATCTGACCACACCTACTGGATTTAGAGATTTTAGGAACAATTTTCCTCTATTCCCACCGGTGTGGTCCACTCGAGTTCTCAATTATCCTTATTTCTCGTATTCAAAGTGAAATAGAGGAGCTTCACAAGATCTACGGAATGGATTTCTGAAAAATCATATAGGGGCCCACAGATGTCGATACTCCAAAAGGATTAGAAAGTGAAAAATAAAATAAAATAGAATAAACATGTTTACATTACAGCGTAACAAACAAACATGTGCATCAAAACCAACTCAAAAGTTATACAAAATGCTCGAGCTTCCAGTTTTTCCAAAGTGGGGCCCACTGTCCAGTCATCCAAACCATCGATATGATGGGCCTCACCGTGGATGGCACATGGAGCAAAAATCCCCACATTGGATAAATCCCACCAGACACAACAACGGTTCACATTCGAAGTGCTAAGACATCTGTGGATAGGATCGTCCAATCTGGGTCATTTTTTAGTGCATGGGCCATCTGCGGCAGTGCCCACTGACCCAACGGTTGAGATTGGCCGAACATGGGCCCACTCGTATTAATTGAGAGATTACTACTCAGTTTTCTTCTCTTTGCTAACCTTTTTCTTATCCTTCCTCAATATTTTCTCATCAAACATCTCAGACAATTTTCGACCGTCCATCTTCACACGCTCAGATAATTTTCGGCCGTCCATCTTCACACGCTCGGATGATTTTCGGCCGCACATCTTCACACGCTCTACACATGCCTGGATCCTATCTTGGTACTTGAAATAAAGGACAGGCAAAGTCAAACCCATCAAAACACCTGAAAGTCAAAGTCAAATCCATCATCTGAAGAAGTCAAAAAGGAGGACTACCGGATCTAGGGGTGTACACAAACCGGGCTAGCCCGGTTAGCTCGCTCGACCCGGCCCGAAAAAGCCTGACTCGACCCGACCCGGAACTGAGTTCGGGTCAGGACGGACCAATTTTTTAGGCCCGAAAGTGAGTTCAAGCCGAGTTCGGATACCTCCGGTTGCCGACTCGGTCCGAAATCCGACTTTCCTCCCGGCCAATGACGTATTTAATTTGTATAAAATGTTTTATTTTATGCTATGTCAAATATATGTAAATGTATGTAAATGTCCTAATTAGTTAGATTTTTTGTGGAGTCTATAGTTCAACTATCTAAACCGTAGGGATTTGTAACGGACGCGGATTACCGCCAAAGCCTTTCCCATGAACTTGCTTGATGTTGATGCCCGAACTCGGGTTCGAATCGCCCGAACTCGAAGGTTCAAATCGCTCGAACTCGGCCGAACTCGCATCCCGTTTCGGGTTAGAGATGTTGGCCGGTCACCGTGGGCCCGGACGGGCTAAGGCCAGTTCGACTCGGCCCGACCCGTGTACACCCCTAACCGGATCCAACGACTCATCAGATAATTTTCTCCGGGGTGTACGGCCCCACCCTTGATGTTGATGTGAAATCCATACCGTGCATCTGTTTCGTCTCTTTATGATCGTAGTGGACCCCAGGAATCATCCTGATAAAAACTCAGGTGGGACCCACCACTGTAAGAAATACAATCGTGCGGTTTGGCCCACCTGATTTTTAGAATGGATCCAGTTTTGGAGTGCCCCTTCATGGTGGTGGGACACACCTCCTGATGAATGGGATGGATGGAAAGTACGTGGCACACGGTGGACCACACATTCCATCAGGAAGTTTCTACGGTGAACGTCACCCTTCCCCATGTCCCCCATTGTTCCCCTTGGTGTGGCCCACTTTAGGTATTCATCAAAGTGAATTTTTGGAGCTAGATCTAACATGGTGGGACGAATCTGATGGACGGGTTGGATGATACCGGCACATCATGGTGGGGCTCCACATCATTGACCGGTTGGATTCTTCCAATGTACTCCATGTTGCCGCATGTGCTTCTCATGAAGAGATGTCTCCAAATTTTGGAAGGGATACTCCATCCACAGGGGGGGATGATAAGATCAACGGTCCAGATCACAGAAAAAATGGGCCCCACTTGAAAAGTGTCCAAAATCAAGGAGAAGTAGTTACCAATGTAGAGGAGTGTAAGGAAGTCGAAGCAGCTACCGACAAAGGAGAGAATGAAGAGAGCAGTAATTATCTGAGCAACCACTAACCAATTCCTCTCCACAGCCGCATGAAACAGCCATCTCACTGCATCTTCAGCCCATGATCGGACGGCATCCGCTATCTCCACTGCAGACTGCTCAGAGACTTCTAAACCTGAGCAGCTTGGCACATCCCTAATGCAAAAATAAATAAATAAATAAAACGCATGAAAAAGGAAAACGTGTGGACATGTGCCACATGTGTATGAAATCAAGGCCACTAGTGAGGTAGGGCTTGTGCAAAATGCTGTCAAATTTGTTTGGATTGGAAGTAAGCAAGGAGAATGCAATGGAAGCAAAATTGTGATATAAATGTGTGGAAAACTCATATCAAGGCTAGCAACTTCGGGAACGAAATCCTTGACACTTTTTTTTTTTTTTTTTTTTGCCAAAGAAAGAAATGCTGAATATAAAGTGTTTTTTTTTTTCTAAATAATTTATTTTTATGTAGAGCAGGCCACAAATGTATTCTTAGCATATTTGGATCAAAAGAAGCTAGAACAAAAGGGCCAGTCTTACGGGATTGGGCCTAGGGCTGTACATGGAGTAAGCTCGATTAGCTTGCTCAACTCGACTCGAAGAAGCTCGATTCGACTCGGTTCGAAATTGAGTTCAAGTCAAGTTGAGTTGATTTTTTGAGCTCGAAAAAAATTTCAAACCGAGTTCGAGCTTGCCCAAGCTCGACTCTACTCGGATCGAACCCCGACTCGAATCGAACTTGGATCGAACCAGTTCGATGACTCAGTTACTTTGATATTGATGTTGCTCACCAAGTGTTTGATGAAATGACTCAACGAAGTGTCAATTGGTGGCGAGAAAGGTATGTATATGAAACAAATACCATTTTTCTTGATTTTGATGTTAACTACAAGGTGTTTGATGAAATACCTGTAAAACTGCTGCTACTGTTTTACATACAGTGTGAATTCGAAAGTGTAGTCCATATGTTTGTGAAAATGTTGTACAAGCAAACTCGACTTGATCTTGGCTCGAACTGGCCCGAGTTGCTTATTGAACCAAGCCGAGCTAGCCAGTTAGGCTCGAGGACTGAGTCAGTTTGAGCTGGGGTCACTTAGTGGCTAAGCCGAGTCAAGTTGTGCCAAGCTCGAATCGGTTCGACTCGTACACCTCTAATTGGGCCCAAGCATGTTCAGATCAAAGAGATTTATTTCGGATATAGAGAAATTGATGTTTGAAGTGTGTACCGTAAATCAACCATAACTTGTGATTTAGGTATCGTCACGGAATGCACTACCTATTGATCTTTATATAGCACGCTATCCAAGTTCAACCGACCCTTGAAATGGGTTGCATCGGTCAATTTCATGAGACATGTTCAAAATTACGGTTGTAGAAAAAATTTATTATTTTTAAAAAATTTCTATTTTCATTGTTTTTTAGAAATTTTTTGAAGTTGCTCATAAGTCAAGAATATTCTAGTAATGTTTATCCATACTTTTCATTTTTTGATGAATTAGACTTTAGAAGATTATTATTATTATTAGGAAATTGAGCTTTAGAAGAGTTTTGCAAGAATTAGTATATTAGGCTTTAGAAGATTCTTTCTATTTTAGGTAGCTTTGAATTTGGTTTTATTATTATTATTATTATTATTATTATTATTATTATTAGTGTAATCAAGAAATCGTATACTTTACAAATTATCTAATAAAATATTAAAGTTTTCTCTATTATTATTTCTTGTGGATTCAAGAACTATCTTCTAGATTTAAGGTTTTGATTACTTGAAAAATACAATGATCTTTCTCATTATTGTTTCATGCTCTTCTCTGCATAAATTTTCAAACATTTAAATAATTCCCTTGCCAAGGAAAACCTCCTTTCCCTTAAATTTGTTATTTAAAAATCATTCTACTTTTTGGATAAAAAGAAAAAGAAAAGAAAAGAAAAAAAGAAAAAAGAAAAGAAACAGAAAAAGAAAAGGCATTTGATGGTCCAACCACATATTAAAAGGTCTGCTGCATGCAAAAGATACTTGGTATAACAAGAATGATTAAGTTGGGCCATGTAAGGTAACAGTGGCAACTCCTCCACCACACATTAAGTTAAAAGGTCTGCTGCATGCAAAATAAACTGAATTGCCCAATCCGAAAGCAGCCCCTTACCATCAAAATAGTGGGGTCCATCTTTGATGGAGCACAACTTGAAAATCACACTGATTGGATGATCTTAATCTTTGGTGGTGTGATTGTTCACCATTTTCTTTTGATCTGTCCACTTGATGATGGGGAAGGGCACACCTGTCAAGGATATAGGCCACTCATCAAGTGGATCTCTCATAAAAAACGCCCAGGCCCAAAAATCTCCTAAGGCAATGGCTCTTCATGACCATACTTACACAGTCCCCTCTTGTTTTCTTATGGTGTATCTTAGGGCTTGTTTGATTTTCCTAATTACGTTGTAAATGGGTCATCATTATTTCGCTGCATCAATGAGTCTGAATCCCCATGTAAATTTCTTGTGTTTTCCTATGCTTAAAATTCGCAGGGCTCGCTGCGATGAATATGTCATATCCACATTGTTAATCCGTTCCACAAGCTCATTTTAGGGCACTAGTAAAAAATTCAGGCAAATCCAAAGCTTTAGTGAACCGCACCACATGAAATAGTGATCCTAATACACCCAAACCAACCATTGAAAGCTAAAACCTTTCTAGGGCCCATGATGATGTTTATTCATCATCCAACCTATTCATAAGGTGATACGGTCATGGATAAAGGGAAAACACAAAAATTAGCTCGATTCATAACTCCTGTTGCCCCCATGATGTGATTAATGGTAAGTGGTATGGTTCGCTTGAGTTTTAGATCTGCCTCATTTTAGAACGGCATGGATATGAGTCATATGACATACATCATGCTGGGCCCTACATTTTTGTGCCCAAAATTTGTTTCCCGACCTCAATTTTTCGCCCAAACATCGGACTTGTCAACATCAAGCCTTAGGGTAACAGTTGTAATTACAAGTGTAAATAATAACAACTTTTTTCCAATGTATTTAATTGTAATTTCAAAATCAAACAAGCCCCTTAGTTTAATTAGTCATAGGCAATTGTTCTTTCTACAGGTGTGTGATATACATATTTGATAATACAAGTATAAAGAGGGCATCTTGTAAAAATATTTTAGTAGGAGATTCTTTTTACAATGGAACAGTGGAAGAAAGATAAATATAGTATTTCTAATTTATATTATTTTAAGAAAGAAGAAAGCTCCGCATTGCTGGGGCATAGGTATATTATCTCTCGTTTCTTGGTTATTTTTATGGGTGTACATGAATTGAGTTAGCTCAGTTAGCTCGCTTGACTCAACTCGAAAAAGCTCGATTTGACTCTGTTCGAAGCCGAGTTCGAGCTGAATCGAGCTGATTTTTTGAGCTCGAACCAATTTTGAGCTTGCCCGAGTTCGACTCAACTCGGATTGAACCCCAACTCAAATTGAACTCGGATCGAACTAGTTCGGTGACTCAGTTACTTTAATATTGATGTTGCTCACCAAGTGTTTGATGAAATGACTCAACAAAATATCTGCTTGCGGCAAGGAAGGTATGTATATGAAACAAATACCATTTTTCTTTGATTTTGATGTTGCCTATAAGGTGTTTGATGAAATACTTATAAACAGCTACTGTTGTTTTACATACAATGAGAAATTAAAAGTGCACTGCATGTGTTTGTGAAAAGTGGCCGAGTCAAGCCGAGCTAAGGCCAGCTCCCCCCCCCCGGAAGTTCGCCAAGCCGAGCCGAGCCAAGGCCAACTCAACTCGGTTCAACTCGGTGGACACGTGATTTTCCATTGCTTGCATCATTTGTGAGTGTTTTTCCCCCCAAGAAAATCAAGCAAGGCTAGACATGACAACTGTACATACGATAATGATGGGTGGGATCAAAGTTGTTTCCATGCCATGGATGGGATGCACATGGTTATCTAATCAAAGTAAATCCCTGATGGGCCCCACCTAATTGATTGTTGAATGTTTGGACCTATTTTTCTACAAAAGAGATCCTAGCCATCCATACTCTGGACTGTTGTTCCAATGCTCAGAACCGTCCAATTACTACGATTTTTTCTGGATGGACCATGAAGAGTGTGCAGGATCAAGTGAACAATTCAGATTGATTGACTATGCAGCTAAAACCACTGATTAACTTCTCAATGTGCAATACTTTTATGATTGAATGGAAACCATTCATGCTTACCTGCCGAGGAGTGGGGCCAAGTGGGCCCAAACGAACAAAGAAGTAACGGTCAAGATTGCAACCCAAGAAGCAACGGTAACAAATGTATATTGGTAGATTTCCAGCAAGACCCACATCACGGTGGAGATGGCAAGAACTGAAAAGCTCAGCTTCTTTCTCCTCCATAAGAATGCATCTCTCATAGTATCTGCAACAAGACAATAGAAGGGCAAAAATGATATTACAAAGGTCAGATGAGGGTAAAACGGTCTTTTCCAGCTTACCATGGTAATTTCTATCTCGAGGCCGGATCCACTCCAAAGCTTCGTAGGTTAAGCTTACGCGGATTTCCTGGGAAAGCCTTTTGCAGGAAATTCATGCGCTGTAAACTTAGGTGGGGCCCACCGTGATGTTTTTCAGGAATCCGCTCCGTCCATCCGTTTTGTGAGCTCATTCTAGGAGAGAAGACAAAAATTGAGCAGGATCCAAGACTCAAGTGGGCCGTACTAAAGGAAAAGGTGGTTAGGGAAATTCCTACCGTTGAAACCTCGCTGGGTTCGACGGTGATGTTTACTTGCCATCCATACCGTTAATAACGTCATTCCTACTGGGATGAACTGAAAACATAAATAGTAGCTTGATTCAAAACTTCTTTTGGCCCACAAATATTTCAACCGTGGACGTTCAATTATCACTTTTTCAGCCCACTTGAGTATTGGATACGGCTCATTTTTGGCCTCATAACCTAAAATGAACTTACAAAACGTATGGAAGGGGAGGATTTCTCACAAACATCACAGTGGGCCCCACCCGGGCTCCGAGCACAGGAACTTCTTGCTAAGGCTTTCCCAGGAAATCCGTGTCCACCTGCAACATGATTTGTGGGGCCCACTGTAATGCATGCATAAAATCTGATGTAGATCGGGTCGCAAACAATTCTATGGCCAAGATGGACAAGAGAAGGTCCGATCTAAGGTGGAAGTGATCCATACCGTCAAAAACTTAAAACAGTCGTATCTCGCAAACCAGAGGAGATATCCGACGTGCTATATATGATTTTGGGTAAGAGAAGCTACTTTAGCCACCCAACCTACTAAGCCAGGTTGTACATGCTAAATTTGTGAGATTCCATCGCATGGAGTGTTGAAAATTGATTTTAATTTTGTTTTTACCAAGTAAGTTTCATTTTGATTGTAACTCTTCATCCATTGGGCTTTAAGAGTTTTTTTTTTTTTTTTACACGCACACACACCCCACACACGCATGCCATGGGATTTCACCACTGGTGGGTACTCAGAACCCTTGACCCGGTGTTGAAGCTCCTGGGAGTCTACCACCCGGGTAAGAGTAAGGACCCATTGGGCTTTAAGAGTTATGTCCAACATGAAAATTGCTTAGAAAAATTAGGAGAATAACATGGTTTAGTTAAATAGGACACTATTTTTGTCCGAAAACCATTTATCGAATATAAATAGTAAGTTTACTGTAAATAGTAAGTCATGATTCACGTGAGTTTTAGTTGTAGTTTGATTCCGAAATTGAAATGAGTCATCCGAAGTGCCATATATGATTTTGGGTAGGAGAAGCTAGTTTAGCCACCCAACCTGCTAGGCCAGGTTGCATATGCCGAATTTGTGAGATTACATCGTATCGACGACTGAAAATCGATTTTAATTTCATTTTTACTAAGTTTTATTTTGATTGTAATTCTTCATCCGTTAGGCTTTTGGAGCTGTGTCTAACATGAACATTGCTTAGAAAAATTAGAAAAATAGCATAGTTGAGCTAAATAGGACACTTACTATTTTTGTCCGAAAACCATGAAGTCTAGTGGAAATCATTATAGTAAGTCATGATTTACTATAAATAATAAGTTTACTATTTATAGTAAGTCACCATTTACCTGAGTTTTAGTTGTAGTTTGATTCTCTAGCGTTCATAACATTATTTAAAGGGTTGTAAACACTTTTTTATACCATCAATCAACTATTTTGGAATCTTTAGAAATTATTTTCTATTTTCTTCTTTGCATCATCACCGATTCGAGGTATCTCCATGAGGAGTATAGCTCCTAGGATTCGTGGTAGTTATACCTCTGAGGGAAGAGGGTGCTCCACCTCAACACGTCCTTCCCTGCTTCAACATCACTCTCTCATGTTTTAATCACACTAATTCAAAACTCAGGTGGGCCACCCTTTAAAAAAAAAAAAAAAAAACTTCCATAGTGGACCCCACCATAATTATCAGATTGGATCTAATCTGTTTAGTAGATGCGCCCCACCAGGATGATTGGTCAGCCCAAAAATCAGTGGGCCACACCACATGGTTTCAGAGATTTTAGGATTGATTTTACATGGTGTGGCCCATCTGAATTTTCGATCAGTGTGATTTTTACGCAAAAAGTACAACATGAGAGGGCACACGCGATGGACGGATTGGATTTCATGCACAACGGTGGGTCACACTGCTTGTAGGTTAAGCTTAACCTCCCAAGCTTTGTAGCTGATCCGACCACTTCTATCAGAGTATCTGCTCTGCAGAACCGGTTGGGGGAGGGTTAAAGATGATATAACTATAACAATATACGGGTAAAATGGTCATTTGGAGCTTACCTTTGAGTAGAGATTGTGGAGAATCTGGAGGTGGAGGCGGAGGTGGAGGTGGAGTGGAAGTAGAAGCAGAAGCAGACATGGCGTAGGTGATGAAGATGAGCGGTGAGAGATTTTCTCGGTGCTTTTGATGGAAGGATCTTTCGGTGTGGAGTGACACGTGGCTGCTGATTGGTGAACGGTGTGGATCGTGAAGCACACGTGGTGGTGGAGAGGCTGTTGGGTCGGGACGTTTTGGACACGTAGTAGGGTTTGTCGGAAGGAGATTGGGTTTTCGTAGCCCGCGGGGTACCGGAAATCGTGTGGGTTGGGAAGCGCATGTGGGACCCACCTTGGATGCTCCGCCATGCAGGTGCCACGCGTTCGGATGGTCTTGAGCCATCCATTCGATGGATTCTTGTCGTCGAGCGAGAACTCTTTGGGCTTTCAACCGTCAGCCATGATCAGTTATTTGAACCGTTTATCATGTGGGTCCAACTTCAGATGGTGCACTGAAAGAGCTGGGCATGAGACGACTCGACTCGGCTAACTCGACTCGTCCCACTCGTTTAGACCTGACTCGATTCGCGCCGAATGGGTGAGTCCGTCCAAATCGAGTAGGCTTCTCCCCATCTAAACTGAAATTGAGTCGAGTTTGAGTTACCCAGTAACTTGACTCGTAACTCAATCCAGTCAGACTCGACTCAATCTAAAATTGACTCGACTCGGGTGTGTGTGTGTGTGTGTGTGTGTGTGTGTGTGTGTATATATATATATATATATATATATATAATTTTTAAGTATCTATATCCCTATACGCCACACCCGACTCTGCTCCAATTCAATTCCAAACTCTTTTTTCCTTCCTCATCCTCATCATCTTTCAAGCTCAGCAACTATCCACCACCAGCATCACCCTCATCTTCCAAGCCTGACAGCCGCCCACCACCATCACCACCCTCTCTCTCTCTCTCTCTCTCTCTCTCTCTCTCTCTCTCTCTCTCTCTCTCTCGAATCGGCACCAACTTGAACCGACTTGGTACTTTTTAATGGGTCGGACTTGGTCTGGATTAGTCCAGGCCATACCCCGATTCCGATCGTTTCAGGTATGCCAGACACGTACTGAATTGAGTCGAGTTTGGGTAGGGCCTATTTCAAAACCGGATTGAGTTGGTTCAGCCCTAACTTGGTCCGACTGGACTTGATGCCCAACTCCACTCTACCAACCCTTAAGATTAAGATATTAATGGGCCGTTTTGGGCCTGGCCCATACTACACAATAAGGCCCAAATCCAAATAACGACTTGAGCCCGGCCACGAGCCCTAAAAGATTTGCTCCATTCAAAAATTGATCAAATCTCTATTTTTGACGTAAATATTCTTAATACATCCCTTGTCACACATGCACAAGAAAATTGACTTTCAGTAAAATGAAAACCAACGGGTCTACATACAAGAAGAAGTCTCGGTAGGCTGTATTGAGCTACGATAATTTTCAGCATTGCTCCAATTTCTGCTCCATCCATATTCCCATAACTGATCTGACCGTGGGCCACTAGATGGATGGTTTTGATTGACCAAGAAGCCACCGTGGATCACACGTGGCAAAAAATCAATCTTGATCAGATGACCGCAGGGTCGATCCACTTTCATCTTGACCATCCATTTTGTAGGCGCCCTTCTTATCCTTGTGTTTTTGGGGCCATGAGTAATTTGTTGTTTATCTGCCGTTCATCCATGATCAAGGTGGGACCCACACCCGTCTTAAAGCAGATGAACATTTGCAGTATCAAGCTATTTGTCTAACTCGTTTATATGGCCTGTAAATTTAGAGCTGGGCATCCAATCGAGTCAAACCGAGTTAGGGCTGACCCAATTCGATCCAGTTTTGAAATAGGCCTGACTCGAACTCGACCCGACTCGGTACCAAGTTCAGCATGCCTAACCCGATCCGAGTCTGGGTCTAGCTTGGACTGATCCAGACCGAGTCGAGTTGAGTTGGCACTGAGTCGGGGAGAGAGAGAGAGAGAGAGAGAGAGAGAGAGAGAGAGAGAGGAGGGTGGTGATGGTGGTGGGTGGCTGCCGGACTTGGAAGAGGAAGACGAGGAAGGGAGGGAAGGAGAGAGTTTGGAATCGGGTCGGGGTCTGGTTGGGTGCGGTGGATAGGGTTAGAGATACTTAAAAATTAGAGCTTGTTTATTTATATATACCCAAACCTGAGTCGAGTATGACCTGAATAAGTTTTGGGTCGAGTTACTGGGTAACTTGGACTTGACTCAGTTTGAGTTTGGATTGGGCGAACCCTATTCGATTTAGACCGACTCACCCATTCAGTTCGGGTCAAGTCGGGTCTGAACGAATCGGACAAGTCGAGTCGTCCCATGCCCAGCTCAACCTATAATGCCTTTGGGACTAGACCACTTTAGGCCAGGCTTGAAGTGAAATATTAGTCTTGTGGGCTTCCCATCAGCTCGGCCAGCCCCTTTAGGGTTTTAAGGGCAAGTTTTTCATATATCATGCACAGGTATAGTTTGGACTACCTAATGGACGGGCCAGATCTCCCAGCACAAGCATGGCCCGGATATAGGGCCCATAGTCGCCTGTTTACAGCTCCAGTTGGAGCACTTCAAGAATAAAATATTTAGGGGCGTCAATGGATAGGCCTGAAAAATCAGAATTTTGATCAGGGTTGGCTTAACTGCCCAGCTTGAAACAGTTCAAAATCCGGGCTAAGACCTACTCCAGGCCCGGCCCATTGACTGCCCTAAAAAGATTAGGAGAGCTTTCCATGCTTATTAGCCATCCACGTGCAGTCACAAGTGCCAACATGCAACGTGTATGGGATCCGAACTCTCAATCTGGCTAGAAATAAAGCTTAGATCTCCCACCATAAAATTCCAGAAATTCCATTACTCAAGTGGGCCACAATGTACTGTAGACACCCCACATAAAATGAGATTGAATTTCGTTCATCGACTTCAGTTGGGTTCCAATTAAAGCATTTATACCACATAAGGACAAGCCCTAGAGACAACCATCGGATTAGATTTGTTGTTGCGGAAGGCGCATAGGTGGCAAACCAATCAAGGAAGTACGGTCTCAAGTACACTTGCAGAACAAAGATACTATTTCAAAAAGATAAAATACCTATAACTAGACAATGAAAGTTCTATTATAAGTGAACTGGTCCACGGCAACCCGTTTCTACATGGAATCAGTCCATGGTTGCTCGTTCCCATGTCTAGCAATAGCATGAAACAATCCAAGCCTTCTGTTTGTGCTTAAGTCTATCACTTTTCGTGGCGTGGCTTCAGTTTGATGTGGTCCAACTCTGTTTTTGACACTAATGTGTTATTGCCCAAGGAGTTCCCTTTTCCTATTTAAGCAGCTCGCCACGACATTAAAAGAGAGGACAAAAGGATTGGGAGAGACCGAGACGGGGAGAAACAGAGACGGAGGGATAGACAAGGAGAATATAGAGGAGAAGAATGAGGTTATTATGGAGTTCTATCATAGGAGGGAGGCTACACCAAAATCCGCTCTTACAACAACACACACTCTCTACTCCTAAAGCAATGCGTGCTTGACCCTCTGCCATCTTTGAAGCACTCTCCCTGCCAAGTTACTTTTGTTGGGGTTTTTGGCCTGCGGAATCACATAGATCTAGATCTAGGATAACAATCCAATGGCACCAAGCACACAAGAGAACACACAGATTTAACGTGGAAAACCCTTGCGGGAAAAAACCACGGCACAAAGCGACAAATCTCCACTATGAAAGCATCAATTACAAAGAGAAAGGACTTACCCGATTCGAACAACCTCGAATCTCACCCTTGCTACACCCTTTGATAACCCTAAACCCTTTTAGGAATCCTTGGAACTACTTTAGAAAACTTTCTCATACATTCTCATACCCTAGGAACACCTATTTATAGTTTAGGCAACTTTCCTTTCGCATCCTAGTTGCGAAAGGATACAAATCCGCAGTTTCGGGCAAAATCGCGGAACAAACTGCGTAACCTACAACTAGTCTAGCCGAGTCTTCGACTGGTCGTAGGATCCCTTCGACCAGTCGAGCAGCTCGGACACCAAAATCTCATGTCGCTAGACTTTGAGTCGTGCAGGCCACGACCAGTCGAACTATTCCTTCGACCAGTCATAGCTGTCCCTCGACCAGTCGTAGCTACAGTAAAAAACAGATTAAAGACTTTTTCCTAACAATCTCTACCAAGTCTTCAATCTTCAACCCTGTAGCTCCTTGACCTCTTTTCTTATCTCTGCTTCACATCATAGCTCAAGATCACACTCCGTCCTTCTTTTCCTCCATCGCCAAGCTCAGAGAAGTTTCACAGAACTTGAACTTCTCTACAGGAATTTCTTGTTAATCATGTCTGTCGGATCTAAATCCACATGCCCAACCACCTTTGCTCCTGTCTTCACAAAAGAATGACGTAGTCTTCTTACCATCTCACCGCTACTCAATATTGTTTGCCGGGGTATTTGCTCACAACACTGATAGCCTGTGAAATAACCGGTCTAAACCAGACCATGACATACACTGCCAACCGCATTCGAATAAGGCTCATGAGATATTCTGCTTTTCCTCATCTGTTTTGGGACATATCCTGAGGAAAACTTGAGGAGAGATGCGTAGGGAACGCTCTCCAGCTTTACTTGCCCCATCACATACTTGATCAATACCTACACACAAGGTATTCCTCTTGTGATTACCAAAGCCTACTCCTCTTTCAGTATCAGCGCCGAAAACCATCTTTGCAGCCCCCCGATCCTTCATCCTGAATGTCTCACTTAATCGAGTCTTCAGTACATTGATTTCAAACATGTCATAATTGGTGATCTACATGTCATCAATTCCTGACTCATCATGAAAGAATCAAACAACTGCCTAGGCGACAGGTCGAACCACGACCTCCTGCAAAGTCTTTTCTCAGCCCCTTTAACTTCGAACCGCTCTGGTTGCTTCATGTAGATTTTCTCTTCACTTTCCCTTACAGAAGTGTAGACTCCACATCCATCTTTCCAGCTCAAGATCACATTGGCCAACCAGCGCCAATCATGGATCTAATAGACACCTGTTATACCGTCGGCGTGAATATCTCTGAGAAGCCAATCCCTTCTCTCTGAGCATAACCCTTCGCTACCAACCTCGCCCTTTATCTATGCTGTATCCTGCTGAAGATCCACCTGCATCCAACCGCTCTCTGGCCCACTGGAAGCTCCACCCGCTCCCATATGTCGGTCTGGTACAACAATCCATCACATCGCCCATAGTCACCTTTCACTTTTCAGCACCAGGCTCACTTAGAGCCATCGCTCACTTAGAGCCATCTGAATAGAAGATGAATCCCCTGCGATATTGGAGTCGTCCATGTACCTCACCGATATCCTGCGATCATGCCGTGTGATTCTTCTCACAGGTGGCTGCTCCATCTGCTCTGTATCCCTGTTCGCACGTCTCAGCCTTCCTACCCCGCCCGCTCATGTGGCCATGCCCAACATGCCACACACGTGCAAAGGTGGAATCCACTACATCCACTGTAGCTCCACCTTTTGAAGTGCTCCCGATCAACCTGTATAAGTTACCGAGTCGTTGCGCTTTCATGATTACCTGTGCTCCTTGGATACCTTAAGAGCACCATCAATACATATGTACTTGCATCCTTTTACCTCAAGCACACCAAGAGAAATCAGATTCTGCTTCAAATCAGGAACGTGCCTCACATCTGTCAAGGTACGCTCCATCCCATCAAACATCCTGATGCGCACAAAACCAACAGCCACAACATTACAGGCAAAACCATTGCCCATAAACACCTGTCCACCATCGCACTCCTTGTAGCTGGTGAACCAATTCCGATGAGGAGTCATGTGAAAAGATGCCCCTGTGTCTAGCATCCACTCGACCTTACAATCATCGTATGGCCGCCTGATAGTAGACACAGACAAAACATCACCATCACATCCATCTGACGTGGCAGCGTTGGCCTCCTTGCATGAAGCCTCAGAATCTTTCCTCTTCGATTTAAGATTTTCACAATCCCTCTTCACATGTCATTCCTTCCCACAGTTTTAGCACTTTACCTTCCATTTGCCCTTGCCCTTAGATTTGGATATAGAACCTGAAGAACCTGTACCTTGTTCAGAATTCCTACCCACTGTAAACAGTGCATCAGAAGACGTCTCTATGTCGCTGTTTAGTTCTGTTTAGTTGTCTCATAGCCTTCCCTTGAAGGGTCGAGATAACGGTATCGACACTCAGGGTTTTGTTCATGCTGCACATAGTGTCCTTGAATACCTCAAAAGACGTCGGGAGATAATTCAGCAACATACATGCCTGTTTTTCATCTTTCATCACTTCTTCCATATCCAGCAATTTGCAAACCAATTTATTAAAGTTGCTGATGTGAGCCTTCAGATCTCCACCCTCTGCCATCTTGAAGTTATACCACTACCACTTCAAGTGCAGATGATTTTCAGAGGATTTCTTCATATAAACATCCTCTAACTTCGCCCATAACTTAGCCGCAGTTTTCTCCCTTATGACGTTGTAGAAAACCTCATCCGTGAGACATAAACGGATCGATGATAAAGCCTTCTTATCAAGAGTATTCCAATCACCATCAGTCATAGTAGACTTCCGCTCCTCAAGAGCACCATCTTCGCCTTATTTGATTAAAGGAACTCATCATCTTAATCTTCCATAACTCAAAATTATTTTTCCCTGAGTACTTCTCAATCTCATACCTAGTGCTCGCCATTATTACTAATCCCTCAGATTCAGATCTGTGCCCCAACCGAACTCGAGCTTTGATACCACTTGTTGGGGTTTTTGGCTTGCGGAATCACACGGATCTAGATCTAGGATAGCAATCCGATGGCACCAAGCACACAAGAGAACACATAGATTTAACGTGGAAAACCCTTGTGGGAAAAAACCACGGCACAAAGAGACAGATCTCCACTATGAAAGCATCAATTACAAAGAGAAAGGACTTACCCAATTCGAACAACCTTGAATCTCACCCTTGCTACACCCTTTGATAACCCTAAACCATTTTAGGAACCCTTAGAACTACTTTAGAAAGCCTTCTCATACATTCCTATACCCTAGGAACACCTATTTCTAGTTTAGGCAACTTCCCTTTCGCATTCCAGTTGCTAAAGGACACAAATCCGTAGTTTCGCGCAAAATCGCGGAACAAACTGCGTAACCTACAACTAGTGTAGCCGAGTCTTCGACTGGTCGTAAAACCCCTTCGACCAGTCGAGCCATCCCTTCGACCAGTCGAGCAGCTCGGACACCAAAATCTTATGTCGATGAACTTTGAGTCATACAGGCCACGACCAGTCAAACTATTCATTCGACTAGTCGTAGTTACAGTAAAAAACAGATTAAAGACTTTTTCCTAACAATTTTATCCCGTCAAAGTTGAAAAGTACTGAAGTCAAACATTTAGCCATCCATTCTTACCGAAAATAGTGTCTGATTTTTTTCTTTCCCGCATCTCGAATCAAGCACATAACTAGAAGATCAACAACTTCTATACATGTCTTTAATGCATTTCTTTATTTTTCTTTGTTCCACCTATCTAGAGATGCATTTCTTTATTTTTCTTTGTTCCACCTATCTAGAGACCGGAAATCCAAGTAGTATGGCTTAGCTCTCTAATTTGCCGCCGCTTTTACTTTTGTCTTTTTTTTTTTTTCTGACTACCCAAGGTCCTAAAACCTAATGCAGTATTGCCTAGTTCTTTATTTTGTTACTCTTTTTATTTATTTCTATTTTGCCTAAAGACCAACGTAGCATAGCTTAATTCAATAATGTTAGGAGTTCTCCCAAAATCCCTTAAAAAATGTATATTATTGTAAAGTAAAGACTGTATACCATATGGGTAGAAAAGGGTGCATGACCCGGGACACTTTTACCTATCAATCTGCACCAAATTTAAATCAAATCAAAACTAGAACCGGCAAATAAAGGGAGAAAGAAAAGTGAGGGTTTCATTCCACATGTACTCACACGGGAGGGCATTCACACGTACAAAGCAGACAGTTGAACCAATCTTTTTCTACCCATTCTTGTTTATTATTATTATTATTATTATTATTATTATTTTTAAATGCTGTATGGCTCACCTGAGGGATGAAATGACCTGATTTTAAGGACAGAAGATCTAAACAGCATAACCCACCTGATGGAAAGATCTGATCTCACACACACTTTCCATATTGACACATTTGGAGTTAGCAAACCTCTGATTTATATAATCTAAAGTTCAAATCTTATAAGAAGAAGAAAAAAAAATGTACATGTACGTTAAGCAGTAATTAGCGAAATCTGGTTGGGATGTAGAAAAATCTGGTGGGAAATGAGATGTGCTCTTTTATGTTGAAAGGGTAGCTGTAGAATTCTTCATTCCTCACATCTCCCTTCCTGGTCTGGAATGGGACCCACCATGGTAGCCCTCGGTCCACGGCCGTCTGTCTGGCATCCAGTGTGTTATCCAGCAGCGTCCCGACGATCAACGCAACTGTCGGCGGCGATGAAAAGATCGAATTGAAGATCTCATTAAACTGCATATGAGATGATTAAAAAAACAAATGAGTTAGATGATCCAAGCACCATGAGTCTGCATTGAAAATATGGAGTGACTCAGCTCAACTCAGTATCAAATGAGTCGAGCTGAGTCGCAGAATCTTAAATAGTTGGATACAAGATGACTAAAATTTTAATGATTTGACCATTAGCGGGGCCCCAGCTTGGTTGATCTAGCCTGTCGATATGATGGGTCCCACCTTGTATGGGCCATGCCTGAAGAATCTCCTCACAAGAAAATACTGGCCTTTCAATTTGTGGCCCGCAATTTAAACCATCCATCCTTTTCATATATAGATGGCCCACCAGATGCGCGGCCTAGCTTGATTTTCCCATGTGGCCAGGTTGGATCATGTGGAGCTAGCAAATCTCTTCTTTCAGATTGATTTGGAATTTTTGTAGTGAAAGAGGACTCAGCATGACTCGACTGAGTCAACTCGACTCGTTATGATCAGTTTTGAATCGTTGTTGAGTTTTTTTCAGCCGAAAATCAACACCCAAATTCAATCTAATTTACAGTGAAATGTTGGGTTTATTCGCATTTCCAATATACATTTATTCGTAAATTGGAAATCTAGAAATGGTTCGAAGCATAATTTAAAAATTCAGAAAAACTCAACTTGATTCGCCAAGTCGACTCGACTCAACTTGAATAGATTTCATCATGACTTGAGAAAAACTCGATTTGTCCCTGACTCGGTCAAGACTCACAAAAACTCTAATCAAACTAAGCTCAGCCCAGAATGGCTTATGATGGGAGTCTATGGTATTCAATAACAGTAACGGTGGCGGCCACTGCTGTTATAGTTACAATACAGCCTTAAAATAAAATAAAATAAAATAAAAAACTGTATTGGCCCTATAACAAACTGTTATGGGGTCGTTATGGGTCTTTTTTTCTTCTTCTTTTTTTCGTAATGGTTGTTATGGCCCCGTAATGCATAATGGTTCCCACCATTACTATTACATAATGGTTGAGACCGTTGTGTAAAGGCTATGGTTGTTTTTGAATGAGGGGATGGGTTTTAAATGATTAAAGCTGGATCTATGTTTGGTTTCTTCTGTTTAATTTTTGTTTGAAATTTGAGATACAAACTAAAAAACCCGGACGATGGAATATAAGCAACATTAGTGTTTTAGAAAACTGCATTGTCGGATTTTTTATATTTCACATGGTAGTGTTTGGACATGTGATTTTACTAAATATTATTTGAGTTTCAAATAGTATGTAGCAATTTTTCAATTAAAAGTTAAAGCCAACTGCACTTTGCCTGTTTGGCTAGTGCATGGCCAGATTACAATTTGGTCTTTCAGTGTGTTTAGACAGGAAGTGGTTTGTCATTAGAATTTGATGCACATGATGTGGTATCACAAGATTCGTCCCAACCATCCGAATCATGGATTTAAGAATCATTTGATCGGGTGATTCTAACCATCCAACCGATGGCCAGAAAGTTGATGGTCCAATTTAATTAGGAAAGGTTTGATCATTGGCCTAGAGCATCGGTCAGTGCGATGTTAGGAAAATCCAATTTTGAACATGCAGAGAAGCATGTAGTTATGAATTTAGGCCATTCGTCACGATGGGCCATCACATATGTATCAGGCTGTCTTGGTCATCAGGTGGGCCACACATAAATTGAATGTGGACCGCCTGCCAGTGCTTTTTAATCGTCGATCACCCTTCATACAATGCTGCACACCTGATGACCGGGACTCCTGATTTCGTGCCAGGACATGAAGTTATTCAACTCCCATGAGTTAATTTGGCATGTCTGAAGAGATGCTATGCATTTTAATGGAAAAGATCGTGATCGCTTACCCATCCAGCACCCGTTTTAACTGGGCCATGGCCTGCCGAGGATGAGAAATCGTTGAAGTATTGAGGAACAGATATACCAAGGAACAATGTAAGGCCCAATAAGTATATATTCCGCACCGAGTTGTAGTTTGCGAATTGCATAAATGAGACGCCAACACCAGCTACAGAAAATTAAAAAAATTAAAATTAAAATTTAAAAGAAAAAAAAAACTGTTAATAAAACATTATTGAAAGAAGAACAACGAGAACATGGAAAGTAGATGGATATTTTTAGGCTACGTTTGGATACGCTATTGAAATGAATTGCAATATTTAGGCTACGTTTGGATGCACTATTGAAATGAATTGCAATAACAAGTTCAAGTAAGTGGGAATGACCAAATTCCAGTTACATTACTACTCAAAACGAGGAAGTAGCTGTCAAATTGCAATTACAATCCTTCTCATCCAACTTGAAAGTAACGTAAAATCGCAATTTGGCGGTTACTCCTGTAGGGATCGACAAGGGTGTGGATCCCACACCTGATCCCACTCCTCAGGTGGACCTAATGGATCTCATCACTACGTTGAATCGTTCATGTGTACCTGAGGAGTGGGACCCACACTTCTATTGGTCTCCACATGTCCATTCTTGGATTGCCACTTCATCGAACTGGATGCGACTTGTTCAAGTCAACTCGGAATCAATTGAGTTTATTCCGGCCCCAGTAGCAGTGGCAATGGGTCGGGGGGAGTTCATGTTATAACGAGGATGGGTCCAATCCAAACTCATGTTTTTTATTAAACAGGTTGAAAAACTTAACACCAATATAACCCATTTATAATCTGTAAATGCTTCAATCCAAACTCAGCCCAGCTGACCCATTTAATTAAAAATTAAAATTAAAATATCATTTTATATGAAAATTGCAATAATATAAACCATATACTTAGGAACTTTTAATTAATATAAAATCAAACTCAGACAAGGGACGAACCATATTCGTGACTCACCAGGTTTGACCTAAAAAACATCAAACCAACCCATTTAATTTCGAATTGACAAAACATTGCTAGAACCCAAACCATATGGGAAGTGTGCCGACCCGAACCCAACTTTATGGGTTCAGTACGGATTGGGTCAAGTCCATATGCCCGACTCAGATGAGTCCCAACTCCCAACTCGACCTAGGACTGAACAAGTTGGTCTGAGGCACTGAGTCTTCAAAGGACGGCTCAATGCAAATGCTACGAAAGGTAACTACACTTTGGTCATTTGAGCTTAACTGAACCGATTATTGTGATTTGGATCAGTTGTGTATCCAAACGCGGCCTTAGCCTTTGGTTTCAACTCACCGACGAGTCCAAAAAGAACGCAGTGTATGGCAGCAAATATAGGGAGCGGAATTGATGCGAAGAAGCCTCCAAACTTCCCTGAAAATAAATCAATATATTAAAATTTTCGATAATTCATAGAGCGGATTTTTTTTCAAGTTTTTGTGTGGGAGTCGTAACAGACCGAAGATGGAGAAGAAGATCATGAAAAAGGTCGATATCTGCACCGCTCTTCGACTTCCGACGCTCGTCAATCCAAGAAGTCCGACATTTTCACTACAAGAATGTGTGTGTGGTTAGCAACAGTTTAACTGCTATAAGAGATCACAGTTACACTCAACACCTACACTCACAACGGACATGTTTGATGAATGGCACAGATCTTCCACAAATGTGCTACAAGAGCATGTATGGGTGCTTGTGTTTGGTGTTTGTAGATGGATGGGTGCCTCCATGCACAGCACGAAACAAGATATGGTTGTATTCGGATGAAGAATTGTATTGCGAATGCAATGCACACTGGACTAGAAATTGCACCTTGGCTGTATAGTGCATCCAAACACGGACCCACGAGAAACTATAACGAATACTGTAACAAGAAGCTCGGGGTTACTTACACGGATGCAGTCGAACCGACTACGGCGCCGAATAGCCCTTCAAGCAAAAAGCCTACACCCTGCATCCACAGTGCAATATGTCAAACACTTTTTCCCGCCTTAGAACATGAAACAGAAAAACGACGATAAATGCATGGTATCGTTGCATTTTCAGTTTTTAGAAGTGGGGTGGTCCAGTGATTCATATGATCAATCTTGTGGGGCCCAACTGTGGATGGACCATGTCCTGAAAATCTACCAGACTGGAAGATCATATCATAGCCATCCATTCTTTGTCCATTTTTTTGGTTGAATGGGACAATAGAATATATTTCGCTTGAAATTCCAGTCTCTAAGATGTCACTCATTTGAGCCCGGACACTGAAATTTCAAAAAGAACAATGTAGAAATGAAAACATGGAGTTTATCTGTAGACGAACCTGAAGACCGATGCTTCGACTAAGCACATGAGCGGGAGGTGGTGTGGCGCCTGAGAACCGTGCAGCTGCATAGAATGTTCCAGTCGACTGCACCGAACAAAGATTATGTAAGAAGCAGTGCCAGGCAAACGCTATTTTGATAGTAAGCCGCATTTGGATGCATTCTCCAATTGCAATGATGTTACTTTTGAGTTGTGTTTGGAAGGAACGTAATTGCAATTTGGAGAATGATCACATGCGTTTCAGATGTAGAGTGGGTCATGGACACTTTCATGGCAAAGATGGACCAGGGAAGGCCCGATTGGAGGCGAAAGTGATCGGGACCATCAGAACCTAAAAACAGTCGTATCTCACAAAACGGAATAAGTTTTTCAGCGTATCATATATGATTTTGGGGTAGGAGAAGCTACTTTAAATAGTAATTTTAGTTCGATCGTGGATTCAAAGTAATTATCCCTGAGGAAGACGGTGATTGACCTCATCACGTCTATGGTAATTACAATATGTTGAAGCCGTGTGGGGCCCAGATATCATGTGTATGTGGAATCCAAACCGTGCATATGGTGAGCCTCCTCGTGTTCACCATACACTGAAAGAATAGTCCCAATCCTAAACTCAGTCTGAACACACCAGAGTGTGCAATGTACAATCACACCCAAAACCTATATGCACGCATGGTTTTACCGGCCTGTGTATTTTATGGCCTGAGTTTTGGTGTGTCCCCTCGTCATTGTGGGGCACACCTGATGAATCGGTTGGATGGAATATTTAAAAAACACGGTGGACCCCACATTCCACATGAAAGTTCTATGGTGGGCCCACACAGCTCGAACATATGGTAATTACCAAAGAATGTGATTACAACTGACGAACTAATTATTACAATTCAATTCAATAGTTCATCCAAACACAGCCTAAGGGAGGAGATATCAGTGGGGAATCTAACCTCAGCAGCTGAAACGAGTACCGCGCCCATCATCCCAAACACATGACTTGCACTGAAAATGGGTGTGCCCCACTGAAATGGATATGGAATTCTGATCCTGCAATTAAGGCAACAACAACAACATCACCAATTGGAAGTTGATTTGACGGCCCATACTAAAACGCGGAAATGCGAGTGTTTTAGACCATACCATGGAGCAGAAGCCGTGAAGTGGGACCTATCGGTGCGGCAATGCTGCTTAGTCTTCTCAGGAACGCTCTTGTATGCTCCACTGCCGGTAAGAATCGCCGCAAAACACCATATAACCACGATGGAGAAAAGCAGCCCGAATCTCTCCATTAAGGAGTGTGCTCTCTTATGGATGATACTCTTCAGATACTGCAATAAGAAGACATCCGCCATTGAATTCCATCTTAAAAATGAAAACTAGAGTGATCATAGCATGGATGGGACCCGCATATGCGGAAGTAGTACAAGCATGCAAGATTTCATTAGGCGGGCTGCACCATATCGATTCTAGGCTGAGAAAAATGAGACAGGTCAATTCCTCATGCGGGTCATTCGCAGAAATGGCCAATGGTCCACATTCAAAATGCTTGTGTGGCCCACCTGATGAATGGATCCAAATGTGAGCGCTGCACAGCCCATTTTCATTTAGAAAAATGTCAATTTTCACGAAGGAATTAGGAAATTATTACTTGTTGGGATACAACCAACAGAACCAGCATAGGCAAGCCGATCTCTATGCATTTTCCAACCTGAAAAAGGGGACATCGCATTATATTTCTGTTCAAAATTCAGAAAAGTATAAACTCTGGTATGGAAGTGTTTCGAAGGAAAAACCTCAGGGAAGCCTCTCTCAAACAGTCCAAGCCCTACCACACAAACCACTGGAATGATCGCAACAGGAGTGAAGAACCTGTAAAAACAAAACAACCCAAGAGTTACAGGGGGAAAAACTCTTAGTAACTCAAATATGTAAGACTTTTCCTATTAAGTAGGCAATCGGAGATCAATGGTCCTGATCAAACTAGATCGAATCTGATCATTGGATCTTAGGCGATGAGCATGCTGGTGGGGTCTACTTATGATGTAATTGATCCTAGCAAAATTTAAAAAGTGTGGACATTTTAAAAGTGTGGAGACTTGGGGGTGAGGACTCTCTGATGGGTTCAAGGTTCTTAAGAGTCCTCTACATATAGAAGTCTTCGTCCCCGAGTATTCCTTTAAGTAGGCCATCAGAGAGCAACAGTCTTGATCGAACTTGATCAAGTCCAGTCATTGGATTATAGGTGATGAGTTTGCCTGTGGGGCCTACTCATGATGTAACCAATCCTAGCAAATTTTAGAAAGCGTGGACTTTCTAAAAGAGTGGAGACTTGGGGGTGAGGACTCTTTGAAGGGTTCATGGTTCTTAAGAATCCTCTACATATAGAAGTTTTCATCCCCAAGTATTCCTATAAGTAGGCCATCAGAGATCAACAATCTTCATCAAAATGGATCGAATCAGGTCATTGGATCTTAGGCGATGAGCATGCTGGTGGGGCCGACTTATGATGTAATCAATCCTAGCAAATTTTAGAAAGTGTGGAGACTTGGGGGGGGGGGGGAGAAGACTCTTTGATAGGTTCAAGGTTCTTAAGAGTCCTTCGTAAAATCAAAGGATCTTACACTTGTAGTGGGGCCCACAAAATTGCTCAATCTAAATAATCCAACGGTCAGATAAAACATCAATGACCATATATGGCCCACCTAATAGAAGTCTTACATCCTCTAAATATAGAAGTCTTCGTCCCCAAGTATTTCTTACATTTTGCAGTTCTTATCCATCTTGAGAGTGCCCAAAAGAGAGAAGATAAGGATTAACCAATTTCTTGATGTCCTCAACAATGGCAACAACTTCAAGCGATTTATGTATGCCTACCTCTAAAATTCCATTATTTTCCATGATTTTGATACATAGATGATCTCAAGAAATCAAAATCTCCATTGCATAATAGACCCAAGCAGGCAACCCAGCTCCATTCATAACTTGGGACTAGGTCCTAAATGATAATTATAATTGTTTCAAGTCCATCTTCAAATGCACGGAATTGCAAATGGCAGTTTGGTTGTTATTATGATTAAAATGGTGCCGCGCTCATTGGGTCATTTTCTATACATGAGTTGAATGAATTGCAATTCAGTTCAATTGAGTATCCAAACGTGCACAAGCCATCTACGAACCTGGCCTGCCATTGGTTTAAAGATTGTAGAGGACATAAACTTAAAGCCGATATTTGAGATGAGACCTCCTACCTTGAATAAGTTCCCCATGTTCCACTGTACCCGATGATAATATTCACAAAGGAAGAAATGATAAGGGATCCTTGGATCGCTCTGATTGTTTGGACAAATCTCTGCAACTCTCAATAAGATTAGATCAGTGCTCAACAATGTATAACTGATTATAACAAGTAATTCAAGCTTCATGAATTGAGAACAGTGGATAAGTATAGGGCTGTGTTTGGATGCGTAACTGAATCGAATTGCGATATCTGGTTCAATAGATTGGAAATGACCAAATATGAATACTAGGAAATATATTCGAAATATGGTAGTCTGTGCTTTATTGAACTAACTGCTGCAATTCAATTTAATGCTGCATCCAAACATAGCCGATTCCAAAGCTTCACTGACAAAAATATAAAATGTTGGTTTGTGAATGAGGTATCTTATGGTGGATTTGAGAAAGGTACTCGGCAGTCGGCACAACCACTTGATTGAATGGACAAGTTCAAGAACTAGGTAAGTATCAGGCTGTGTTTTGATGCACTAGCAAATCGAATTGCAATGTTTAGTTCAATAGATTGGAAATGGTCAAACATGAATAGTACGAGAGGTAATTGAAATTTGATAAGTTGCACTTGATTGAACTAACCATTGCAATTCAATTCAATACTGCATCCAAACGCAATTGACTTCAAAGCCTCATTGACAAAGATATAGTGTTGGTTTGTGAATTGAGGAATCTTATGGAGGATTTGAGAAAGGTATTAGAGCCTACAAAGGCACAACCACTTGAACAAGTTCAATAACTAGACAAGCATAATAAAGCCGTGTTTGGATGCCCTACCAAATTGAATCATAATATATAGTTCAATAGACTGGAAATGGCCAAATATGAATACTAGCAAAGGTAACTGAAACTTGGTCATTTGCACTTTTTTGAACTAATCATTGCAATTTGATTCAATGCAGCATCCAAACGCAGCTGAATTCAAAGCCACATCGACCAAAACATAATATGTTGGTCTATGAAGTATGAATTGAGGTATATTTTGGTAGATTTGAGAAAGGTATTAGAGCCCACAAAGGCACAACCACTTGTATCAGTGAACATGTTCAAGTACTAGATAAGTGTAAGGCCGTGTTTGGATGCGCTACTGAACTGAATTGCAGTATTTAGTTACATAGATGCCGAAATGACCAAATATGAATACTACAAAAGTTAATTGGAAAATGGTAAGTTTTATTTCATTGAGCTAATTATTGCAATTCAATTCAATACTGCATCCAAACACAACCAAATTCAAAGCCCATTTATGAAAATATAAAATGTTGGTTTGTGAATTGAAGCATCTTCCGGCGGATTGAGGATTTGAAGCTTCTAACCAACAAGAAATATTGTGATAAATTCAAGGGTGGGAGTTTGTGATTTAAATTCACTAAATACAAAATTGATCTTTGGAATGCAATTCGGCGAATGTGGCAACTAGCCAACTACAATTCATCTGATTCCTATTCTACTTGGGTTTCTACCATACCTCATGCTCTGATGAGAAGGACCCCGCATTGAAATCATTGATTATTGATAATATTGGAATGATGAACGCGAAGGATGCATTCATCACAGTAGGAAGCCGCGTCCCGATGAGTGTCTGAAGGAGTGTATTCAGTCCATTCATGAACAGCAATGTCTGAATTACGCGGGCCTTATCACCCTGTTTTGAAAATTGAAATTCAACATGAAAATTTCAAATTTGAATTAGAATTCTCAGTTCTGAAAAAACAGAAAAATCAAACAGATTCACTCAAACAGGATAAGCAAAATGGAGAAGAAGACTTACATTGTTCCCGCCCATTTTCGGAACAAGAATGGTAGCAATCATGACAGTTGATCCGAGCATCACGATGTAATGTTGGAATGCTAGAAAGATCATCTCCGCTGCGGAAGGTAATGATCGACGATGATCAGTTGCATGAACATAGTATCAGAGATCTATGATCAGGCCCAATAGAAAAGCCCGGTCTGGCTGTCCTGTGAGTAATGGGCCTCGACGATTCATTAGTGGGTCTGAAAATTAAGGCCCACCTGGCTTACTAGCCGATGATTGGTTTGTGGGCCCGAAAATTAGGCCGATCCTGGCCGTCCTTTCAGGCCTGAAAATAAACCATGATTAGGCCCAAGAGACAAGTATCTTCTGGGCCTATTACAGTGAGGCTCATTCAATTAGTTAGTGGGCCTAAAAGTAAGGCCCATATAGCCCACCTCAATAAAATTTAAATAAGCCGGTTCGGGCTGTCTTGTGGGGTCATAGGAAGGAATAGGCCCATATTATTAGTTAGTGGGCCTGAAAATCAATTCTCATCCGGCTTGCTAGATGATGATTAGTTAGTGGGCCTGAAAACAAGCCAGTCCCATGATTCACAAAGAACCCAGCTTGGTACAGTTACAAAAGCTGGCCCTGCCTGGTGGGCCTGGGGTAGATTCAGGCCCAGATGGTTGGTGAGCAGCCACTAGCTGAGGAAACATTGCTGGCCCAATCATGATAATGGGCCAGGCTGTAAAACCCAGGCCTACTAATCGTCGGGCTTGGAAAAGTAAGGCCCAGCAAAAGGTAGCTGGGCTGGATCAGGCCAGGTCCATTTACAGTGGTATATTTCAATGTGAGGCCTCACTCTGTAGTCCGCGGACTACTGAAGTGAATTTCTAGTGTGATAGTTGTGCAAAGCATGTGGACGATCAGATCCGTTCAGGAGGTGGGTCCCACCATGAATAACCCATGGACAAACTATGAGTTGCACAAAATCATCCTATCTGTTCGATCTATGTACAGATAATAATCATAGAATGGTCAGATGTTACAATTTTATTTTTGAATGGTTAGGATCATCTCTACCGGAAAAAGAATACCATCATCCATATCCTAATTCTGAGATACAGAGAGAGAGAGAGAGAGAGAGAGAGAGAGAGACATACTCCAAGATGGATGTGAGTGGATGCAGAAGTAAAGGTGATGTAGCTGTTCAGAAGGACGATGAGGTGCCTCTCTTGCTGCTACCAAGCCTCCCATCGGTCCTGTTATTACTACTGCCGTTGGTGCAACACCTGCTTCTGATGCTACTCTCCCATCTATCTCTCCCATCTTCATATCCAAAAACACTCTTTTTTCTCCTACTCCTACAATCCCAAACACCACCTCCTCTAAATACACAAACCTCTCTCTCTCTCTCTCTCTCTCTCTCTCTCTCAGAAACAGAAACAGAAACAGAAACTTCTTCTTGTTCACTCCCACTCTCCTTCTCAGAAACAGAAACAGAAACTTCTTCTTTTTCTCTCTCGCTCTCTCTCAGAAACTTTTTATCAAAAACCTAATACAAAAGGAAGAAAAGACGCAGAAAATTAGAAATGAAGAGAGTGTAATTATTTCTTCATTTCCAAGAAAGAAACAAATGTCCATACACTCATGATTTTAAAAAAATAAAAAACAAAAGACTTTCCTACCCTCGCACGAGTTTGCTTCTTCATACACATGCACTTTCATATTTCTTTCTAATGGCTTACGTGGCATCCTACACTAATAACTCAAAATAAACCCTCAATATCATTCTTACCAATATAGATCTCTCATCAACGAAAGGTTGTTCGTATTTGATCATCTGATTATCGGATTGGATGAGATTTATTGGACGGTTCAAAATCAAAATTTTCCAACGAGTATTAAGTGTCCACAAATCAGAGGTTACAATTGTTCAAACAATCTTATTTTCGTATCGTGAGTTATCAGAAGTGGGTCCCACAATTTAGTCGGTTTATAAAAGGATTTCATATATGCCACGTGTATATTTTTTTAGTGCCTGCGTATCAAGTGTTATGAGCTGCTGAGTATCGTATAACAACAGTGTTATGTCACGTCAGATCGAAGGATATGGATTGACTCTTATGTCAGTTTTCGTGCGTCCTTCTCCTCACACGTGTCATTTATTTAGAAATATCCTGACCATCCAAACTGTGGCATTGCTGATGGATCATTACTCTAAAACCACACCGTCCGTCCAATTAATGTCTATCACATGGATGGCTGAAACTAAAAATGTCAGTGGTATAATTCCAAGAAAAAAAAAATAGATGGTTACTTTTATCCTATCAGCTTCATTTTTTGGTTATCCTATATCTATAGTTCGCTAATAGATTTTAACGGTCTGGATTTGTATTCAACTATGCCATGTGTGCGTTTGAAGTGTCACCACCGTTTTTAAACGGTGGAGAACTCACATGTGAATCTAAACCAAATATTTGAAAAAACTAATTACCCTAAAAAACAGTCTACTTTGCTAATTATTTCGATTCAATTGTGGAAGGGAGACTTGAATAGTAGAGATTTGGAATGCAGAGTACACCCGCTTGCAAGTGTGGTAACTGTGGGACCCACCTTTCAATGATCCAAACGGTTAATTTCATGGGACTATATTTGGATGGTCTATATGTTAAATTTTCTTTACAAAGAATATTCTAATTATTCATCAGGAGATCCAAAAATAGACGGTTTTGGTGAAAGATAGAAATGGTTCACATTAATCCTTGAAAAAGACAAAATCATTCATATATTATCCTCGATTATATGTTTATTTTTTTTAATTAGGCTATCCAACGTGATACACATCTTACCAACGGTTCAGATCACTGTTTCATGGCCCCCACTTATACAAACTAAAAAACGCGAACGTACTGCGCAACCTTTAGGCCCGAGCATTGTACGATTCATAGCAGTTCTGTAGAGATAAGATACTCTGGCAGAGTATGACAACTGATACGCAGTCACTCAGATAATGTATACTTGGTATATAATAATTAAAAATCAACCGACAAAATTATGAAACCTAGCTACTCTAAATCACAGTATAAAAATATGCATACTTAAGCAATCCTATTCTTTGATTAGTGGACACTTGTTTGTTCAAATAGGACCGTTGGATATTTTCATTTACAACCCTCCAATAAATATACCCCAATCCAAAAATAGAAACCCAAAAGCCGTAACCCGGACTAAACAAATTACTTTGAACCTGTAGTTACGTCATCTTCTACTTCTCTGCCACGTATGCAATTTCCACGTAACTTCTAAATACCTGCGTATCATCCATCACGCTCCGCCGGAGTATTTCCGGGGTATTTTCTCTTAGTTTGTGCCTCTATCGAGAGAAATTTACAACTGTACGACCCATTTATGGCCCTTTTACATTTTTAAGCCGACCTCTTTTTCCTCTTGAGAATAATCCCCACACGTACGGACGATTCGCCAAGGTCGAAAATGCTCCTTCTTTTTCAGAAATGTGATGGGTGGGAACGGGGTTCCATATCGCTAAGGATTTTAACCGTAGCGTTTGCCTTTTGGATGTCCTTAAGGTCTTTCAATATGACCAAAAAAAGGTCTAGAACTGTCCAACGAATTTACAAAATTCCTGCAATTTTCCATAATGGTTATAACCATAGCCATAACTCTAGTCTGTGGCAATCTATGCAATTTTTATTTTTATTTTTAATTTTTTGTATTACATGGATAACTTTATTCTATCTACAATTTTCTCTAATATATATTTATATTTTATATAAGTATATAAAATTTTTTCTCTCTTTTTTTCATTTATTTCTTTATTCATTTAACAAGAATATCTTCTAAATCAAAATTAGTTACTTGACGTACACTATATGCTTTTGGGGTTGGAGAAGCTACTTTAGCCAACCAACCTAGTTATTTTAAAGATTTCATCAGGTCGATGGTCGAAAATCCATTTAATTCACTTTGCGGTCAATTTCAATCAGTTCGCGGTCAATTTTATTCATTTCATTTACTTCGCGATCAATTACATGCATTTCACGGTCAATCCCAGTGATTCCCCTTCACTTCACGGTCACTTCCATGCATTTCACTGTCAATTCCCTTCACTTCACGATCAATTACATGCATTTCACGGTCAATTTCCTTCATTTCATTGTCAATTCCATGCATTTCACGGTCAATTCCCTTTACTTCACGGTCAATTCAATGCATTTCATAGTCAATTCCCTTCATTTCACAGTCAATTCTGGCGATTCCCCTTCACTTCACGGTTAATTCTACGCATTTCATGGTCAATTCCCTTTACTTCGCGGTCAATTCAATGCATTTCACGGTTAATTCCCTTCATTTCATGATCAATTCCGGCGATTCCCCTTCACTTCACAGTCAATTCCATACATTTCACAGTCAATTCCCTTTACTTCATGGTCAATTCAATGCATTTCACGGTCAATTTCCTTCAGTTCACGGTCATTTCAATGCATTTCACGATCAATTCGCTTCACTTCGTGGTCAATTCCATGCATTTCATGGGGTCGACCGGGTCTAGATGGGGTCGACCTCGTTCGACTGAAAGTTGTTTGGGCTCCACTTCTTCTTTATACCAAGACCTATTGAAAAAAATTGGCATGAAGGTCAATGCAGAGGATGTATGTGAGATAATTTCTTAGGGTCTAATGTTAAATTCTTGGAATCGCCGTATATTAAGAATTTATAATTTCCTCAACAAATTTGGATGGAAACCAAAATCACAGGATAAATTTATAACTCAAGTATGGCCCAAAGAGCTTTAAGGGAGAACGGGGTCGACCACATCTGGACCCGGTCAACCCGGTCAATTCCTTTTACTTCACGGTCGAAGAAACGCGTGTATTTATAGCATGACACGTCCATTTCACTTCATTCACTCCATTTCCTTCTTCCTCTGTGACGCATCCACTCCCAGATAGCTTTTCACAGGTAAAAAATTTCGGTGCTTTATCAATTTCACTCCATTCACTCCCTTACACTCAAATACACGTCCGAACTCATCTCTGCCATCCTTTTTCCTTTTTTTCACCCATTTTCTTCATTAAATCTCCATATGGATGGTAGAGATGAGTTCGGACATGTATTTGAGTGTAAGGGAGTGAATGGAGTAAAATGCATGGAATTGACCGTGAAGTGAAGGAAATTGACCGTGAAATGCATGGAATTGACCGTGAAGTGAAGAGGAATTGTCGGAATTGACCGTGAAATGCATGGAACTGACCGTGAAGTGAAGGGAATTGACCGTGAAATGCATTGAATTGACCATGAAATAAAGAGAATTGACCGTGAAATGCATGGAATTGACCGTGAAATGAAGGGGAATCACCGGAATTGACCGTGAAATGCATGGAATTGACCGTGAGATGAAGGGAATTGACCGTAAAATGCATTGAATTGACCGTGAAACAAAGAGAATTGACTGTGAAATGCATGGAATTGACCATAAAGTGAAGGGGAATCACCGGAATTGACCGTGAAATGCATGGAATTGACCGTGAAATGAAGAGAATTGACTGTAAAATGCACAGAATTGACCGTGAAGTGAAGGGAATTGACCGTGAAATGCATGGAATGACCGTGAAGTGAAGTGAATTGACCGTGAAATGCATGGAAATGACCGTGAAGTAAAGGGAATTGACCGTGAAATGGATTGAATTGACCGTGAAGTAAAGGAAATTTACTGTGAAAATTAATGCATGGAATTAACCGTGAAGTGAAGGGGAATCGCCGGAATTGACCGGAAAATGCATGGAATTGACCGTGAAATGAAGGAAATTGACCGTGAAATGCACAAAATTGATTGTGAAGTGAAGGGAATTGACCATGAAATGCATGGAATTGACCGTGAAGTGAAGGGGAATCGCCTAGATTGACCGTAAAATGCATGGAATTGATCGCGAAGTAAATGAAATTGACCGTGAACTGAATGAAATGGCTTTTCGACCATCGACCTGATGGAATCTTAGAAAATAACCAAGTTGGTTGGCTAAAGTAACTTCTCCTACCCCAAAATCATATAAGGTATGTCAAGTAACTAATTTTGGTTTAGAAGATATTCTTGTTAAATGAAAAAGAAGGAAATGAAAAAATGAGAGGAAAAAAATTTATATGCTTATATATACATATTTATATAAATATATATTAGAGAAAATTGTAGGTAGAATAAAGTTCTCCATGTGAAAAAAAAATTACAAAAACTGCAATGAACTACAATTATGACTATAGTTATAATCCGTAGCCATAGGGAAAATCGCCTTCAATACACATCGAATACCTTTTGATATGTATTGATAATTGTAAGACTTTCTAGGTAAGCTCGTTGGATAGTTCCGGACCTACCTGGGCTACGGTTATAATCCGTAGCCAGTAGTAACACAGTATGCAAGAACTACACTTCTGAAAAGGTATGCGCATTTTCGACCTTTGGCAAGTCATGGAATAATTCTTGCAGAGGTAAAAAAGAAGTGGGCTTAAAAATGTAGATGTACTATCATAAATGAAAACGGATTGGTTACTCCCTCTGGGACCGGCCAATGGCTGGTGGTCGGTGCTATGTGGGCCCCACCATGATGTATGTGTTTCATACTTGTCATCGATATATTTTTACAGGTCATTTTACGCTATAATTCTAAAAATGTGGTATATCCAAATCTCAAGTGGGTCACGTTACAGGAAACAGTGTTGAATGAGGGTCGACCATTAAAAACATTTCTGAGGGCTATAAAAGTTTTGGATCAAGTTGATCTTTGTTTTTTCTCTTCATTTGGGCTTGTATGACCTAATTAACCTATTGGATGTCAAATAAATAGTATAATAGGCCTTAGGAGGATTTTAATGGTGGATATCCAATCACTATTGTTTTCATGTGGTGTGGTCCACCTAAGATTTATATCCCTCTCATTTTTGGAATAAAGCCATAAAATGACCTGTAAAAATGGATGAACGAAATGGATGAAACACATATATCATGGTTAGACCCACAGATCACCGACCATCAGCCACGGAGCTGGTGTCAGGGGGAGTAGCCAATCCGTGTCCATCATAAATGGGTTGTACTATCGAGAAGCGGAAAGCATGGCTGTCTGCCTTGAGATCCAGGAAGTTGCGGTTCGAAGAACCCAGTACGTTCAAATAACCATTTTCATTTCATTAATTACCATCATGCCACCGGCGTGACGCAGAGTTATATCGTACGCGTACGGCACCTTTCTACACCGTACACGCGTTCCAATTCTTACAAGTGGGGTCCATAGTTCGGTAATCTCGACCGTTGGTGTGTTGATTCTCGTCGTTGATGTAGTATTCAGTGATGTTAATCGATATTTGGCAATTCCTTCGACCAATATCAAGATCATTTTCAGTTGAATGTGGACTTCTCGTATTTGTTCCTACTGGCCCATCTGTAGACCATAAATCAAAGTGTTACGATTGTCTTGTTGACAAGGCCTTTGAGTTATAAGCAATCAGAGGTGGGGCACATCAGATCTATGGTCTGGATTGCAGGGAAGATTTCGGTTGTTTGCTACAGTATAAGTGTGAGTAGGGTTTAGGATGTTAGTCTCGGAAACTGATTGGCTACTCGCCTACTCCCCCCGCCGCCAGCCCCGTGGTTGGTGGTCGGTGCTCTGTGGGCCCCAAAATGATGTATGTGATTCATCCATTCCGTTCATCCATTTTTACAGATCATTTTATGCTTGAAGCCAAAAACTATAATGATATAGGTGGACGACACCACAGGGAAAAAATAGTGAATGGATATCTACCCTTAAAATCCTCCTAAGGCCCAGTGTACTGTTTATTTGACATCCAATCTGTTGATTAGGTCATACAGACCTAGATGAAGGGAAAAGACAAAGATAAGCTTGATCCAAAACTTTTATGGCCCCCAAAAAGTTTTTAATAGTCAACGCTCATTCAACACTGTTTCCTGTAATGTGATCCACTTGAGATTGGGATATATCTCATTTTTGGTCTCACATCCTAAAATGATTTAGAAAAATAAATGGACGGCATGGATGAAACACATACATCATCGTGGGGCTCACATAGCACCGACCATCAGCCATTGGCTGGTGGCAAGGGGGAGTAGCCAATCCGTTTCCGTTAGTCTCGGCCACACATGCCATCGCAAAAGCTTCAAGCGTAGGCATCCATCACACTATTTCTGCGAAAAGGTTTAAAGTCCAATCGGTTGTACTAAAAGTTACGGTCCAACAGTTGATAACTTCCAGTATTTTCATGTATGTGCGGCATCCAATCCATCTAATAGGTTGCCCACATCACGAGGATTATATTGCTAAAAAAAAAAAAAATCCATATCCACTCATCAATGTCACCACACTAGTATTATGCTTTTATCATTGCTTATCATTTTTTGGTATGGCCCACCTGATGAGTAGATGATGTGATTTTTTTCACTAGGTGATCCATAATGCTGGGACCACCTAATGAAAGGGTTGGATGTCACATGCAGACTGCAGTTATCCGTTGGGTGTATGGTACAACCCCTTGGATCCGAGATATTAGACTCGTACATTGACGGTAAAAAAAAATTCATACTATTGCAGATAAATGATTTATATTCAAATTACACTCATTTGATTATCCGTCTGTCGGATTGGTGGACATTTATTGGAAGGTTGAAATGAAAAATATCCAACGGTCCTATTTCAGCAAACAAGTGCACATGAATCAGAAGTTAGGACTGTTCAACCAATCTGATTTTCAGATCCATACTTAGATACAGTGGGATCAATAATTCATCCGGTTCATTTTTGAGTTAATGAATTCGAAGTGTACAATTTCTGAGTGCCTGAGTATCAAGTGCTGACCTCTGCCAGAGTATCAAATAACTTCTCGCGAGTAACCTCGTAATGGATGCACTTGCTTGTTTTCGTAAAACGAGCAGGGTTAATTTAGACATTTCACACCGGACAACGAGCAGAAGTGCTGTTGAAGATCTTTTAAAAGGCTTTGAACTTCAGCACTACGCACGTGAGAGCCCCGCCAAACGTGGGACACGGGACATGGTCACATGTGATCTTGCTTCTACGGCCCGGTACGGTAGATCTGTAGATTCGGAATTGGTACGCTCATCTCTTCGCAGTTCACGCGGTAGGCTGAAAAATGAATCAAGACCGTCCATCTAGTGTCCCCTAATGCAGATAGACGATTTCTAAAAATAGACATCCTTCGTAAGGTTGTACTGGTCTGATCTGTGACCTTCAAAAAAAGTACTAAAACAACGGTTGGATGTTATTGAAAGAAGAAATTCGATGTATATAATTCTTCAACATGATTATTTTCAAAAATGGGCCATCTATTAATGACGTCATTGTATGGACGGATCTGATTGGACGCAGATTTCCTGAGAAAGACTTTGGGGCCACCTTGATGTTTGTGAGAAATCCGCCCATCTGTTTTTGTGAGCTCATTTTAAGACATTAGATCATAAATGAGCTGGATATAATTTCCAGTAGGGCAAAAACGAAAACGTGGCGATTGAATGCCTGCAGTTGAAATATCTTCGGGGCAATAGAAGCTTTGAGCGAGGGTAATATTTGTGTTCCGAGTTCATCCCAAGTAGGATTGACATTATGAATAATATTAATGTTATTTAAATATTTCTATCCACCTTAGGGAGGTTTTAATATTTTACTACCGACCTTTTCTTTTAATAAGGCCTACTTGATTCACTTATTGATCCTTGCTCTTACTCGGGTGGTAGAGTCTCAAGAGTTTCAACACCCGGTCAAGGGTTCGAGTGTCTATAGGTGGTGAAATCCCACAATGGCATGAGTGTGTGGGGTGTGTGTGCATGTGTATATTAAAATTAAAAATAAAAATAAAAATACTAAAACAACGGCTCGATCTTATGGAAAGAAGAAATTAGATGTATAAAATTACTATCCATTAATGATGTTGTTCTATGGACAAATCCAATTGGACACAGATTTCCTGTGAAAGGCTTTGGGGCTACCTCGATGTTTGTGAGAAATCTATCCATTTGTTTTTGTGAGCTCATTTTAGGACATTAGATAAAAAATGAGCCGGATATAATATCCAAAGGCCAAAAGCAAAAACATGACGATTGATTGAAATATCTAAGGGGCAATAGAAGTTTTGAGAAGGGTAATATTTGCGTTCTCAATTCATCCTAAGTAGGAATGATATTATGAATAATATTAATATTATTTAAATATCATTATCACCCCTATAGAGGTTTTAATATTTTCCTACTAACCTTTTCCTTTAACATGGCCCACTTGAGTCTTGGATCCTATTTACTCTTGGCCTCAAGTCCTGCAATGAGCTTACAAAATGTATGGACGGGTAGATTTCAAACAGACATCACAGTGGGCCTCACTTTGGTTTCCAGCACAGGAACTTCCTATGAAAGACTTTGGCAGGGAATCAGCACGGATTGCACACGAATGGGTAGTTCTGTGGACGGGTCCATTATAATTTATCTATTTATCTACTCCGTTCATCCCTTCTATTTACCAGATTACTTTAATGTATTTGTAAAAAAATAAGTCACATTTAACGCTCAAGTGAACCACACCACACATGACTCTTGCATTTAATGCAACTTGCATTTTTATGATTCATGCATTTGTTGTAGCCAGGTTTATTATTTTGTGTTGTCTATTTGAGCATTGGATGTTCCTTATTTTTGGTGCAAATACTTTAAAATGATACGTGAAAAGGATTGAAAGGCATAGATAAACAGATAAATCAAAGTAGTCCCGCTCATAGAACTGCTCGTTCGTGGCTGGAGACGGGCGGGCCCGGGGTAGGACGTAATCTACGTCCGATCCGATTGATGCATCATCATGCCACGTGTCCAGTAAGAATCGGATCTATAACATTCAACCACCGGTTCTACCGCATTATCTCGCACATGTTTTTGGATTTTAGCCGAAACGCGTGTGGCCCCACGCGTACTTGGGTCGTTATTTAATACTCTGACTGTCAATGGTACTTGATGTGCAGGCACTTAGACATGATAGACGTAGCATATATTAACTCAAATTGAACCGATTAAATTGTCCATCCACTGTTTATAACTTATAAGTTACTATTCAAAATTAGAATTTAGTTAAGCAATACTAACCTCTGATTCATTTACACCGTTTGTTGAAATAAGATTATTGGTTTTCATTTTTAACCGTCCAATAAATATCCACAGATCTGATATTGAGTTAATCAGATGAGCGTCATTTTTGGTTCATGATGCATTTAAAATGGTATGCATACATCATTGGTGTTCATTTAACTTGAATTACTTGTATGCCAGGTATGCAACTCTTCAAGTAAGTTCTAAGAGCCTGCGTATCATGTCACAGTCTGCCCGAGCATCAAAGTTTGCCCTTTTGTGTTTTTTTCTTCTTCCGTAACGTGCCTGCCTCTGTTTTCCTGATACCGACATGGCAACTCAAGCTCGGATAACAGATAACAAGCATCTGTCGGCGGGATGCGGCTTGACTAGGGCCGAAAGTTAGGCGAGTTCAACTCAACCGACCCGTGACTAAACCGGCATTAGGTTGGGCTTGGGCAGGATATATCAGGTCCAATCTCAAGCTTAGGCTATACAAACACCAACCCGATAAAACTTGGGTTGAGCTCGGGTTGCGGTCTTGGGCTGCTCGGCCCAACCCAAACGAGATCAATATATAAGTTACTTATAAATTATAATTGAGTGTGGATCGTTTGTGTCGAAGGTATACTAGTGATTTCGGGTCTCATTTGTCCGAGTCATATCCAAGGACTCAATTCTAATAAGATATGCCGGATTTGTCTCTTCCAAATAGATTGGGTGTTATGCTACATGACTTTTAAAGTAGTTGTACCATATTTTAACTTGTTTTTTAAAAGAAAAAAATGAAATTCTTTTTGACGAATAATCACATATATAATTAATAAAATCATACATACAAAAAATAAATTCTACATTGAAATATAATAAATTAATGTAATAAAAAAAATATTAGTACGTATACTCGACCAACCTGATCAACCCGACCGGGCCCGCTTGGGTTGAGCTTGGGTTGAGAATTCCCAGCCCGAGGTTGGGTTGGGTTAGGTTAGGGTTGAGGTATAGGAACCTTGGGTTGGGTTAGGATTGGGTTAGGGTTGAGCACCAACCCAACCTAACCCGCCTGACTTTCAGCCTAGGTTTGACAGGTGACCCCAACCTAACTGTTGTCAAAGTTCTATGAATCCCACCATGATGTATATGTTTTATCTATTCCGTCCATCCATTTCTCCAACTCATTTTAGTGCATGAGCTCAAAATTCAAGTATATCCAAAGCCCAAGCAGATCACGCCACAAAAAAACAATGAGGATAATGACATCCACAGTTGAAACCTTCTTAAGGCCCACCATAGTGACGTTTATCATCATTAGGTCAAATAAGACTGGTTGAAGAAAAAACATAAATATTAACTTGATTCAAAACTTTGATGGCCCATAAAGTTTTCAACAATAAATGTTCAATTCTTGATTTTTTCATGTGATGTGGTCCGCTTAAACTTTGGATCTAACTCTTTTTTAGGTTTACACCATAAAATGCATTGGAAAAATGAATAGACAGTACGGATGAAACACACACATTTTGGTAGATCCTACCGAGCTTTACATCAGCTTGCTTGCTGGTGTTGGGTCACCCACCAAGCCGCATCCGCCAAAGGAATGGAAACGGATTGGTTACTCCCCCTGCCCCTAGCCCGGCGGCTGATGGTTGGTGCTCTGTGGCCCCACTATGATGTATGTGCTTCATCCATGCCATTCATCCATTTTTACAGATCATTTTAGGACTTGATCCCAATAATGAGAGGAATATAGATCTCATTTGGACCACATCGCAGGAAAACAAAAGTGATTGGATATTCACCATTAAAATCCTCCAAAGGCCCATTGTACTGTTTATTTGAAATCTAATCTGTTGATTAGGTCATATAGACCCAGATGAAGGTAAAATAAACAAAGAACAGTTTGATCCAAAACTTTTATGGCCCCCAAAAAGTTTTCAATGGCAACTTTCATTCAACACTGTATCCTGTAATGTGGTCCAGTTGACATTAGGATATATCTCATTTTTGGTCTCATAACTTAAAATAATCTAGAAAAATAGATAAACGGCATGGATGAAACACATACATTATGATGGGTCCACATAGCACTGACCACAGCTATTGGCTGGTGACAGGGGGAGTAGCCCTGAGGAATGGACGTATATTGGATCGTGAAGATCTCGTTGCCTATATAAGTGGAGAGGTGACATGGCAATATATTAATGATGGATTGAGTTGTGTGGACGTTATTGCCGACTTAAATTTCTTATGAAAGTGTAAAGAAATTCATGTGGTAGGATGGTGACGTGAGGCCCATAATATTTTTGAGAAATCTACTTTATTCGTTTGTTTTGAGCTAGTGGAGGCTATTGAGCTTTCACACCAGGTAGTTTGCTGGTGTTGGGGTCACCCACCAAGCCGCATCGGACAAAGGACCTGAGGAATGGATGTAGATTGGAAAGTGATGACCTCGTTACACATCTGAGTGGAGAGGTGGCAAGATGATACACGATGGATTGAGTTGTGAGGACGTTATTGCCACTCAAATCTCCTAAGAAGTTCCTGTACTAGGATGCTTAAATGGGGCCTACCATGATTTTGAGATATCTTTGTTTTGACCTAGTGAGCCCAATGAGCTTTGACACCGGCTAGGGTCGTAAAGAACGGGCACGGATTGGATACTGAGAAGGTCAGTAGCCATATCGCTACTGAAGTAACATCACCAAGCTCTGTGGACCCCACCATGATGCATGTGTTGTATCCATACCGTCTAACAATTTGTAGAGATTGTTTTATGGCATTACAAAGATAATGAAATATATCTAAATTTCAAGTAGACCCACCATAGAAAACTGTGGGACCCATCACACCCACCGTTGAAACATTTATAGGGCCCACAGTGATGTATTTTTTAGATCCATCCTATTCATAAGTTAACATAGAGATAGATGAAGTGAAAACAAAAATATCAGCTTTATTGGAAACTACTGTGGCCCCTAAGAAGTTTTGAATGGTGGATGTCACTGTCCCCACTATTTTCTATGGTGGGGTTCACTTAAACTTTAGATCTATCTCATTCTCTTGGTAATGCACAAAAGGATCTCTAAAAATAGTTGGACGGTATGAATACAATACATGCATCATGGTGGGGTCTACGGAGCTTGGTGACGTCACTTCAGTAGCGATTTGGCTACTGACCTTGTCAGTATCCAATACGCATCCGTGAAGAACTCGTTACCTATATAAGTTATATAAGTGGAGGTGCGGGATTAGCTGGTGTACCCCACGCACACCATTTATATAATGGGTGTATTGATGTTAGCAAGTTCTATGGGTCCCATTATGAGGTATGTGTTATATTCAAACCGTCCATCTATTTTGCAAGATTGTTGTAAGGCTTGAGATGAAAAATAAGACAGATCTAATGATCAAGTGGACCACACTGCAAAAAGTAGTAGGGGATTCAATGTCTGCCATTGAAACCCTTTTAGGGTTCAGAGAAGATTTGGATCAATATGAAATTTGTGCCCTTATGAATAGATTGGATGGAAAATAAATGTTACGTTGGGCCCTAAGAAAATTTTAACTGTGAAAATCATTATCTCCACTGCTATTTGTGGTGTGGCCCAGTTGATCTTTGGATATGATTCATTTTTTGGATAGTACTCTAGAATGATCTCAAAAATGGATGAAGCGGTATGGATATAATAAATACATCATTGTCGGGCCATGTAACTTTGATTTCCTTTGAACCGTTCCTTCAACTGGGAGCTGGTGGAGCCTCAGCCCTCGTCTTTACACCAGCTATATAGCTGGTGTGTGGTACACCAGCCAAACCGCTTCCCTAAGTGGAGAGGTGACGTGGAGAAATGATTAACGATGGATTGAATTTTGAGGACTTTCTTGCTCACTCAAATTTCTTACGGTATCATAAAGAAGTTCTGTGCTAGGATGCTTAGGTGAGGCCCACTATGTTTGTGAAAAATCTTCTTTGTTCATATCTTTTTTATCTTATTTGATGACATTCAACGACAACTCAAGAGATTAAAGTATGGAAAGAAATGACTATTATTGAAACCTTACTGAACTGCACTTGATGAATATATGCCATCCAAACGGTTTATAAGGTCATTTCCACATGGATGAAAATAGAAGGGGTGGATCACAAATATTATGGTGGCCCCATCTAAGCATCGCAGGGCTTTTGCAGGAAATCCATGTACGAGGTGATGTGGCGAGATGATTGATGGATTGGGTAGTGAGGAACTCACCACCTGCCAGAAGCGGAACACACGCTGTTGTGGGTAAGCGTCATGCGAAGATAAGCGTTTATGCTCATCGATCTCTGAGTTGTACGAATAGTTTGAATGAAATCAAAGTTACATGGGCCTCACAATAATGTATTTATTATATCTATACTTTTCATCTATTTGGCGAGATCATTTTACTACATGAGCACAAAAATGAGCTGTATCTAAAGTTTAAGTGAACCATGCTACAAATACCGGTGCGGACAATGATTCTTACCATTAAAACGCCCATAGGGTCCACAACAATGTTTATTTTCCGTCCAATCTATTTATAAGGTCACACAAACCTGAATAGATGAAGAAGAAAAACAAATACCATATTAATTCAAAATTTCTATGATACCCAAAGGGTTTCAATGGTAGACGTCCAATCCCCCACTGCTTCCTTTCTGCGTTGTGGTACACTTGATCTTTGGTTATGTATTATTTTTGGTCTCAAGACCTGACCCACGAAACTTGGTGACGTCAACACATCAGCTAAGTCGGTGGTGTGTCGTGGTACACCAGCCAATCCGATTTCCCTGCCTTGATCGTGAGGTAACTTGGTGAGTTGATTGATGGATTTGGTCATGCGGACTCATGCGGACCTCACCGTCCACTTGGGTAATAAGGTTACGTGGCAAGATGATTGATGGAGACGCTGTCAGGACTCAGATTGGCCGGTGACCCAGGACCAACCAAGTAGCCAGTGGAATGGATTGGTGGGCCTACCATGATGGGGCGTTACTTGGCCGGATCTAGGACCAGCGTGTGGATGGTACCCAGACCGTGGGGCCCACTTCGATGTATGCCTTGTATATCCACGCCGTCCATCTGTTTTGCCGACTCATTTTCATGGCATGAGCTAAAAATTGAATCTCGTGGATTTCACCGTAAGAAACAGTGGTCAGTGATTATTAAAGACTTTTTGTGAGTCACGAATTTTTAAAATCAATCTGATATTTATATTTGTGTTTTCCTTTCATCCAAGTAACCTTATCAGCCGGTTGGATGGTAAATAAACATTCCAGTGGGCCCTAGAAAGTTTTTAATAGTGAGCGTTCAATGGCCACTGTTTCTTGTGGTGTGGTCCACAAGATATTCGTATCTGCTTCATTTTTAGGCTCATTTCATAAAATGGGTTAGAGAAATAGATCGACAGCGTGGATATACAACATTCATCAAGGTGGACCCCGCCGTTAGGGTATCACCCACAGCCAGTTCCATGGTCCCAGCAAAGTCGTGCCCTACCATGATGTACGTGTTTTATCCACAACGTCCATCCATCTTGCCAACTCATTTTAGCGCATGAGCACAAAAAATGAATCAGATCCAAAACTCAAGTGACTCAATGCTTACAGTTGAAAATTTCTTAGGGGGCCACCACAATGCTTATTTGCCATCCAACCGGTTCATAAGGTCACGTTACCCTGGATGAAGGGAAAACACAAATATTAGCTTGATACAAAACTTTTGTGCCCCTCGAGAAGTTTTCAACGGTAGGCGTTCAATCCCCACCGTTTCGTGAGGTGTGGTCCATCAACAATGCAACACAACAAAAGAAAAATCTGGATCGACGGATCGTATCCAGCCTTAATAGACTGCGTCTTGTGATTGGCCATCTCACCAGCCCCACTATGCCGTTGATCAGAGTGTCTTCAAGGTGGGTTGCCAATCCGGGGTCTTCATATTACCATACTCGCACGCTGAGATGAAGGGCTTCACGGCACATCCGTGCCATGTGACAAGCGTGTAAGAATCGTGCCATTGATTAAGAGCGTGGATGCCTGATCGTGCAGTGGCCTAAAATTCAAGACGGCCCACTCATCAGAAGGGTCACGCGTGTACGAGATTAATGAACGGTTAGAAAATAAAGAACACACGCTCCCAGAACTCATGCAAACCAGTTCATTTACCAGACCCCAGCTAGATGAATGGCCTAGATCTTCCAACCTTCAGCCATGTTGGCAGATGATTCGTATATTAGCACTTGGCGTTGGATTCTCTCCACAGAACATGCCCCCTGAGAAATCGGACGACCAGATCATCATCCTCTCACACTCAGTTTATTCTACCGTACCCTGTAGCATGAGTTCATCCTACAAGTTATTCTCACCTGCTTGTCTGTGTAAGCCAGGAAGAAGGATAGGATGCTATAAAAATAAATAAATAAAAATCAGCCAATCTAGTCATTTGGTGGGCCACCTCATGAAAAAATATAATAATAATAACTATTAAAAAATCTCCAAATTCATGTAAAAGCCCACATGGTTATTTATGAGACGTCCAGCATATTCTCATGGTTTTTAGACTCTCCACAGCTTGGATCAACCAGCCCGGTCACACCCAGATCCGGACGCGGTTTGCGTCCTACCCCCGCCCGGGCAGGTCTCTGTGGGGCCCACCGTGATGTAAGTATTTTATCCAAGCCGTTAATCACTTTTCTCAGATTATTTTAATGTATAATGCAAACATTGAGCAAGGTACAGGGCTTAAGTGGACCACAACATTGGGGATTTAATGTCCACCATTAAAAACTTCTTGGGAGCTGGAGAAGTTTCGGATCAAGCTAATATTTGTCTTTTTCACTTCATTCACGTCTACATGACCTTATTAATAGGTTGGATGATAAAAAAACATCACCGTGGCCCTTAGAAAGGTTTCAACGGTGGTTGTCATTATCACTGTAGCTTCCTCCGGTGTGGTCCACTGGAGCCGTGGACCTATTTCAATTTTACATACGAACCTTAAAATAATCTGAGAAAAGAGATGAACGGCTTGGATAAAACACTTACATCACAGTGGGCCCCACAGAGCCCTGCCCGGACGGATTACCGTTCGGGCGGGGTAGGACGCAGTCCGCGTCCCCCGGATCCATAGCTCAATTGGCAGACTGAGTGGAGATGCCTCGTTTCAACCCTTGAGGTCTTGGTATCGATCCCTAGTGGGGGTGGCTAACTTGGAGTGTGTGTACTGACATGGGTGTGTACTAACAACCTAACCCAAAAAAAAAAAAAAAAAACCAGCCCGGTCTGGATCAAGTCGTGACTCATGCGAGTAGGGCGTAACATCCCGACTCACCCAAGTAGGGGTAACTCGGTGGTATTGAACCGGATCAGGCACTAACAATACCAACTCAACTCAGATGAGTCGTATCAGACCGGGCTTGGACTGGAGCATCAGGCCTAAGGGTCAGGCTCGGGCTAAAAAATCAGGCCCTTTTTCAATTGGGCCCAGTTGAACTGTGTACAAATCACATCAAGCCAGCCCAAGGATGGTACGAGGATGGCCTATTTGGATAGGGTGAATCTAAAACACCCATGTCGAAGACCTCCCTTAGAAATCAGTCCATCCTGAAAAAAAAAAGTGGAATTCTTCAAAGGTCAGTCATAAATATAACTGAGTTTGATTTCCATGGAAACATTGAAAAGTTATCAACAGTCAATAACAACAAGTGTCTCACATTATCATGGAAATGCCCATAGATCAGATTAGCTTTTCAAGAGAAAATCATTTTACTGAAGGAAAAGCACAATCATGACCATCAATTTCCACAGCTACCTTTTACCTTATAAATGACATTGAGTTCCGGCAATTTCCACGTTCCCAAACAGGTTGGACTGTTCATGAACCAATTGACAGGTATAAATATCCCATCTCAGTTTCGCCTTCAACAATCTTTTAAGGCAAAATCCCATCCGAGAAGCAATTTCTCACACTTGGCTTGGGTTTGCCACTCCAACACGGCAAAACCTGCACATTCGATTACATACAACCCCTCGACAAAAAGGAGGAAGAGAAGATTTTTCTTCTTCCTATTTTCTTCTCTAACACACGATTCTATTCATTCGAATATTATACAGAAACACATGGTTCTAAACAGCCAAAATGCCGATCAAAAGATTTAGGTTGTTCGGATATAGGATGATGGCTCACCATCTAAGAAACCCGCACGGTCAAGTACACAACTACACTACTATCACCTAAGGAGATTAGATCCAATACCTTTATCTTTGAGGAAGAACAGCAAGGGTGTTTTCCGTCGCCTTTTCTTTCAGTTCCACAACCCAAGGGCTGCCTGCGAATACCCATGGGTTGTTGGTAGGGGCTAAGGCTGCGGTTCTGGCTGTTCATAAGCAGGAGGATTTGTTCCCTGAACATAACCAGACTGAGAAACGGCAGGCTGTGGAGGATATGCACCTTGTTCGTGGCCCAGCTGCGACGTTGGTGACAGACTCTGTGCAGGTTGCTGCCCACCATACCCTGTATGGGTGTAACCCGATTGATCATATGCTGGCTGAGGTGCCAGCTGGACTGAATAGCTTTGAGAAGCCGCATAGGCTGGTGAAACAGTCGGTTGCTGACTATATGTAACCGGCTGAGCTGGCTTAGATGATTGAGTTACATATGGCTGGGAGGTGGTTGTTCCGACTGTCTGACCTGTGGTCTCTTCTGGTTTCCCAGGTGTTGCACCGGATGATCCGTATCCCGGAGTTGTATATGGTTTATTTGGGTCGTGTTGTTGGCCCTCAGGTGGGCCATCCTGTCCATAATTCTGCTGCTGATCAGAGTAACCCTGATCATAACCATAGCCAGCAACCAGTGTCGTCTGAGAATAACCATAGTCGACATTGGATGGAATAGATCCCACCTGACCTTGCTGTTGTCCATAGTAATCATATCCAGCACTTTGCTGAGGAGGTGGAGCTGATCCAGAAGCGGCTGCCTGATCCCATCCAGCTGGTTGTGGGGGATAGCCACTGTAGTATGGAGGGGGAGTAGGATACACTCCCGGCTGTCCATATCCATATGCGGCTTGCAGTGCCGGAGGCTGCCCTGGCTGGCCCCAGCTTCCTGGAGGGTGGTATCCCTGCTGCATGTAATTACCAGATGTCGGTGCATTTCTAGCACGATTCTGCAGAAGAATAATCAAATCAGAGATGCTGCTAAAAAAACCTTCAAAAACTGTAATAAACGGAAGGCAAACTGCAGTCCTGAGAGGATAATGTATCTCAATATCACCCGTCTGTGAATGATCAAATCCATCCATCTTCATATCTAAACTGATTGGGTAATTTGGAATTGCAAGAGATAGAAACAAACAGTTCATAAATAACAATTGCAGACAGGTGTGAAGACATGAGGAGAAAAGCAAGAAAAAGAAGCAATAGACTGATAAAATCAACAGGTGCCTACATATATAACCAGTTGCAAGCAATGCATGTATCAGACCATTGCACCAACACAATACCCAACACTAAAAAGGCAAGTGGATGAGACAAAAGCACCCTAAAACATGAAGCAATTGGGGAAATTGATAGAATATGTGTGACTGAGACAGCACAAAAACATAAAGCATAACGAAAGACTCTCAATGCATCAAGGGTGAACAACAGACCATTGGAATTCATTGTTAGGTAAAAGAGTAACTGCTGGTTTCCTTTCGAAGAATATCTACTCATGTGACAAAGGTGGATGCACAATATTTGGTTACCAGTACTAAAAACACTAAATATATTGTACTGTCAAATATCAAACTAAAGCACATAAAACAATGTAGACAGTTACACATGGACCAATGCCAAGTAGAATAATTGTCGTCGCCATCATCATCTAAGCTTCATCCCAACTAATCGGGGTTGGCTGCATGAATCCTGTTCTGCAATTCCACTCTATCAAGGGCCCTTTTTTTTTTCTTTTCTTTTCTTTTTCTTCTTTTTTGCTTTTTTTTTTTTTTCTTTTTTTTGAAGACATAGGGTGTCCACACCCCTTTTGAGGCGAGACTATTCCCTGCAGATACACGCAATCACCCCCAACCACATGTATCAGGTAATGCCGAGGAGGGGAGTCGAACCCACACCTGTAGGGAGCAAACCCACGGTGATGGCCACTCGCCCAAACCTCGTTGGGTATCAAGGGCCCATTTCTTACTTTCCTGGATTCCGATACAGCTCGTCACTTACAATCTGATGCAACCCTCCAATGCTAAGTAGGATGCACGTCAGTTAACCATAACAAAGTTTCTTTTTTTCTTTTTTTTTTTCCAACAGGAGTTGAAACATGGTGGCATCATAAATCAGTTTTAACACAACACCAGCACACGCGAAGCATCATAAATCAGTTTTAACACAACACCAGCACACGCACCTCACTGATAACTTCATTGAGCAATTCCTTAGCATATTCAATTTGTTCATTGCTTCCATTTATGAAAACTGTCCGTTCTGTTGATGTGTCACCCGGAGGAAGATGTAGTGGTACAACCTGAAGCAATGAGCAGGGAACACGTAATTCAGTTATTATCTAAGATGGATGCAGATGATATCTAAACAAGGGACAGGTGACACCACAATTAATACCAAGCTATGAATGTGGAATATAATCAGAATTTCAACCATGAGCTACCAGGTTCGATCCCAGCTTACCAATCAGGAAAGAAAAGGAGGGCAATACACAAGGTAACTATATAGAGATAAAGAAATACAATCATTAAAAATATATATATAATTTCCTCTCAAATATCACTGTTTTTATATTTAGAAGGGAAATTACCTTTTTTTAAGAAAAAGAAAACAGAAAAGGCACATATTAGGAGAGTATGTTAGTTACTTGCAGCCCACTTTCAGGAAAAATTTCATCTGGACTCGAGACTTCGACAAGAGAAGCATCATGCCTTACTGGAAATATGAGGTGTCAGCTTTATGAATCATCATAATCATCATAGCACTGTCCCAGTTTTTGGGGTCAGCTTTATGAATCATCATCATCATCATAGCATTGTCCCAGTTTTTGGGGGTCAGCTTTATGAATCCTGCTTTGCCGGAAGTTCCTATCCAAGCCCCTTCCTATCTTTCATCATCATCATCAACATCATCTAAGCCTTATCACAACTAATTGGGGTTGGCTACATGAAACCCTTTCCACCATTCCACTCCATCCAAGTCCCCATCTTTGGTGAGTGAAAATGACTATCAAGTGAGAGTAAATGAACACAATATTTATCATGCATACATACACCTATGTTTAGAAAGTCAGGCTCAATCCATGCTCAGGCGAAAAAGCAACAAGAGTTGCAGAAAGTTAACTCTGCAGAGCCAGGAAGAGCTAAACTACAACACCTTCAAATATAGAAACTATGGTAAACCATCAGCAGACAATTTTCCAAACACTTGAGACCCCCTATGGTGAAGCTGAGTTGATTTGCAGAAGCCATGAGTTGATTTGCAGAAGCCACATCAACAACATCACAAATTTTCGTTAAATACAGACACTGGCATACTCTTCACAGAAAAAAAATGCATGTGCACATTCACACACCAGGGCAGAGATGTATGCAAGCGTGGAAACAAACATGCTTGCTTCAGCACACAGGCATTATCCACATCTGCAAATTCCAAGCCATGGTTAAAAAACAAAAAGCAAAAAATAACTACCCCACTTCTCAAACAGATGTAGGTACTTTCCCCATTTCAGTCCATTCCATGATGATCCACATTGCTAATAATCTTGTTTCAACCATTCGACTCAGTTTCTATATTTTTCAACGCTGTGATATATGCATGCTTCACTCTATACATGATAGAACGACCAGAGTCTGCATCATGATGATGATGTAATATCTAACAAACATAGCTCTTATTTCATTTTTTTTTTAAAAGTTCATAATATTTTCCATTTCTTGGGATAAGTTTTCATGATGATCCCAAACAGATGTAGGTACTTTCCCCATTTCAGTCCATTCCATGATGATCCACATTGCTAATAATCTTGTTTCAACCATTCAACTCAGTTTCTATATTTTTCAACGCCGTGATATATGCATGCTTCACTCTATACATGATAGAGTAACCAGAGTCTGCATCATGACGATGATGTAATATCTAACAAACATAGCTCTTATTTCATTTTTAAAAAAAGTTCATAATATTTTCCATTTCTTGGGATAAGTTTTCATACTTTTCAGGAATCTTTTGGACACCAGAATTTCATCTTTGTTTAGGATGGTTTTGGCCAGGGCACAGCCACCATTCAAAATCAATCCTTAACATCGACTGGAATTACAGTTTTCATGTTTTTTTTTTTACTTATTATTATTTTTTTCTTTCTATATTAGCACTTATTTAGCTACACCCAGAAATGCAAGCAGTACAGCATCAAGGATTGCACCTTGTTTCGAGCGATAGGCATTTGTGGCTTTCTTTCTATCTAATTATCTCAATGCAAGACATCTCAAATTCTTCTTTCCTTCTTTTCTTCTTGACAGGGCAAGGTGTTACATAACAGAATCGGCCAGCACACCAGTCCTGTGCCACCCATTTTATTTTTTGGGAATATGTATGAGGATCCCAAAAGCATGTTTGTTCAATGCTTACATTCAAATGTGCAGAAACTCTTTTTTTTTCTTTTTTTTTTTTTGAGCAACTGAATTGTATTTGTCAATGTGAGATTACTGACATGTAATTTCTGAGTAAATGCACAAAATAAGGCAGAAAGATAAAAGAGCCCAAATACCTCAAACTTGAAAAAAAAAAAAAATACCACATTAATTACCAGACAATGTGACATGTGATATCTGCATCAAAAGAAAGTAGCTAACCTGAATTCGAGCTCCTGACTTGTTTTGCATGTTCTTAATGGTCTCACCCCCCTTACCAATGATCATGGCAACCTAAAAACATAAAATACATGAGCGTCTCACAAACCTCCAGTTACAATGGCATTTACTTCATCTGAATGGAAACAGACAAAAGAAAAGAAAATTCGCATCCATGGACTACCTTGTTGTTTGGAACTCTCATTGAGAACTGTTCGGTTCCCGGCTGCATGGATGTGATTCCTCGTCCTCCTGATGTGCTAGAACCCCCTGTATCACTCTGTCATTCACACAAATAAGTTTTGTGAATGATAAATGAACCCTTACGGTTTTCAATTCAATGTGGTTAACACAGACAACAACGCACCTCCGAGATTACATCCTTGATTAGCTGCTCCGCCCTGCTGACTTGCTCCAACGTACCAGTCAATTCCACTTCCCTCGTCTGAGAATACGGATCAGCATCTGCATCCCTGGTTACTTGAATTCTGGCTCCTGACTGAAGCTGAAGATATTTTATAGTCTCCCCACCTTTCCCAATAATCACACCAACCTGAGATGAAGAATTTACATATAAGAGCAGAAGATTCGTATTCAGTACAATGTTTAAAGTATCATCTGGAACCGGTACATATCCCCTGATACATACCAGTACCGCCCATGAACGAAATGGTGGCATCAGCCTGTACCAGCCCAATACAGGGGTGATACACGGCCATATCAATGGTAAACGATGTGATACCCGATACACCGATTTAAAACCTTGATTCAATATCAAAAAATCATGACAAGAGAATGATAAGGTACCTTGGCATTTGGTACGTCCACTTTTTTACTTGTTCCTTGAAAATTGTTATAGTGAATTGGTTGTGCCGCAAAAGGAAATGAACCAACTTGGGAGTTAGCTATCGGCTGGCTTGGAGGCCTTTGGGAAATATCTGGAGAATAAATGGGAATAGAAGAGTATGAGAAACAACAAAAGAAATAACCTACTCATCCCCATGCATATCTTAAATTAATAGGAAACAACTTAGACAGGCCAAGAGCATGGATTTAGGAGCCCAAACACGAATTTCTCATTACAAGACTAAATATAATTTAAGAGAACGTGACCAACAATGGAGAGTATTAGATGAGATTCTGAAAGCCATAAACTAAAGGATTTAGGAGCCCAAACACGAATTTCTCATTACAAGACTAAATATAATTTAAGAGAACGTGACCAACAATGGAGAGTATTAGATGAGATTCTGAAAGCCATAAACTAAAGGCAGGCCAAAAGGTTACCATCTACTAATTTTATACATCCCTCCCTGAACAAACCGTAAACACTTTACACCTGAAAAGAGTTTGAAGTCTTTAAGTGTTTATAACTTAAAAACTTTACAAGCAGCCAAACGACCCCTTATATTTGTTTGCACATAAAAAGAGAATATGTCCAATGGCACCAGCAAGATACCACCAAGGTATTCCATAACAGTAACAGTGTTCGTAAAACCCAATGTTGTTACCATTACAGTATAGATTATAACAACCATTACGCATTTTTTTCTTTCAAAACCCTATTTTGGCCCACTGTAACAGAAAATTAAGAGGCTGTTACAAATGTTACAGGACCATTACAGTGCCGTTGCAAGGAATTATGGGTCAAATTTTTCGGTAACGGCCGTTACAACCCCGTAACATAGAATGGTTACCACCTTTACCATTACATAATTGTTTTGGAATACTTTAACTACAATTCCTCCAAAACTAGGTGCAAGTAGAGGGTAAACATGCCAAAACTTAGAACATATCTAATACAACTAGATGCATCTCACCCTTTCGCCCCATGGGTCAAAATGGTTAAAGTACCATGCTGACAAGATTCAATAAAAATGGAAAATGGCATGCCAACGGTGACAATGCCACCATCATCATGGCCATACATTCAGAAATAGAAAGTCCAACTATCTACATGGTCCGGAGGTCACCCATGCGCCTTGTCACCTTCTGATTTCAAAAAATACATTTAGAATCTTCTAGACACCCACGCCCCTTCTGTTTTCACATGGCATGCACAATTTCCACCCATCTCTGGGAATCCATACAAGCCTATAAATACCCCCATAGCCTCCTTTCTCCCATAACTCGTGCATATTATACACTCAAAACCCCCACAATGGTAGATTTCGTGTGCATGATGATATGTTGGTTTCAGGTGGTTTCAGGTTTGAAAGTAAATCTATCAAAGAGTGAGCTTTCAGTATCAACCTCCCAATGGAGGAGACTCTTCGTTTGGTCGATTTGTTTAGGTGTGGTGTGGGAACTCTTCCAACTAAATATCTTGGTCTTCCCCTCTGCGTGAGGAAGCTTGCCTTGTACTTGTCAGATATGATTATGGAGCACATGGAGAGCAAACTTTACCCTTGGAAAAGCAAACTCCTCTCGTTGGGTGGTAGGATTACTTTGATCAACGCTTCTCCTTCTAATTTACCCATCTATTACATGTCTATGTTCCATTGCCCTAAATCAACTGTATGTCGAATCAATAAACTCCGCAAGGAGGATCTACTCATAAAAAAATTCCTTTTCTTAAATGGAAGGAAGGTTGTACTTCCTATTCGGATGGGGGAGCAAGTATAAAGAGATTGGAGCTAGTCAATGAGGCTATTCTAGGCTAATGGGCTTGGAGGTTTAATAAGGAAGATTCTAGCCAATGGAGATCAATTGTTGTTGCAAAATATGGCATGGCCCCAAGTGGTAGGGATGGACCAAACCATCCTCCCTCTATCTGCTCCTCTATTTGGAAAGGGATTGCTACAGTGGCTCCCAAAGTTTTAAACGGCTTGAGATCTGTTGGGGGCAATGGGGAATGAATTATATTCTGGTCTAACAAATGGTGTGGGGATTCTTCCCTCAATTCGGCCTGCCCTACTTTGGTTGCTCTCTGTTTAGACATTAGCATACTGTGGCAAATTGTTTTTTGGGCGAGGGTGCGAATGGGGTTTGGATCCCCTCATTTAGGAGAAACCTTTTAGATCCCAAAATAGTGGATTTGACTCTCCCTCTCCCAAGTCGGAGGATTCTTTGATCTGGAGCTTAGCTAGTTCGGCCTTTTTACAAGACCCTTGTTCTCATTTTTCCTCAGCTAGCAACTGTCATACAGGCGCAATTTGGTTCAACAAGCCCCTCCCCTCCCCCCCCCCCAATCATTTCACGGCTTTTGTCTAGTTGGTTGGAAAGAACCACATTCTCACAATCGACAATCTACAGAAAAGAGGAATACCTTTGGCTAATGCATGTTTGTTGTGTCTCCAAAATGACGAATTGGTGGACCATTTGTTCCTTCGCTTGGGATATCTGGTTGAGATAGTTGGACCGAGTAATCTCTAGGGTGATGCCCTCATCCAAGGCATGGGAGTGATAGAGGCTCTTATGGTAGGAAAAGATAGAAACTCAACCTCCTCACAGTTCTATGGGCTGTCAGGTCCAAAAGGAATAATCATTGCTTTCGAAATTCTCAAGTTTCTTCTGTTGGGGTTTTCTGTAAGGTGCTAGCTCTGTTCAAAGATGGGGCTCCTTAGTTCGTGTCGGGGGGTGTCCCAACATTTTAGTTTTCTGCCTTGCTTTCCATTGTTTTTGTTTCTAGCTTTGTTTGTCTTTGCCTCGTGTTTGTTTCCTTTCTGGCTCTGCCTAATAAAATGTTTCATCTTTCAAAAAAAATCAAGGGAGTGGAAACGGGAACTAGGTGGTGAGAAAAACAAGATCCATTTCTATGCATACTTGATCACCATGTATTTCCTTTGGTTGTTTTTTTTAGTTCTTATTTAGCCTTTAAATCCATAGCACCCACTCTATTTCAATTTTGTTGTGCCCTACGAAGTATAGTTGGCTATCCATAGTAGTGTTTGGTATCACACAATCCCACATAGAAGAAGTGACAAACAAAATTGTATCCGATTCCATTTGCCAAGGGATTGAATGGTGGCAACTCCATAAAACTAAAGGGTTGCTTAGATTCAAGCAAAATAAAGTCGACACCTGCATAGGTTAAGTTGTGTCCTGTCCACGCATACTATCCAAGTCATGTTGTTGGGACCAGTTATTCTCTTCCTTGTTTGTCAAACACCCTGGAACTGGAACATGGAATAAGGATAGACTGGGGCACGTGTGGAGACTTATGGTGGCAAACCTAGTGTTTATAGCACATGTACACATTGGCATGTGTAGCACATATTGGACACTTAAAGATTGATGGTGGCACATATGCACATGTTGGCCGCATGAACTTGGACTGTCGCACATGTGACACACTTGGCGCATGTGATGCATGCGCACAAAGCTTTGCGTTCCCTTCATGCACCAAACTAGGGAAAAGCCATCCTCGATGTCATTCCGATCCGATTCCGCTTAAAGACGTACAAGGTTTGCAAATAGTCATATTTCGGAGACACATTGTCCTTATTGTCCTAGATTCTGATGTCGATGAATAGGTTCGACGAATCACAGACAAGCCGTCTGTACTGACACAACTTTGCGTGAATCCAAACAGCCACTGAGACTGATACTGGTCAGGTCTGTTGTCTTAGGTTTGTTGGATCAACAGAAAAACCCAACTCTTACATGTCCACCTAGGATGAGGTCCATCATATCAACGGTTTTCGCTACCAAACCACGGCCCACAGGAAACAATTCTACAAACATTAAACCCTAAAAATCTGTACAAACCTCAGCCCGAGCATTATGCGATGTGTCTTTTCTAGAATATAATCATTTTTTTTTCTACAAGAAAAGGTCTACACATACCAGAATTGAAGGAAATACGAAGGTTTTTGAAATTTATTGAGAAATCTTAGAAAGATTGAGAGATGGATGGAGAGAGATACCAAAGCCCAGCGGGCGGAGAGAATCAGGGACGTGGGTTTCGGAGGGTTCGTCGAAGCGAGGGCGCTTGGCTTCAGCATCGTTGACGAGGCGGGCTACGATCTCCTGAGCTTTCTGCTTCGCGATCTGGATCTCTTCCAGCTTTCTCTTGCTGCCGCTGTCAATCTCCGTACGGAGCTGGGATTCTCCTTCTTCTCCCATCGCAGATAGAAATGGAAGACCGGAGGAGGGAAATGTCTGCGAGCTATTTGTAGGGTTAGAATTATAAAAGTAGCCTTGCATGTACAAAGAAATTACGACAATGCTTCTTCCATGGAATCTGACGATAGGCCCAGCTAGAAGGCCCAGACATGCTGAGGATTTGAGTTACGCGATCCGTGCATACACGTAGATGAATCCGAACCGTCCAAATAGTTTGACCCACTGTAGATTAGGTTTGGACCCAAAATCATAGTGATTGGATGATCTTGAGCTCTAAGATTAGTGGCCATCTATCTTTTTTGACCGTTGGTTGGACGCTAAGGGTCTGTTTGGCCAGGCAAGGTGGATTGTATTAGGTTGTATTAGGGTGGATTGGAAGGAGCAATCCTGGGATTTGGCCGGGCGTGCCAAACAGGCAGAAGTTGGATATAGCAATCCCAGCAATCCACTGACATCACCATCATTACCTTGAAATCCACCCAGTCCCTCCTAATCCCACCCAATCCCTCCTAATCCCATCTATTTTGCCTGGGACATGTTTGGTTAGACCGAGCAATCCCAGGATTGGCCGGTGAAATCCCGGGATTGGTGAGGCGAGCCAAACATACTCAGTGGTGAGTTCCCTGGATATGGCAATCCCATTGGATTGGCACCAATCCACTGACAGAGCCATCATTACTTGCCATCCTCCCTAATACAATCCAATCCCATGGGATTGGCCCGTCCAAACACGCCCTAACCAAATTAGCTAGTTAGGATCATCCGTTTAGCTGTACTTTTGCCTTATGAGCCACGGTGGGACCCACTGTTCGGATGGCTTGATTTGAGGTACGTATACAACGTGTTGTGCCAGCTGTAATTAGGCTGTACACGATAGCTCGGTTAGCTGGCTCACTCGGTTTGAAACTGAGTTCGAGCCGAGTTAAGCTGATTTTTTAAGCTCGGAGAAATTTCTAACCGGGTTCGTTATTGCCTGAGCTCGACTCGTCTTGGATTGAACCCTAACTTGAATTAAACTCGGATTGAACCGGTTCAATGACCTGGTTACTTTGATATTGTTGTTGCTCACCAAGTGTTTGATGAAATGGTTCGAAGAAGTGTTGGCTGGTGGGTATGTATATGAAACAAATATCCCTTTTCTTTTCTTTTCTTTTTTTTCTTGATTTTGATGTTGCCTATGAAGTGTTTGATGAAATACTTATAAAACGACTGCTTTTGTTTTACATGTAACGGAAATTTGAAAATGCAATTCATGTGTTTGTGAATATGCTGCGTAGGCGAACTTGGCTTGAATTGTTGACCTAGCCAAGCCGAGCAGGCCACTTAGGCTCAAGGACCAAGCCAATTCGAGTTCAAGCCACGGTCAGCTAGTGGCCGAGCCAAGTCAAACTGTGCCAAGATCGACTTGGTTCAGGCTCGTATACACCTCTAGATGTAACATGATAATACGCGGAAATGTATCCTAAATAGTTTAGGATGCGGATTGGGCGATCAGAAGTTGTGGGGCCCACCGTGATGTGTGTATTTTATATCCACATTGTCCATCCATTTTTCTGGCTCATTTGAGGGCATTATCCAAAAATGAAGTAGATACGAAGCTCAAATGGACCACACCTCATGAATAGTTTTGGATGATGACACTCACCGTTGAAACCTTCCTAAAGGCCACTATAATGTTTATTTGTCATCCGACCTATTAAACTATTGATAATGTCACACAGACATGGATGAAGGGAAAATACAAATATTAGCTTGAACCAAAACTTTTGTAGCCCCCTGAAAGTTTTTAATGGTAGGCTTTCAATCACCACTATTTCTTGTGGTGTGATCCACTTGAGACTTTGATCTGCTTCTTTTTTGGGCTCATGCCCTAAAATCAGTTGGAAAAACGGATGGACCGAGAGGATAAAACAAATATGTTATGGTGGGCCCATAGTGCCCAACACCACCTAGGTGGGGTGATGTTGGGACACCACCCAATCCGCTTCCCATGGTTCATGTACTCGTGTTAAACATCTGATCTGTGCAATAGGTGGGCCGCAGAGGATCACCTGCCGTGATCATGCTAATCCACTCATCAGGTGGACCTCTTCATTGAATCACACGGTTATATGCTGATATTGACATTGTGGGCCAACAGATGAGCGGACCAGTACTATTTTCGATGGTCGTGATCCTCCCGCCGCGGCCGACCTTTTGCACGGCTTGGATGTTCTACAATAGTTACACGTCAACAGAAAAGATGGGAATGCATGTGATCAGATCTTACATCATGCTTACTTGGATGGTATTAAAGGTGTGGACCCTGCATTAGCTAGGTCCCAGCCCGTTTATCAATTAGCCCTTTGATTTCAAGCCCAAGCCCGACAAAAGATCTTAAATGGGCCTATTCTCCGGCCCATATAAGGCCCAGTCCGGCTTGAATGGGCCAGTGGCCCGGAGCTGATGAGAACTCGGATTTGTCGGATGGGACTCGTCCAGGTTGACTCAAGTGAGTCGGATGCGACTCGTCATTCGGACTCAGTTGGACCTGGTCCGTTGTATATTACATCATAAAAGAGCCAGTTCTACGGTTCGGATAGGGTCTAAATTGGAAATGTCCACGAAATCTACGCTGGAGACTGACCGGATCGATTTGAATGTGAATGAAGCATTAGTCAGAAATCAGATAATCTCCACCTTCTGATTAGTGATCATGAAGCTATGTTTATGGTCAACAGTCCAGATCATCAATTTCATTCAGATGGTTAAGATCCTTCAATTGGTTTGATCTTATCCGTCCATATAAATATCGACAGACATCAAAAGCACACCATTTGCATCAGCGAAGCGGATTGCGTGGTGCGCCACACACCACTGACCTCGGTGGCCCGTTGATGTCACCAAGTTCTGTGGGTCCTACCATGATGCATGTGTTATAATCCACACCGTCCATCCATTTTGCAAGGTCATTTTAGATCGTGGCCCAAAAATGAGGCCGATCTAAACCTCAGGTGAACCATATCACAGAAATCAGTGGTGATTGAATGCTTACCATTGAAAACTTCCTGGGGCCACGTAAGTTTTGGATAAACCTGTGAAAACTTCCCGTGACCTTATCAACGGTTTGGATGGAAAAAATCAAAAATAAAAATCATGGTGAGCCCTAGAAAGGTTTCAACGGTGGGTGTCATTGTTCCCACTACTTTCTGTGGTGTGGTCCACTTGAGCTTTGGATCTGCATTATTTTTCAGACCCATGCCTTGCAATGATCTCTAAAAATGGGTGGACGGTATGGATATAGCATTACATCATGGTGCGTCCCAATACGAGCATTAGGCTCAGCCCAGATATGTTGAACCAACCTTGGGCCCACTTAGTAGCCCATGGGCCTCTATTGGGCCTACATTGGAAAGCTCATAAATGTGGGCCGGGCCAAGAGAAAATCCCCCAAACCATGGATGTGGTCTAAGTAAGGTTTTAGGACTTGAACGAGTCCCCTGTATGACTCACTGAGTTGATTCAGACTCAGTTGGACCCGCTCGGTTCAACCCCCTGACTCAGAAAATAAAATAAAATATGGGTGATTCTGTCTGAGTCACCCATAAATCGGCTGAGTCAGACTCAGTTGGACCCGTGCTGGCTGAGTCATGACTTGACTCGGAACCTATTGAGTTGACTCAGTCTGAGTTGCTGAATCTTAAAACCATGCTTCTGACCTTCTCTTGGGTGTAGAAAACAGACTACCATAGCCTGGGAGCGGATTAGGTGAGACCCTGGCCTCACCCATGATGCTGAGGCCCTTACTGTGGGGCCCACCTTGATGTGTGAATTATGTATTGCTTTGTCCATCTGTTTTTTTTTTTTTTTTCCTCTGGATCATTTTAGGGTATTGTCCAGAAAATGAAGCACTAGGCCATACCATAAGAAACAATGGTGATTGAATGCCCTACCAATAAAAACTTCTGAGGGTGCAACTTAATGTTTTCGTAGTGTTTATTTGCCATCCAATCTATTGATAATGTCATATAAGCTTGGATGAAGGGAAAATAAAGAAATATCAGCTCGATTTAGAATTTAACTTTCGCGGCCCATTAATGGTCAATCACCACTATTTCTTATAGTATGGTCCACCTGATGATCAGATTTGCTTCATTATCGAGATAATGCCTTAAAATGATCTGGAAAATTGGATGGATGGTGTGGATACATAATACATGCATCAAGGTGGAGCCCCATGGTGAGGACCGCAATATCTTGGGTAGAACTCTCGTGGGTCAGATTTGGATTGAATTTAGTTGGATCAGGCTCCAAGTTTGAAAATCTATAGTTGGATTTGGATGCTACTTGGATCCAAAAAGCGCTATTCATATCGGAACCACTTATAAATAGACAGATCCATTTTTTATCCAAAAATTCATATAGTTATTGAATTCAAGTCTGATGTAAGTCTGAATCCACCCACATCATAAATCTAAAAAATACGTAAAATAATATATTTAATTTAATAACAAAACAGTGCAATTTGAATATTTCAATTTGAATCATATAGGAGTATTCAAATTTGAAGAGCAGAAGTCGAACATCCACATAGAACTCACCACTGTGGAAGTCGAAACGCTTGAAGGCTTGCAGCATGCAATAGTGGAGATTCGATTGGATTTCACGGCTGAATCTAGATCCGACCTGAATATGATTTGGTTTTATTTTTGTAACACGAATTCAGCCCATTTAATTAATCAAGCCTATTGTAAAATCCAACTATGCATTATTTGAGTTCGGAGCCAATGGGATCTTTAATCCGACCTGCTCCATTGAGAGCCTAGTCTTGGGTGAGTCCAGTGTCTCACCTAATCCGCTCCCACCATAGCCTAGCTCATGATACAACGTGGGATTGGGTAGCCACATGGACTTCGAAGCCCCAGCCCACCTTGGCTGTACTCAGAATCCTATGGGCTGTAGCTAGACCTTACTTTTCAGGCCCAGAAGAAAATCCCAACGGATCATTACTACTGTGCATTTTGAGCATAGATCTGTGCCATTCATTTGGTTGGCCTTAAAGTGATTGAGCCATCCTGGTAATCACACGTGGATTAGAGGTTTTTTTTTTTTTGCAAGTTGATTGTAGGTAGACTGTGGACATGTTTTCAGCCGTTGATCCTTAAAAGTTTTCATTAGACGGTTAAAATCCCACCATCAATATGATATTGGGGTCAGGACCATCCATGTCAGGCCTATTAGATATGCACTAATAAATATTAGCATGAGATGTCAGGACATTAGGACAAGTGCACACGTCTCCCGGCATCCATCGATGATGGGTGGGAATCTTAAATTTAAAATAAACTTTAAAAAATTCAAAGTATAAATGCATTTGAATTCCCGCTGGTCACCTTCACAATTGGAGGAAATGAATTAATAAATCATATGAAAACCGTTTAAAAAAAGTTTGGAATAAAAAATGAATGAATTTGAGGAAATTTAGAGTGGTGCCAGTGGGGATGCAGATTGCCAGCCAAAGCCTTTTGTAGAACTGCAGAAGCTAGGTGGGGCCCACTCCGTCCTTCTGTTTTGCTAGGTCATGTTAGGACAAGGGCTCAAAATTGAGGCAGATCCAAAACTCAAGTAGACAAGAAACATTAAGGATTGAACATCTACAGTTGAAATATACATGAGGCGACGGTAAGTTTTGGATCAGGTTAATATTTGTGTTTTTAGTTCATCCTAGTAGAAATGACCTTACGAATGGTATGGATGCCATATAACATCACTATGGATTTGAGAGAGATTTCAACCATAGATATTTTCCTTCCTACCTTCTCTTGTTGTGGGGCCCATTTGGTCTATTGCCATGAAACTCATCTCTTATTAGTGTTACCAAATGTTTTTATTTATTTATTTATTTTATATATTCTCTATGATGGGATGAAAAGACTTAATGGCTTCTGGTTTAACTGAGACAGAGTAGAGTGTGTTGATTGAGTGCCTTTTATTTAGTGCAGATAATCCCTGTCTGTTTCTGTTCAACCGGTGTCCCTTTCTGTTTGACTGAATTAGGAGTGGATTCTTGGATTGTACATGGTCCACTTTTACACATTTTGGATATGACTGGGGTTTGTGAGTCAGCTCATGTCAGTCCAACGGACGAAATGTGTGAGTGTGTGTTTTATTTCCTAATATTGTACGAAAGTGTATATACTCTTCTAATTGTGATTAAGGTTAGAGTATAACAAATTGTTGAGAGCTTATCATGAATACTCAAGGATTTTGAAGGAAAAGTTTGTGTGAATTAGGCAAAGTGGCCTTGATCTGAAAAGAGAGAAAAAAAAAAAGGACAACCTTGATTGCAACAAGATGGGAATAGTAAAGGACTAGCATCGTTTTCTGGTTCTGTTGGTCGTGCAAAAGAGGAATGGACTGTTGTGCAGCAATGTACTAAGAGAAATCTGGATGGTTTGAAGATTTCAGATCAATGGCTCTGATACCATGATAATGTATGGAATTAGAGAAATTTTAATTGCTTTTTCTATATTATTCTTCACCCCAAATTGGGTTTAAATAAAGACATACATGTGTATATAAGGAAATCTTACAATAAAAATTAATTAGAACCAATCCTGATTAAAATATTTCTATACATGGCTAATTATAAATATGACGAATTAAGCTAATGCTATACATGGAGAATGTACAACTAATGATATCTAATATAATCTCACATAAAGTTTCTATTGTAAGTTGTTCTATCTTTTATAACCTTCTTTCAATTATGGTGGATTAGTCATCGCTTTATGCCGTAATTTTTTTCTGCAAAGATTTTTCATGTTAAATATCATGTTCTTTGTTTTTGCTTGGATTTTTCATTATCTATTCCTTTTTTTATTCGAACTCAAGTTGCTTCTGCGCTTAACATAATGGTGGAATAAGATTGGTGTAACTAATTGTGTTGTGGGAAAAAATAGGGTTAGGATTTTTTCCCCTACATCCATGCTTGAGAAAATAAGAAAAAAGAATGCATCCCGAGGATCACCTAATAAGATACACATTCGTTTAAATAAATTGGCTGGAATAAGGTTTAAATAATGATGCTAAAAAGCCATTTAGAGTGGGCATTTATAGGGTCATTTGGAGGAGTGGATCTCTCGACCTCACCTAAGAATTCAACTTCCACATAAACATTACAAATAATAATAATAATAATAATCTTTCATAAAGGCAAAATTTTCTCACCATATGAAACTATGTTTCTTATCACTCAATGTACGTAACCTTGAAGTCAAGAGTTCTACAACACCATATTTTTTGGACATGTAGGACTCTCTTTCCATGAATCTTGAAATTCTATGGACTCCTAGGTTCTTATGTTTGGATGCCATGATTTACTAGAGAACTATAGGCCAACTCACTTGGACAAAAATACCCAAGACAAGATCTTTCATATTTAAAAAGATCCCTTCAACATGGTAGTCAAGTTAGTTTTGGGTGGCTCAAAGGTTGAAAAAAGACTTAACCAAAGATCCCAATGTATGTGTTGAAACAACCCTTCTAAGTTAAATTGACGTACATAAATGCACTTAAATACAAGTTAAGTATATTGTATTGTGTTTGCATTTGTTATGAGAAATTAAATTCTTAATTAAAAAAGAGCTCAATATTTTTATTTTTATTTTTTACATTTGATGAACACATGTTCACATTTCAACACTGAGATCATGGATTTGAGTGTTTATATGGTGTAGGTGTAATATGCCTAATAGGTCATTTTGTACCATGGAAATGATGGTAACCAGTAGTAATGGGTGGTAAAAGAAACAAAATAAATGTGTTTGGTAAACGGATGATGATGGTAAATGAATTCTTATTACCACCGCATCATGCAATAACTTTTCACAGCCAGAGTCATGATTTCCATTCCCATGGGAGATTACGATGGATTACGTCGACATAAAAGTGACGTTGGGGGCATGACTTACCGTGATGTTGAAGTGATCTTCGAATCACCTAGTGCATCACCCCATTTTAACAATAGGGCCTAAAATTCAGTCATGCGTGTGATTCTAGTAGGCCATATGAAGGGAGAGTTGGCAGAAGGACACCTACCTAGAGTTGTACACGAGTTGAGCCGAGTCGAGCCTAGCCTAACTCAGCTCGGCTCAGCCAACAGGCTACCCTAGCTTAAACTCGGTGCAACTCAATTCTCAGGCCTGACTAGGTAGCTTGACTTGCTCGATTAATAGCTCGAGCCAACTCAAGCTGAGCTTGAGCTCAATCTTTCGAGCTGAGCTCGAGCCCATGAGCTAAGTTCGAGTTTAGGTTTTATAGTTTTTAATATATATATATATATATATATATATATATATAAAATATAATATATATTATAATATAAATAATTTATAATTTATAATTTATTTAAATATATATATGTACATAACATTTATATTAAGTGAACTCGATCCAAGTCAAGTTCCAAGTTGAGTTCTGTCTAGTTCGTACTCGGCTCAAAAATTTTTCAAGCTCAAAAAATCAACTGAACTCAGCTGGAATCCAATTTCGAGTCAAGTCAGAGTCGAGCTTTTTCAAGTCGAGCCAGTGAGTTAACCGAGCTAACTCAATTTGCGTACAACAGTTAACTGAGCTAACTTGGTTCATGTACACCCTACACTCACCCTTGATTTTTTAGGGACTACCATTATAATTATATGAAATCCACTCCAATTATTGGATGTGAAGCTAAAGTGTAAGCCTCAAAACAAAATAAGCCATCTTTGATTTGGGTGAGCCATACAAAAGGAAGGAAACAGTTTTGAGAGTGAGTGTTACTGTTTTCCTCGACATGGTCCACCTAAATCAGGACCAGGTTAATTTTTGGCCCTTTCAGTTAAAATGGGGTCACTCACGTGCGGCCAGGGTGGATTTTATATAAACATCATGGTAAGCCATGTTTGAGATTTCTCACATGATGCATGCCATGTGCTGTTTCCAGAGTTCTGGAAAGATGGGCCCATGATGAACTAATCCATACCGTTGATATGTCATGTTCCGATGTCGATGGACCACTCACCAAAATTCTCCTTCATAAGACAATTTTAACGTTTGGTTTTGTACTCTACAGATGCACAGTTAAAAAAAGATATACATCAACGGTCAACATTCAACTGAACATAGTCCACAGTGGGATCCAACAGATGAACGGTCTGGATTAGAGGACTATGGACCCCACTTATCAGATTTATCTGCGTATGCTAGCAAAGACCCTGGTCGCATGAAAACCGATGAGAGGAAGAAGTGGGAGGCAATATTTGAGAAAATTACCATTGTAAATGCTACCTTTTATCCAGCATCTTTTATGAAGAGTCTAAAACTAACTTAGACCTTGCATGTACGGACAGAGCATTTCAGGACGAAAATACCCCCTGCTTTTCACAAAGCATTGCACGTATGAACAGGGGTATTTTTGTCCTCAAATGCTCTGTCTGTATGTACAAGTAGAGGTAGGCATCTAGCCGAGTCGAGTCGAGGTGGGCCAAGCTTGGCTTGGTTTGTCCATGATGTACTCAAGTTCGAGCTTGGCCTCGAGCTCAACATTGAAGCCTGACTTGTTTGCCAAAACTGTCAAGTTGAGTTTGAGTCGAGTCGAGCTCGAGCTTGTTGGGTGAGAGAGTAATGGATTCTGTTCTTGATCCTCCTCCATTGGTGAAATTCAAAAATCTTAAGAGAATCAAAGCAAGACCTGATGAAAAAACCAAACAAAGCTTCGAATCGGATGAGGAAACCTGTAAGAACCGATCTATTCTTGATCTTCTTCCACCAGCAGAAATCCTAGCAGAAAAGAAACAGAGCAGAGCACAGTTCAGAAATCCAAGTAAAGAGCTTTAGCCAATCAAATCATTGGATTTCTTTGAAGCTTTAACAAATCTGAGAAGGACCCATTTCGAATTTCTTGGATTTCTTACCTAAGAAGTAGATCTCAAGAGATTGAAATCATACTATTGTGGAGCTGAAATGAAAGCTGATGGTGGTGGTCGGAGTGGGCGCACGACTGACAGTGGGCAAAGAAAGAGAAAAAAGGGAAAGGAAGGGGGGTGCGTATGGTCAGATATAAACTTTAGGGTTTGTTTTTTATTTTTAAGTTTAAACTTAAAACTTATATATATATATATATATATATATATATATATATATATATATATATATATATATATATAAAATATTTATTAATCGAGCCGAGTCGAGCTCGAGTTGAGTTCGAGTCTAGTCGAATTGAAATGCCCCTAGTCGAACTTAGCTTGAACTCAACTCGAGCTTCAAATAATTAGCTTTGCTCGGCTCAAATCGGCCATTCAAGCCGAGTCAATCCGAGCTGACTCGAGCCGAGTCGAGCGAGCTTTTCGAGCTAGCTTGACTAAACAACCGTACAAGGTCTAAGTTGGAAAGGTATGTTTTTCACTGTTCATAAAAAGACGCTAGATAAAAGGTAGCGTTTAAAGTGATAATTTTCTTGAAATATTTTATACTCGAGCAAAGCATGGTGCATCATACTCATCCACCCTATAAATGGAGGGGATGTACTCAATCTAGACCGGCGAAGAGGCCTAATATCGACTGTAAGATAATAGTACTAATAAGCTCTCGGTGGGTGGGAATCCTATCGACGGTCGATAAGGAAATATCAACGGTCTCAATTGTTCAGTAATTGGAATCACCACGTCAACGGCAATTTTGACATATGCCACATTTCTAATGGGCCCCACATTTCCAACGGCCAGGATTGAGTGTATATCTTTCATGTATACAATGAATGTGTCTTATAATATCATCATAAAATTCCTCATAAATAAAAAAGGATCTTTGAACTTCATATGGGAATCTTCTTAAGTTAACCCCATTCATTAAGACGGCCGTTGCTCTTTTAATTTTATGTGGCCTTTGATAAAGAGAAAAACCTCGGTACTCTGCAGAGTGTGATGGATGATATGCATGCGCCTATAAATTACTAGAGAATTGCTTACGTGGCATATACCTAAGCCAAATTAAACCATCAAAATTATGGATCCCCAATTTAGATGTAGTATGAACAAAAAATTACACTTATTTGATCATCTGACTATTAGATAGGTGGACATTTATTAGACGGTTAAAAATGAAAAATATTCGGTAGTCTTACAAGTGTCCATGAATCAGAGGTTAGGATCGTTTAAATAATTTCATTTTGGGCTAGTGACTTAGTTAAAGTGGTTTCCACAATTTAGTCTGTTTAATTTAAGCTAATGTATGCCACGTGTAGAATTTCTGAGTGCCTGCGCATCAAGCGCGATACGCTGCCTGAGTATCATATACCACCCCTTTGATAAAAGTCCGGTAGGCACGTTTTCTGAAGAGTTGTTTTAGGAGGTTTGCTAATTCCACACGCGTGTAGCCCTGTCCAACCACACGCGGATATTTGTGGCAATGTAGAATACTTGTTCTTGATCAGATCTTTCCATCAGGTGGGACACATTATCTATATATTATGAGATAAATTTAAGGACATTTTAAATCTTATGTGGACCACAAAATAAAAAAAATGACAGCTAGGAAAAATCGATCCAACCGTCAATTTGTTTTTTCAATAATATGGCCCACCTGAGGAGTGAAACTTCAAGAATTTTCAAGGACAAGATCTAAATTCAATCTTCAACCAGATGTAAAGCTCAGATTTCGTATATTGGCACGTATTCCCACGTGTGGAATTATCAAGCGCCACGATTTAATATTCCGGCATATCGTGGGTGACGTGCCAGCTGCTTACACGCGGCATACACGTAAGTCAAATGGACTAGACTCTTATAATAGTTAAAAATGTAGGAGACTCTTCAACCACACATGGCGTAGCTTTAGGGCGATCCAGACCGTCGAAATATCTGAACTAATTGTGGATGTACCAGAGAAGATCATTTTAACAATCTGATTTTCCATTCTAATTTTGAACACTCAACATCTTAATCCTAACCGTTCGTTTAATCGCCATCAATTGGATAGTTCCGATTTCTTGATCAATGTGATTCTAGATATATGGTCCATGCACAATGTGGCCGCAATTCGGACGGTCTTGATCATGAGTGGCACATGCACAGAAGATAAGAAGATGGGTCCACCCCATTTTCATAATAGTGGTGAACTATCACAAGAGTCTAGCATAGATCAATTTAGACCGTCCAAATCCCCCACCTTAGGACGATTCCAACGTCCGATTAATGTACATCCATCGCTTTAGCATTCATTTACCGTCCATTGGATGGCCATAAATCAGCCAGGTAAGATATCAATTCACTGCAAAAATTTGGCCTATGATCCATCAACTGTGGGGCCCACAATTTGGACAGTTTGATTTGATTAGATATATCACGAGGATTATGTATGAGTGCATGAGTAGGAACCGTTCACCATACCGGAGTATCAAAGTTTCTCACTCTCTTACGTTAACTACACAAATCGACAGACACCAAAACCCCACTAGTCGAGGACGGGAGTGATGTGGGCCTTTCAACTACCACCGTATATTATACTTTATAAACCTTTGTTTGATTAAAGACAAACCCTTGGAACTGCTTGACAAGATTCTATTCCTAATCAACGATCAAGATCTTAAGTTAGCCGCCCAAGTCAGATTCAACGGTTAAGATCAACTTTCAGACCCGGGAATGTTCCGAAAGAGGCGCCCGCAACAGCATTCAGCTCCCTCTACTTGGTCTCAATGAGGAACTATTCAGTGTATAAAGCTTATGCAGTTGACTAAGAGAGACAGGTGGGGCCCACCAAATCGTTCTTTAGTTGAGGAGCTGTGGACCCCACAGTCTAATCACTGTTCATGTACAGGTGATTACGTGGTTCATGGTTTTTAATAACTTTAAAGAACTAGCTTTGATACTCCGGCTGAGTGGGATGGATGATACGCAGGTACTTGGAATTACTCAGAAATTGCAGCTTAGCACAAAAGTAATTCAAATTAAACTGTTCAAATGATGTGTCAAATTTTAGATGCATCATGTCCTAAAAATTTTGATTATTTCATTGTTGGATCGGTGAACATTTATTTGATGGTTAAAAAATGAAAAACATTCTATCGTCTTATACAGGATGAGGCACATGCCTAAACCAAAAGAAGGTCAAATGGAATTGGAAGTAGTTTGTTAGATCTAAGCTCAGTCTTACATAAGATGGGCATGACGTAATTGAGCCCTAGGTTTGTCTAATTTGAAAAAAAAAATTCCAGATGGAAACAAATTACCGTTTAAAGTGTGAACCGTAATTTGACTATAATTTTTATCCGTGTATCGTTACAGGACACACGACTTATCGATCTGTATATAATGAGTCATTTAGGTCAATCAAATAGCGGGTCGCATTCGTTCATTTCACAAGAAAATGCATGCTTGAAGTTCAAAATTGAAATTTTAGAAAAAAAAAATACTATTTTTAGTAATTTCAATTTTTATCGTTTTTTTTTTTTGAAGTTTTATATTTTCATCTAAAAAATTGATTGTAATCATGCCAAGAATCCTCCAGCAACATTAATCTAGGACTTTTTGTTTTTTGTAAAACTTACAATTTTTGGTAAGTTCTATTCTAAAGTTGAATTAGGGTTTGAATTTTACTATTTTGGATAATTTTGAATTTGAGTTTTGTTTTTTCTTTTATTAGTGATGTAATCAAGAAAACATACACATTAGGCAATTATTCAATAAAAATATTCAAGTTTCATCTCATTTATTTATTTTTTTTAATTATTTTTTAAAGGTTTTAATCACTAGAGAAAGTTAGTGATTTTTCTCTTCACTTTTTCACATTCTTCCCCACGTCAATTGGTATCAAAACTAAGCTTTGCATCGGAAGAATCTGCGAGCCATGAAAGGATCATTTGACGAAAGTCTTCGGACAGACTCGTGTTCGTAATAATGAGCAACATGAGATCGACGATGGAACTCGTGGTTATCATGTTCGTAGTGTAATATTAATGATGAATTGCAGGCCACCACCCGATAATAGTGAATCACAGGTCACCACTCCGATCGTGAGTATGCTATTGTATGTGCCGAAGGAGAAGATGCATTTGCAGCAACATAACATCTTTCAAACAAGGTACACTGTTAACTAGAAGGTTTGTGATCTGATTATAGATGGCAGGAGTAGTGATAACATTGTGTCAAAGACTATGATGAAAAAGCTACGACTAAAGATAAAAATGCACCACTCTCCGTACACAATTGGATGGACTAAGAAGGTTAGTGAAACAAAGGTAATTGAACAATGTCATATTCTTTTCATTTATAAATATTATATGGATGAAGTAATGTGTAATGTGGTTGATATGGAGGCTTGTAACATTTTACATGGTTGACTATGACAGTATTGTTATGGGTAAAAATGAGCTGATCAAGAACTATGAGGTCAGCCCAGACATTTGTGCACGTCACGTGGTCGGTCAGTGCCTGTCATGACCAAGGAGCTCCTCAACGACCAGAAAACAATACTGTTGTATTTTGTTGTATGACGCCGAGCTCTCCCATGACCCATTTATGCCCGAGCTATTGTTCAGATCTTGTAGAGAGGCCTCCGAAGCACGATCTTGTACAAGGCGCCCTGCTTAGATACTTGCGAGAGAGTCCCTGCACCGTATGATAAGATGAAAATGATGGCCATTCCTAATTTTGCTTATGTTCTATTAAGGAAGGGAGCTCGTCTCGGTCCTAGTGCTCGGATACAACCTTTACGGGTAGGTCGGTAACCTACTCAAATGTTCAAGGGGAGCTCGACCACGGTCCAATCTCAGGTCGGTAAACTTCTCCTCAGGACGGTTGTATAAGTCAGCTTGGATGCTCGACCTCATTCTCCTTCTACATGTTTCTTCTAATCCCCTTCAACGGTGAAAGGTACACACTTACAACTCTACACACTAAAGACCTCTCAACTCTACTGGACCTAACTTGCTTGATTCTGACTTTAGCATCGGATGGTCCCCCCACTATAGGCAAGGTCTCCTTTGTCTCCTTTGTATGCAGGTATTTGGAATCCAGCGAGGGTTGACCAAATTTTTGCATCAACAAGTACGATGTTGACAATGTCACGCATAAAGGCCGGGATAAGATATTTATATTTGTTAAGGATGGTAAAAAGATATCCTCACCCTTATGAAAACAAAGAACCAACCCAAGATTTCTAAAGTGGATGAGTGATCTCTTGTAACTGTAAGAGATTTTGTCAAAAAATCTGAGAAGACAAAAAATATCAATGTATTAATTGTAAAGGGAAAAGATGTAGAACCCATAGACATCCTAAAGAAGTTAAAACCAACATTGCAGGAGTTCGAGGGGATTATGCCTGATCAACTTCCCGACAGGTTGCCCCCATGCTGGATATTGCTTTTTCTCAAGTGGAGTTCACCTTCAATAACATGCATAGTCGATACATAGACAAATCCTCATTTAAGATTGTTTATGGTTGTGTGTTTCCAAACATACACTTGACTTGGCCCCTTTGCCTAAGTTACCGAGTATGAACGTTGCGACGGAAAATATGGCGGATCGAATTATGACAGTCCATGTCGATGTCTAAAAGAAGTTATAAAACTCTAATGCCAAATATAAGGAAGATACTGATAAACATTGGCACCAGGTGCTTGAAGCGGGTGATAACATGTTAGTTCACTTGTGCGAGGAAAGAAATTCAACGGGGATGTATAATAAGTTGAGGAATAAGAAAATCAACCATATTCCAATTATCAAGATATTCAATGAGAGCGTCTATGTTATTAATCTTCCTGAGAGTATGGAGATCTCATGGACTTTCAATGTGACAGACCTATATGAGTATCATGAGCCAAGTCCATTGAATAACTTAAGGACACGTTTTTTTCCAATTAGAGGGGACTGATATAGGACGGGATACAAATACATTCCTAGCATGGTTGGACAAAAAAAAAGGCAAAATAGAAGCGAAAGTAATCTGTCAGATCCAGGCTCAGTCCTATGTAAGGGCAAGACGTAACTGGGCCCCAGACACGTTTGGTTCGAAGAAATTCATTCGGATAGAGAGAAATTGTTGTTTGAAGTGTAAACAATAAATCTACTGATGGATTTTTTTGACCCATCGTTGACCAGTCGTGAGCCTCGCTTGTAAGACCCGTATCCTAGACCGTACCGTTCTGTAGGTTCTCGCGGTCTTTTCGGTCGAATTCCGGCAACCTTCGACCCTTAACCGGCGTTGCGCGCGACCTTGATTCACACGTCGTTAATTTGATTCGACTCAACCCGAGACTTGTACCATTGCCACCATGCCGTCTCCGCGGTTTCGATGCCGAGACTCGCGCGCTGAGGCAATACTCTGGCCAGGAGATGTGGGTTAGCGTTCGGTGCAAGGAAAACGCCACGCGTGCGAAACCCAAAAGAATCTCTACGAGTTGTCACATCAATCCATCAATCACAACATGTCAAGTACACATCAACTTTTCACCCTTTCCCAAGCAAGCCTCAAAGTCAAAAAGTTCTTACACAAGCCATGCCTTTCTTACACAAATGGCCAATAAAGTCAAAAAGTCTCTTACACCCATCACTCACCACATCCATCACTCCATCAAACATCACCCATCTCTCTCTCCCTTTTACAAACCTCTCTCTCATTTTCAAACTTCATTCCCAAGCAAGAGAGAAAATTTCACACGTCCAAGCCTCTCCCATACCTCCAAGAGAGCCACAAGTGTGGCCCACCTCTTCCTACCTTTCCATCTTCCATCTCAACCATCCAAACCTCATCTCCTCCGTTGGAATTGAAGATAAGGAGCAAAGGAAGCCTTGGGACCAAGAAGAAGCCGGTGGGTGATCGTAGATCTTTGTTTTTCATGCATTTTGTTTGATTAAGGGTCCATATATGTGGGACCCACCTTGATGTATATTTATATGCAAGAGGGGCCCATAGTGGCGGGGTCCCTCCATCCTCACCGATCTCTCTCTCTCTTCCTTTTCCTTTGTGTATGATAACTTGTGGCCTACTCGATGTATGTATCTCATCCACACCATCCACATAGTGGGCCACCTTGGCCTTTTTGTTTTTGGTATGGGCCATCCAAAGGTGGGCCACTCGGATGAAAGGGGAAACACAAATAGCAGCTGATCCAAAGTCAGGTGACCACGTCCCTGTGGGGCCCACCATGATGCGTGTGCTATACCCCCACTGTCCAGCGTCCCTGGACGCTGGACGTTTTGTAAAGTGAAGGGAGGGTGGCTAACAGTGAGGTGAACTGACGGTGGGTCCATGGGACCCACTCTCGTCCTCTACCCCTCCAACGGGCCACACTACAACATATGTGCCTTATCCACACCGTCCACCATTCTAGACGGTGGGCCATATCCCTGTGGAACCCACTTCTGCACCCTGATCCGTAGCTCGCTGACGGACTGAGTGGAGGTCCCTGGTTTCAACGGTGGGTCCTAGCTCACGTGGCAGACGGAGTGAATGATACCTCGTTTCAAACACTGAGGTCTTGGTTTCCCCAGTGGGGTGGCTGACTATGAAGTGTGAACACGGTGGGGTCCAGGGGACCCCATCCACGCCGTCCAACCATTTTGGTGGGCCACACCATCACATGTGGTGTCCACCGTCATTAGACGGTGGGACCCACCTTGTGCAGGCCCTCGTTGGACACCCAGATCCTTAGCTCAACTGGCAGCGGAGTGGAGATACCTCGTTTCAACACCTAAGGTCGTGGTACGACCCCCCCTAGAGGGTGGCCTGCACGTGGGGCCCACCCGAGTTCGGATCCGGCTGAAACTTGGGCTAACCCTTCATTCAAGTGGGACACCCACGATGGGTGGGCTGGATTTGTGGACCCCATCTCGGTGGGCCCAATAATTGATTTTGAATGTTTTACATGGAGGGTAGCCTCCCAACTGTTGTATCCGGCGTGGCCCACACAAGTCACGGATTGACTTGATTTTTGAGACCTAGGCCCACGCTGGAGTGGTGCATCTGACCGGCGGGTTAGATGTTTGGCAAACATCAACGGTGGGGCCCACACAGCTTGCCCTCATGGGAGCTTACTGTCAGCACGAGCGGTACCTTTTCCCATATATATATATATGTGGTGGGCCCTACGTGGGACCCACCTCTGTTCGGTGTTAGCAAAAGAAAGAAAGAAAAAGAAAAGAAAAGAAAAAAAGAAAAGAAAAAGGAGAGGGGCACGTGGCAGCCCTCTCTCTCTCTCTCCTATCTCTCTCTATATCTCTCTCTCTCTCCGATCTCTCTATATCTCTCTCTAGCTCTCTCTCTCTCTAGTTCTCTCTCCCTCTCTCTCTATATATATCTCTCTCTCCCTGTGTGCGTCAGCAGGGTGTAGGCCCCACTTAATGTATGTGTTCTAATCCAGATGTCCATCCATTTTTTATGGTGGGACCACCTTGAGGATGCGCTGCATTCACTGTCCAGCCCATGGACGATGGATCCCAGCCATGATGTATGGGTTTTACACATGCCGTCCATCTATTTTGATGGTGGGACCCATTGTGAGGTATGTGTTTTATCCTCGCCTGGTCCCCCTCCCTGACGTGGGTGCAGCACCAGTAGGCTCACCTTGATGTCTATGTTATATCCACCCATCCTTCCATCTGGTGGGGCACACGTGTGGACCCCACCATGAGATATGTAACACCACCAGGATGCATGTGCTGCATCCAAACCGTCCATTTTTAAAGCTCATTTTTTTGGGCGTGAGCTAAGGAATGAGCCCGATCTATAGTTCAAGTGGACCCCACCTTGATACATGTTACGGGGCCCATTTTGATTTAATTATGGTCGTCCATTGAGGCCCACCTGATATACTTAAGGCCCATGTTATACGGCCCATTTGTTGTACCTAAGGCCCATGGGTCGAGGCCCAATTGAATGTACACAAGTCCATTAAAATGTATGACCCTACCATGGTTTGTGTAATGATGATATGACAGTCATGCCTTGGGAGCAATGTTGGTTTGACGTCCACATTATAGAATAATGTTAGTTAAATGTCCGCATTATGATTCTCCCTAGGGCCCATTGTTAGTGTAAGACCCGTATTGTAGACCGAACTGTTCCGTCGGTTTTCGCGATCCTTCCGGTTGAATTCCGGCAATCCTCGACTCATATCCGACGTTGCGCGCGATCTTAAGCCGAGTCCTGCCTACCGAAGGCGGCTCGATCCGAAACTCATACCTTGGCGATCGCACCGTCGCCGCGGTTCCAACGCCGCGACTCGCGCACCGAACAGATACCTAGGTGGGAAGATGCCAGTCAGTGTTCGGTTCGAAGAAACGCCGCACGTTGCGAATCTCGAGGGAATCTCTACGAGATGTCCCATCAAGTAACCATAAATGTACTTCCATACCTAAGTACAAGCAACCCATGCTTCCTTTACTCAAAGTCAACTCTCTCTCCCATTTTTCAAAGCTACCCTTACCCATGACATCATCACACCACTCCCTCCATCCCCTCTTTCTTTAATTTATTTCTTTCTCTCTTTCATTCTCTCATTCCCTCTCTCTCACACGTCCAACCTCCTCTAAGCAACCCAATCTCCCAAAAACTTCCAAGTGTGGCCCACCTCCTCAACTTCCATCTCAACCGTCCGATCATCATCCACACCGTTAAAACCCGATCGACGTCCATAAGAACCGTAGGTGAGGAGTTTTCAAGCCAAGGGAACAAGGAGGATAGGAACAAGGTGGGTGATCCATCGTTAAATTTCTTTTCTTAGGGCCACTTGTTGGTGGGACCCATTTTTTATGTATGAATTGTATCATGTGGGGCCCATAGTGGCGGGGCCCCACCATCACCGCCTTTTCTCTCTTGTCTCTTTCTCTATCTCTCTCTTTCTTTCTTTTCCCCTTGAATGTTGTGGACCCCACCAAAGTATGTTAAATCCACTCCATCCATCAGACGATGTGGTCCACCGCATTTCAGGTGAAACCCACCCTTCATTTATATATATATATATATATATATAACAATATAGTATATTATATTATTATAATATATATTAATATATACATGTGCATGGTGGGCCACGTGCATGTGGGACCCACCATGGGGTCTGTGTATGTGGGACCCACCATGAGGTGGTGTATACCGTCCAGCGTCCAGAGACGCTGGACGTGAAGGACGTTTACATGCAAAGTAAAAAAAAAAGAGTTACTTTTGGAGTGGGCTGCTCATGTAGGCCCCACCTTGATGTATGAGACTGATCCACATCGTCCATTCTGATCTTCAGATCATTTTAGGCGTTGAGCCGAAGTTTCAAGATAATCCGATCATAAAGTGGGCCATACCCTCTAAAACCATGTAAAGACATGCCAAATCATATAAAAGTACTTGGTGGGACCCACCTGAAGTTTGGATGCAGTTGAAACCCGGTCCGGACAGCCTGAAAAGCGGGACACACATAATGGGTGGGTTGGATTGTGAATCACATCTCGGTGGGCCCCAAAAATATATATATATATATATATATATATATTAAAAGTTAAAAGCAGCAGCGCTGCTGCTGCAGCAGTGACGGGTGGGCGGACGCTGGGCCTCACGGCTCCAGCTGTGGGCCCCCACTGTGATGTGTTTCGATCATCAACACCGTCCATTGTGGGGCCCCCTTCTAAAAAGGGGCCTGTTCCAAAAATCAGCCGTATACGTATCTCAGGTGGGCCATACCATCTAAATCATGTGAAGACATGCCTAAACCATATAAAAACACTTGGTGGGGCCTACCTGATTTTCTGATGCGGCTGAAACTTGGTCTGAACCCTCAGCCAGGTGGGACACACACATTGGGTGGACTGGATTTGTGAACCACATTTCGGTGGGCCCCACCCACCCAGGTCCACGTGACCACGTGAATGGGTTAGACGGTAAATAAACATTACAGTGGGCCCTACCCACGTGACCTCGTGAGTAGGTTGGATTTCAAATAATGGGTTGGATGAAAATAAACATCACCGTGGGTCCCTGGTCGGCGTGACCATATGAACAGGTTTGATGGCAAGTAAATATTTTGGTGGGCCCCTTGCCACCTGGCCTTATCAACAGGCGGATGGGAAATAAATATTTTGGTGGGCCCCTTGCCACATGGCCTTATCAATAGATTGGATAGTAAAATAAACATTATGGTGGGCTTCACATGTGGCCCACTTAGATGCATATGGGCTCATGTACTTAGGCCCATCTTTATGTATATTTTTAAGCCCGTTATTAAGGCCCACTTGGATATATATGGGCTCATGTACTTAGGCCCATCTTGATGTATATTTTTAGGCCCGTTATTAAGGCCCACTTGGATATATATGGGCTCATGTACTTGGCCTATCTTGATGTATTTTTAGGCCCATTATTGAGGCCCACTTGGGTATACATATGGGCCCATGTGTGTAGGCCATCTTGATGTGTTTATGGGCCCGTTGTTGGGGCCTACCCTGATATATATTGGCCCACGTTATGAGGCCCATTTGAGGTATTTATGGCCTATTGTTGAGGCCCACTTTGATATGTATATGGCCTATGTGATTAGGCCCATTTGATTCACATAAAGCTTATGCAATCACGCTCATTTTAATACATTCTCAGGCCCATGGATGATGGCCCATTGCAATGTACCTAAGGCCCATTGGTGAGGTTCATTGAGGTGGCCCACTTGATGAATATAAGGCCTATGAGATACAGCACATTTGATGTATTTGGGGCCTAGTGGGATGTACCTAAGGCACATTGCAATATGTGATTCCACCAGGATTTACTTAATGGTATTTGAGGTGAGCCGAGCCTTGGGGACAATGTTGGTTTGATGTCCACATTGTATGAGTAATGTTGGTTCGATGTCCACATTATAACTCTCCCTAAGGCCATTGATAAGCCCGTATCTGTTTCATGTAGGCCATCTAGGCCCATCTTCATTGAGAGGATAATTTATTACTTTATAACATATTTAGCACAGCCCCATGATTCATGATCATACGTATCATATGTATGCTTGACATGAGGAGTGTCTGATCATAGCATATGCCTTCGGGCAGATTGTTTACGGGCTCCCTGATAGGCGGAGTTGCCCTACATGAGCACATGCTTCACGCAGGATGGTTGCATGATTGGTAGTGTGGTTTATGCATTTGCATATGTGTGATTGTGATATGCCCTAACGACATCAGGGCCATAGCCTCCACAGATATATCGTGGGTGGTTGGTTGTATACCGAAAAATCTTGTCCCAAGCAATTGGGGCGCCATAGATGTCCCTGGGTGTGAGTCCCTGAACCTGATGGTACTAGAGGATGACTCCAACGTCGAGACTGAGTGGATATATGAGCGCACGAGGGCCGAATACCATGAGGCCGCGTCTCCCACTGTGTCGTGGTCAGTTGGAAAGGAGTGATGGCCTTACTAGCCTGAGAGCAGGGGGCATTACTAGGCTGAGTTTGACCAGCTCGGAAATGGGTTCGCTATCGACGTGCTGGATAGGTATTGGCTGGCTGACTATTGGCCAGGCGGATAGTGAGGTTTCTTACGCTCACTTGGACTGTGCTGCTTGGAGAGAGACAATGCCATTTGGAGTGTACTGAACCCCGGTAATTATCGAGACTGAGAACCGTACTGATTTGATGCTCTAGTGAGGAGTTGCATTGGTATGAGGATTGACATGCTTGACTTACATATTGCATCGCATGGCCTTGGTATGGCCGATAGCATTCACATCTTGTACTGCATAGCCTTGGTACGGCTAGTTGCATTTCGTATTCATCAGCATGATTCCGCATTACTCCGGCATTGCATTCTGAGCACATTCGCACACACTTACACCGCCCTCTAAGCTTTCTATAAGCTTATGCACGATTGATGCGTGCAGGTGATGCCATGACGCTGTTGTAGTCTCGCTGCAGTTGGAGCATGCCACCGAGCTTTTGGAGTTTTTGTTATTTGTACTATCTTGTATTTCCCTTTCTACGCACTGTATTTAAAGTTTTTGTTCATAGTGGATTTTGTGATGGTGTTCTTATGGTTATTGTTCGTGGGTTATGCTTGGTTATGCTCATTACGAATCAAATTGATATTAGAAATCCTCCTTGTAGCATCCCAGGATCGGAACCTGGTATATGGGTGCCGGGAGTCGAGAATGGGGTACTACGGAGGCTGTCGTCCACCGGATTCGGCGATCGAGAATTTTGTGAGCCCGTTTCCCGAGTTCGGGGTGTGACAGTTAGGCCCATACTTGTAAGCCGTCTAAGCCCATCTTCGTTATGAACAACATCCATTACCATATAACATGTTTAGTATAGTTCCATCATTCATGATCATACACATCATATGTATGCTTAATATGAGAAGTGACTGATCATAGCATATGCCTTCAGATAGATTATTTAGGGGCTCCCGGATAGGCGGTGTTGCCTTACATGAGCGCACGATACGTGCCGGATTGCTGCATGACTGGATAGTGTGATTCATGCATTCGCGTTGTGTGATATGGTACTGTACGCCCTAGCGACATCGTGTAGCCTCCGCTGTGTATATCGTGGTTGCGTGATTGGATACCGAAAATCTTGTTCTACATGGGGTGCTATAGATATCCCTGGGTGAAAGTTCCTAAACCCTTATGGTACCAAGAGGTTGCTCTAACGTCTAGATCGAGTGGGTGCATGAGCGCCGAGGGCCGATTACCAGAAGGCTGCGCTTTCCACTGTGCCATGGTCGATTGGAAGGGGGTGCGGCCTTACCCGCCCGAGAGGAGGGGGCAATGCTAAGCTGAGTTTGACCAGCTCGAGGAATGGGTTCGCTATCGATGGGCCGAGCCCGATATTGGCAGGTGGATAGTGAGGTCTATTCCACTTACCTTATTGCACGCGATGAGACGACAATCTGGTTTAGAGTGTACTAGACTGCGGTGATATTGCAGATTTGAGCTGTATTGATATGTGGACAAAAAAGATGAGGATTTGCATGCTTGAGTTGCATTTTACATCGCATGGCCTTGGTATGGCCGATATCATTCATGCCTTGCATCGCATAGCCTGGGTACGGCCAACGGTATTCATGGACTCATCAGCATATTCCGCATTACTCTGATACTTCATAATTGCATTACTACCTTACGCACAAACTTTCACCACCCTCTAAGCTTTCTATAAGCTTATGCACGACCGTTGCGTGCAGTGATGTCAGAATGCAACAGTGCTGAGGCAGGAGCGCAGAGTAGATCATTTTGGAGCTTTTTATCTATCATCATTGTATTTCCCTTTATGCTCATTGTACTTGTAAAGTTTTTTATCATAGTAAAAATGTGATGGAGTTTTTGGTTATTGTTTGTGGGTTATGCCTTTGGTTATGCTTATGACGAATTAAACTGATGTTGAAAATTCTCCTTGTAGCATCTCAGGATCGGAACCTGGCGTATGGGCGCCGGGGAGCCGAGAATGGGGTTCTACTGAGGTCGCTTGCCTGGACCCGGCAATGGAGAATTTTGTAAGCTTGGTTTCCGAGTTTGGGGCGTGACATCACTCGATCAGTCGTGGCACAACTCAAAGTGCTCGACTAGTCGAAGGAGATGCTCGACCGGTCGTAGGTGGCTCTCGACCGGTCGTGGACTCGGTTTGACTAGTCGAGGTTACGCAAATTCGTTCCGTGATTTTGCATGGATTTCGTGTCCCAAGTCCTTTCGCAACTGGGATGCGAAAAGGAGTTTCCTAAAACTTTAAATAAGAGTTCCTAGGGTTTTCTAAAGCTTTACAAGGAATTTGCTAAAGGGTTTAGGGCTATCAAAGGTGAGAGAAAGGAAAAGAGAGAGAGGAAGCTTATAGAAGGAAGATTATGCTCGTGAAGGTTATCTACTGTGCAATCTATATCTCAGCGCTTCTATGTCCTCATAATCGGTTAGATCTCTCCATTTTTCCTTTTGTTTCTCTCATTGTTTATCCATTCTTGCGTGAGTGAAGAAGTTTGTAACGTTCTATTTCATAGTGGATTGTTGATTTGGATGAGGTCTCATAGTTTTTACCTCTTTAAGGGTTTTCCACGCAAAAATCTCTTGTGTGGTGTGTGATTGATGCATTGATTATTTTCATTGCTTTATTATCCATAATTCTAGTTTGTTCTGAAGGGCTAGATCCTAAGGTTTTGTGCAAGGCCCCCAACAAAGTGGTATCAGAGTTAAGTTGTAACACCCCGAAAAATCGGGGGTCATGCATACGCTCGACTCCCGAGTTCCCGAGTGTCACTTATCATGCATTTATGGTTTTTATGATTAATCAAATTTAACTGCGCAATTTGGAATTACCTGAGGCACGAAGCACAATCACACCAGTCTACTGAAATGAAGGATATCTCACATATATACAGGTCCAAAAATAATAAAGGGTCGCCCAACAGAACAACAAAAGAAGGCTATGTCCAAAAAGAATAAAACTGAGCTTGCGGCTCAGCAAATCCAAATCCAGCCCGATCAAGCCGATGGAGAGCCGCCCATCAGCTGCAAGTAGGAGAGCCCGTCCTCCTCTTCCAAGCTCGCCTCACCAGGCTCCTCATGCCCTGAGTCACCTGCATCTATGAATGGATCTGGTTGGTGTTTTAAAACACCGTCCCAGAGTGGGAGTGAGTGATCAACTCAGTGTGAACTATTGGTCTCAAGTTACAACAGGCATCAATTGTAATATGAACTTAATGAAAAGCAGACAATCATCAACACCTAATAACTCTTATTTAAAATGCATGCATGCGGGATGATATGATGCATGCCCTCTCCACAACACTCCCTCAAGCGACTCCATCTAACGATCGTATATGACAACACTCCCTCAGAGCGACCTCGACTTCCGAGTCGCCACCCTAACTAATGTATGCAATGCGATCGTGTTAGCCGAGTTATTAGTTAAGTCCATTCATCCAGCAGGTTGGGGATTCTAATTCATCCTATATATCAATGCCCTAAACTGGTTGTGAGGCCAAGATCCCATCAACGCGTGAGGCCGAGACCTCGCGGTCCGTGATCCCATCGGGTTTCTCATCCCCGACACCAAGCACATGAGGAGTGCCGAAAGGAAGGGATCGCTCGCGGTCACTACGGGGAGGCGCGGTACCCCAGCGTAGGCCGACAGCTCGGACATAGTGTCCCATTCCACCATGCCCGGCTCACGAGGCTGTGGACCAGTTGCAAGTGGATTTTTGATGGGCTACAATGGTTGTAGGGTGGTTCAGGTTCCATACATATGTGAGCAAACAGGGTTAACATACAGGGTTAGTCAGATAGTAGGCTAGACCGCACGAGTCAAGCGAGCGTGAGACGAGTGACCTCGGGCACAAGAGACCCATGTAGTCGAACTACAGCCACCCGAACACACCCGCCCAAATCCATAGGTATAGCCTTAAGACGGTCCTACCGACGGGGTCGCCTTCATTTTCCTTGTATTTCTGACCAACCAAAGAGTTTGGATGGTGATTCATAACATGCCAACTAACAAGGTTATCATTTAGCATATGCAATATCACACATTCATATTTTTCAACATAGAACTCATAATTCCTACTAAGCAAAGCTATAATGTGTAAAATTCAAGTGCATGTGTGTTGTGTGGGTTGATGAGGAAGTTAAGTACTTCCTACATCTCATAGAGCCAAATTGCACAAGGATAAGTAAGACATACATGCTAGGACAACATCATGTGAAGAAAATCAAACATGACATAAACATGAGATCATCAATTCATATCGAATTATATGAGAGATAAGAACAACATCATATGAGGAAATCAACATGACATACAATTCCATACAATTTCAACAACCCAACAATTCCTAGAAATTTCCCTAGACTCTCCAAAGGCATCATCCAAACATACAAAATCATTAAACTCGTACTACAATTAGTGCTAGGCCACCTAACAACAATAGTCCGCACCTATGGATCGTTGAAGATTGGAAAAACGTCCTAGGAGAGAGAGCTTTGAGGTCGATCGGCTGGAATCCCTAAAAACAAACTCTTGCATGTGAAAAATCCAAGCCAACCTCTTCTCAATACATGAATTCCAAGAAGAAGAAGTAAAGGATCTTACCTAGACGGCCAACGGATGATTGCGGATGTTATGGAGAAGAGCTTCTCCCTTGAGGAGAAGTAGGAAGTTGAAATGGTTGATTTTCTTGGGCCCCACCTTGATCTAAGGTCCACCTAGCTCTTATTCACCCACACTTTCTTCTCTCCTTTCTCTCTTGCTCTCCCTTTTTCTCTCTTATCTCTTTCCTTCTCTAGGGCAAAATCGTATGGGGAGAGGGGGTGCCTAAATGAGGCCCTTTTATAATGCCAGGTTTGGTGTAAATGGCCCCAAGGGCTAGGTTTTTTTACTATACTAGACTTATGGGAGGGTCTTTCTATGATCTAAGGCCCTATCACCCCTCTGACCACCAAATTCGGCTTGTAAGTGCCTTATGGCCCGACTATGGTCCATGCAAAAATTGAGGACAAACGGATGAGCGGATATATGATCTGAGAAAGCGTTTCTGACCTTTAAGTGGCCTTAGGAGGCCCATTCTAATTGATGGGGCTTTTCTGGTGGCCCTCTGACCATGAAATTTATAGGGTAGGTAATCCATGGCCCGATGAAGGGCCATGCAAAATTTGGGAACGATCGGATATGGGGTTTGGACGTACGAGTCCGATTCACGATCAACCGTCATCATGCCATGATCGGGTCCCAGATTTGGTGGACGGATGTAAGAAAATATATTAAATCATCACCGTAAATTTAGAAGAAATCCGACGGGAGGAACACCTGGTATCTCAGTTTCATTTATAAGTGCCAGATTCCAATTCTGGCATTAGTGGGGTACATTCGGCTAGTGCCAGATCCCAGTTATGGGTGTCCACTAGGTCCGTAGTCCGTGATGGACCACAAGCCCAGTGAGATCTATGATTTCCTAAAGTTTTAGATTTTTTCGACCTTCCTCGGTTGTTGGGTGGCCCACACGGGTTGTTGTTAAGTGTAATCGGACTACCTGGCTTCACGGCTCGTACATGGTCTGATCGTGACCAGACAGGACCACTCGTGTATAAGCTAACGTTGGATGCTAATGGTCAATTAAATGATATTATAAGTTAATAAAAAAAAATTCAAGGATTTTTTTTGGAAATCCAAAACAGTGAAAATCGAGGATGTTACATAAGTTCATTGAACGGGTAGGATCAGGTTTGAATTATGGAAGGTGGCTCATCAAGGATGATCAACCTCAATGGTTCTAACTGGACCATATGGAAGGCTAAGATGGAGGACTTGCTTTATTGCAAGGACCTATATTCTCCAATTTTAGGCATATCAGCAAAATCTAAGGATATGACTGATGATGATTAGAAGAAGATGGATCGAAAGGCGGTGGGGTTTATTAGACAATGGTTGGATGATTCTGTGTTCCACCATGTGTCTACGGAAATCTCGGCCGCTAGCCTATGACTGAAATTACAAGAGCTGTATCAGAGGAAGACAGCCGGTAATAAGATTTTTTTGATAAGGCGACTTGTGAATCTCAAGTTCAAGGATGGTGATTCTGTGGCCGAGCACATGAATGAGGTCAGTAATATAGTGAACCAACTCTCCTCTATGAAGATTGTCCTGGATGATGAATTGCAGGCTTTGCTATTGCTTAGTTAATTGCCTGACAGTTAGGAGACATTGGTGGTGTCTTTAAGTAACTCCGCGCCAGATGGAAAGATATCCATGGAACAGGTAACCAGTTGTCTCTTCAATGAGGAGACAAGGAGGAAGTCTCAGGAGTCTACTCAGCAAGAGGCCCTTGTCACAAGAACGAGGGAGAGGAAAGAACGGGAAGGGCGGGAAGGCCCCAAATAAATCAAGAGGCAAGTCAAGTAACAGAAAAGATGTTGATTGCTAGAATTGTGGCAAGAAGGGTCACTACAAGTATGAATGTCGTGGTAAGAAGAATGACAAGAAAGGAAAAGGGAAGGAAGATGAATCAGATTCCACTGCGGTCGCTTCAGATGGCGACGTTGTAGTTATTCTTTCTGCAGATCATGATGTATGTCTCACGGCTACGAGTCAGGACATCGATTGGGTGATAGACTCGGGAGCTTCTTTTCATGCAACTCCACGCAGGGACTTTTTCACAAGCTACAAGTTAGGTGACTATGGGGCTGTGAAGATGGAAAATTCTGGCGTATCAAAAATCGTGGGAGTCGGGTGATATTTGTGTGAAGACTGATGTGGGCTGCACATTGGTTCTCAGGGATGTGATGCGTATCTCAGATCTTCGCCTCAACTTGATGTCGACGGGAAGGTTGGATGATGATGACTATGAAAGCTGGTTTGTCGGTGGGCGATGAAAGCTAATCAAGGGTTCATTAATTGTGGCTAGAGGAAAGAAGTGTTACACCCTTTACAAGACAAGTGTCAGTATGTGCAAGGGTGGGTTGAACGCAGTGGAAGATTCAGCTATTGACATGTGGCACAGGCGTTTAGGCCACATGAGTGAAAAAGGGTTTTAGCTATTAGCGAGGAAGTGGCTCCTTCCAGACGTGACAGGTACACCTCTCAAAACCTGTCTTGATTATTTATCAGGGAAATAATATAGAGTTTCATTTATTAAAACTACTTCTCATGTTAATAAAGTGCATGCATTAGATTTGGTTTATTCTGATGTTTGTGGTCCTATGAGGACAAAAACTTTGGGTGGAGCATTATTTTTTTGTTACTTTTATAGATGATGCATCTAGGAGGGTTTGAATTTATGCTTTGAAATCCAAGGACGAGGTCTTTGGTGTGTTTAAATTGTTTCATGATATGGTCGAGAGAGAGACAGGTAGACCATTGAAGTGCATCTGCACTGACAATGGTGGTGAATACATTGGCGACTTTCATGAGTACTGCAAGTCCCTGGGTATACGACATGAACAAGCGGTTCCCAAGCCCCCCAACATAATGGTGTAGCTGAGCGAATGAATCGCACCATTGTAAAGAAAATCATATGCATGTTATCTCATGCAAAATTGCCCAAGATGTTTTGGGGAGAAGCAAAACAGGTCTCCATCAGCCCCATTGAATGGAGAAATACCTGAGAAGGTGTGGACTGGACAGGATCCATTGTATAGTCATCTCAGGGTGTTTCGATGCAGGGCATCCATTCACGTACCAAAGGACGAAGGTCTAAGCTCGATATGAAGATCAGGCAGTATGTGTTCTTAAGGTACGGTGATGAAAAGTTCGGTTACAGATTGTGGGATCCGACCGAGAGGAAGCTCGTTAGGAGTAGAGATGTGGTTTTCTTTGAAGATCAGTGTATAGAAGACATTGGTAAGCCAGAGAAGAACCAGCCTAGTTCAGGTGAGCTAAAGGACATGGATCCGATTACTCCTCCTATGGTGCCTGATAACGGGGGAGTACAGCAAGGTGCAGAGGACGAGGGAGTTCCTTTAGAAGATGGACTAGGGGAGCAGCTCCCGCTTGATCCACCTGTTGAGCCACAGGTGAGGAGGTCATTTAGGGACAGACAGCCGTCCAAAAGGTACTCGCCACATGAGTACATTATGCTCACTGATGGAGGAGAGTTAGAAGATTATTCTGAGGCCCTAGCCGACGAGCATAAGGAGGAGTGGTTGAAAGCTATGCAAGAGGAGATGAAATCCTTGCATAAGAACCACACCTATGATATGGTGAAATTACCTAAGGGCAAGAAAGCTTTGAGCAATAAGTGGATGTTCAGAAAGAAGTTTGAGCAGAAGAATTCACAAACGAGATACAAGGCCAAACTTGTGGTGAAAGGGTTTGGTCAGAAGAAAGGCATAGACTTCGAGGAGATATTCTTACCAGTGGTGAAGATGACATCCATATAGGTGTTACTTGGGTTGACGGCTAGCATGGATTTGGAGATAGAGCAGTTAGATGTTAAAACTGCCTTCCTCCATAGCGACCTAGAAGAAGAGATCTACATGCACCAACCATAGGGGTTCGAAGTTAAGGGTAAGGAGCATATAGTGTGTAGGTTGAGGAAGAGCTTATATAGGCTGAAACAAGCTCCACGATAATGGTACAAGAAGTTCGACTCTTTTATGTTGAAACATGGGTATGACAGAACGGAGTCGGACCACTGTGTATTCACGCGCAAGTTCTCAGATGGTGATTTCTTAGTTCTGTTGTTGTATGTTGATGACATGCTCATCATGGGAAAAGACATTAAGAAGATTGACAGGCTGAAACATGAATTGGACAAGTCTTTTGTGATGAAAGGCTTGGGTCCGGCTAAACAGATCCTAGGAATGGAGATAACCCGTGATAGAAGCAGCGGGAAGCTTTGGCTATCATAAGAGCGGTATATTGAGAAAGTCCTAGAGCGGTTTAATATGAATGCAGTGAAGCCGGTCAGTACTCCACTGGATGGTCACTTCAAATGAGCGACAGGCAGTGTCCCAAGACGAAGGCAGAGGTGGAAGAGATGCAGAAGATACCTTACGCATCAGCGGTAGGAAGTTTGATGTATGCTATGGTGTGTACACGCCTAGACATAGCATATGCGGTTGGTGTTGTTAGCCGGTATCTTGCCAATCCTAACAAAGAACGACAACGGTTAAGTGGATACTGCGGTATCTAAGAGGCTCATCCAGGTTGAGCCTATGCTATGGTGATGGTAAACCTGTGTTAGAGGGCTACACAGATGCAGATATGACAAGTGACATAGACTCCAGGAAGTCTACATCGGGGTTCATGTTCACGTTTGCAAGGGGAGCGGTTTCCTGGTAGAGTAAGCTATAGAAGGTCGTAGCGTTGTCGACGACAGAGGTTGAGTATATTGCAGTCACAGAGGTATGTAAAGAGATGCTTTGTATGAAGAAATTCTTACAAGAACTTAGCCTAAAGCAGAAGGAGCATGTGGTCTATTGCGATAGTCAAAGTGTTATACACTTGAGCAGGAATCCAAGTCAGCATTTCAAGTCGAAGCACATAAAGATTCAGTATCATTAGATCAGGGATACTTTAGAACAGAAGGTGTTACAGCTTGAGAAGGTCCACACGGACGATAATGGGTCAGACATGATGACCAAGGCTTTGCTCAAGGGTAAGTTTGAGGTTTGTAGAAATTTGGCTGGCTTGAAGAAGGTGAATCCCTCCTGGGTCAATAAGGGAGAGATTTGATGGATTTTTTTGACCCATCGTCGACTGGTCGTGAGCCTCGCTCGACCGGTCGAAGGCTGGTGGTCGACCAGTCGTGGAGTCGAGTCGTGGCATGACTCAAAGTCCAACGACCGTGGACTATTTTTCTCCGGGGCGCTCGACCAGTCGAAGGAGGTGCTCGATCGGTCGTAGGTGGATCTCAATCGGTCGTGGACTTGGTTCGACCAGTCAAGGTTATGCAGATTCGTTCCACGATTTTGCGTGAATTTCGTGTCGCAAGTCCTTTCGCAATTAGGATGTAGAAATGAGTTTCATAAAACTTTAAATAGGAGTTCCTAGGGCTTTCTAGGAACAACAAGAGGGTTTCCTAAAGCCTTAAAGGGTTTAGGGCTATCAAAGGTGAGAGAGAGAGGAAAAGAGAGAGAGGAAGCTTATAAAAGGGAGATTATGCTCGTGGAGGTTATCTACTGTGCAATCTATATCTAAGAGAGATTTTTTATCCTCGTAATCGGTGAAATCTCTCCATTTTTCCTTTTGTTTCTCTCATTGTTTATCCACTCTTGCGTGAGTGAAGAAGTTTGTAACGTTCTACTTCATAGTAGATTGTTGATCTGGACGGGGTCCCGTGGTTTTTACCTCTTTGAGGGTTTTCCACGTAAAAATCTCTTGTGTGGTGTGTGATTGATGCATTGGTTATTTTCATTGCTTTATTATTTATAATTCTGGTTTGTTTTGGAGGGCTAGATCCTAAGGTTTTGTGCAAGGCCCCCAACATCGACCACAACTTTTTATCTAGGTATCGTTGCGAGATGTATGATCTATTGCTCTTTATGTAGCGGACCATCCAGGGTCAACCGATTAGTAGGTCGCATATGTCCATTTTGCAAGGAAATGCACACTTTTAGTTCAAAATTAGAATTTTAGAAAAGATTTACTATTTTTAATAATTTCAATTTTTATCTTATTTTCTTGTTTTTAGAGTTTTAAATTTTTGTATTTTTTAAAGATTAAATGTAATTATGCCAGGAATCCTCTGATAAAGTTAATTTAGGATTTATTTTTTTGGCAAACTTTACTATTTTGGGTAAGTTCTATTCTGATTGAATTATAACTTTTATTAGAATTAGAAATTTCCTATTTTAGATAATTTTAAATTAAGTTTTTTTTAATTAGTTGCGCAACCGATAAAACATACACATTAGATAATTATTCAATAAAAATATTCAAAATTTCTCGTTTTTTTTTTTTTTCCTTGTGAATTTAAAAACTATCTTATGAATTCAATGTTTTAATTACCTAAGAAACACAGTGATCTTCCTTTACACTTCTCTGGTGCTTTTCCGTATTTCAATCCCATTTGTACAGACGAGTGTTTGCAGGTCAGAGGTTAGCATTGTTCAATAAACTGATTTTGTGACACTAACTCAGCAACAGTTGGTTTTTATTCCGTTTTAATTGAGTTAATACACGTCACTTGTATAATTCCTGAGTGCTTTGCCACAGTATCAACAGACATGCTCTGCCAGAGTATAAATTACTTTCCATTAGTTGATATGCTGTATGTTGGATCATTCATATTTACTCGTTGTTAATCTTGGTAATTCCAAAAGCAGGTAGGAGTCCTGCTTGTCTACACGCAAGCATACTTGCTAATATGGAACGCATGCATGATCATCTGAGCTTTCCAGGTGGACTACATTTTTTAGATCTTCGGCCTAAAAAATCATGCCACTTCATACGTTAGGTGGGCCACATGGTACAAAACAAATGGATCGCCGATGAAAATATTTTGACCGTCTGTTTACTCAAGTGGATTGCGTGGGATTGAAGATCAACACAATCCCAACCCAAAGCCCATCCAACCTCAAGAGGACTGACTTGTATCTTGACCCAGTCTGCAACCTGACTCAATCGACCCAAATTCCAACACAAGGTGTCTAACTTGAATCCAACCCGAATTCCTTTGTACTCATCCAACCTGAATACATGTGATTATTCCAACCCAACCTAACTCAAACCTAGTTTGCTCGGCCCGAGTCCAACGCGATTTTTGAATCGGGGTCTCCTCTCAGCTTAGTGTTAGACCCTGTGTGTCTGTCTTATATACGAGGTCAAGGGTTCGAGTACCCATGTGTACGTGGGGTGATAGTGTGTAGTGGTGCACATGAAACCGGTAGAACCGTGGAACCAGACAGGAACCAACCAAACCGTACAGCTTGGTCCGGTTCTAGAGTGCAATAGTTTCGATTATGGTTCCAAAAATCAAAGAACCAATTAGTTCAGTTCAATACTTGGTTTGAGGGTATGTAGAATCGAATTGAACCGTGAGCTAATCCGTAAAACTAAACCGTGGATCCGAATCGTGGAACCGAACCTAAAATCGAACCAGGAACTGAACCATATATTTTTTAATAAAAACCCTAAGTTCATTCACTTCACTTCACTTTTCACGTCCCCTTGCTGCTGCTGCCCCCAATCCCCACCCTCTCTCTCTCTCTCTCTCTCTCTCTCTCTCTCTCTCTCTCTCTCCCACTAGACAACCACCTTCCGCCCACCCTCTCGCCCACCGCCCACCACCTCTCTCTCTCTCTCTCTCTCTCTCAAGCCCAGAATTGTGGAACCGATCAGGAACCGAACCGGTTTTAACGGTCCGGTTCTAGTTCGGTTTTGGGGTGTTAATGGTCTGGTTCCGATTCTGATTTTCCTAGAACCGTTAGTAACGGTTCGGTTCTGGTTCACCCGAAAATCGGACCGAACGAACTCGTGTGCACCCCTAGTTGTGTGTGTGTGTTTCTCGCCTTAAAAAAAAGGGTTTTTGAATCAGGTTGGCATTTTCCAACTTAAATACAACCCGAAGACCTTGACAACTTGATCGGAAATTGGGTTGGTTCAGTCAGGTTTGGGTTGACCTAAGCCAAGTTGTAGCCGTATCTTGCACACATGTTCTTAATTTATGCTCGTGTAGATGGTAATATTAGGCTTAGACTTAGCAAATCTTTGCACCCTCCATTACCTTGCAATCAAGTCTCATTCCCAAGGAGCCTTGAATAACTAGGGGGATTGTCCTAGTGAACTGTTGGATATGGTCCTAATGAGCTTTGAAGATGGTAATCTTCTTCACATTGTTTTGCGCCCTTCCCTATGCTACCACTCAAACCCATGACCATGACGTTAGTGTTGAAGCCTACTCTATTTACCATTGAGCCACGAGAAGGGACCAAGATCCAATTTACTTGCACATGGGGCTGTTTGGTTAGAAGCAAAATTTAATTCTAGTTGTCCACATTGGACCTGTGCTATTTCTATTTTTTATTTTTTATTTCATGGAACTCAAAAAAGTGAAAACAACTTTCTTTAGTGGGGATGATATTTTGTCTCTAAAATCTTAGATTGCTTATAGGTTAGACTATTCAGGTGTGGTATACATGTGCCATGAGTGCCATCACATATCTTCAAGCCCTATAAATGTGCCACATAACTTTCAACTGCCTTTCATCTGCTGCATATTCTACATATGTCATATATTAAGTTGTGCCATAATAAATTGTCAAATGCAATATGTGTGCGATATGTGCTATCATGCATCACCAAGCACCTCGTACAAGTCATATGTGCGGTTATATTATTTTAAGCACTATACACAATATCACATGTGTTAAGTTGAATGTGTACACGTACATGCCGCATAAATGCTAAAAAGTCCTTATTTTAAGGTATTTGACAAACAACATTAAAATATCTAGCTTAGAACAGCTACACCCAGATAACTTGTGTCTTCTAAACATAACCCAAATAGCTTATCATAGATTATTCGACCAGTAGAATAGGTTCAACTCAAACTTAGGTCTTAACCCACACCTCGGGTCCATCAGGGTGGATCCGGGTCCAGAATTTGGGATCCGATCAATAAAAGTAAGATCTAAGTCGATCTTGATCGAACCTAGCCCTGACCCAATTACAACCCCAACATTATGGGCCCGTTGAAAAGTTAAGACAGGTATCTGTACACGCAAGGTTTGGTAGTTATTGGTATGCCCACACGCACATCTACACGCAGCTCAAGCGCGTGTACATGCATCCCACCGTATGCTAATAGAGGCCACACTCCATTGAAATGATGTTTCACCTTGTTTTATTAAAGTCAACCTTCTCATGTAGGTAGCTAGAGAGAGAGCATCAATGTACTTTAGAGCCCCTGTAAGAAGTCGATCTGTCACTTTTGTGGGACATCCAAGCCGTACATCTGGTGGGACCCATGGTGAAGATGACAAGGTCCATAAATCAGACTGATTGAATCATCAGGTGAGAAGCACGTGCAAAAACATATATCAGATGGTTTTGGAAAAGATTGGCAATGGTCCATATCCATCATACACGTGTTCTAGACCCCAATGAGTGGACCATATTTAATTTCGAAGTTCCATCGGACGCATGGATCGGATGTTCCATACATATGACAGGATGACACTTATGTGATGCATGTACGATTATCAACACCACATTTTCAATGCGATGTTGTAATCAGATGCAAAGCTACACGCATAATGCATTTCGAACCCTTGGTTAAGGTCTTAAATGGTGGCGACCCTTCAACTATACACATACCATAATTATAAGTCAATCCATACCGTCCAAATCCTCAAATATCATAGATGGAGGATAGCAAAGAAAAACATTACACTGAGGAGATGATAGTAACCATCTGATTTTCCCCTTTGCAGTTGAGCCAGTTGATACTTTGCTTCTAACCATTCATTTGATAAGAATGGTTAGTATTTCTTGGTCCACGCTATGTCCCACAATTTGGATGGTCTAGATAACGCTACATCAATTCCAGTTTTGAGGGGACGCATCACCACCATTTTCAAAATGGTGGTGAACTATCACGTGAATCTATCCGTCCTCCAGCGTTTTGTTTTGTTGTTTTCTATAAGTAGGTAGGATGGAAGATACCATTTTCAGTCTATATAAACTAAGTGCATTTGATAAGAAAGAATGCAAGTCTCAATCCAGAGAAACATCCCATTGCTAAGTTCTTCTTTCCATTGAAGAAGTTGAGAAAAATGGTATGGTCCTCTCAAAATTTGGGGCCTTCTCTTTTATTCCAAATTTACCCTCCAAAGCTAACTCCATGTTTTCATGTGTTCAGGGCATCTTCAAGGATGGAAAATCCCACTCTCTACAACAAAGAAAGCTTGGAGGAACCAGAGCTGCTCTTTTTGTCTATGGTCATCATTTCTCCTACCTCATTATCAAATCAGTGTCCCACCAACAATGTGGGGCCCGCATGTAGAGATGGTTAAGGGATCTGGACCATCCATCTAACAGGAGTCACTATGGATGGGACATGGTCCAAAAACTGTATTGAATGGATGAAGAGAATAAACCGTTCTGATTATCCTACCATATCTATATGTGGGGCCCATGGGGGTGATGTTTTGTAAATTATCTGATGTTGGTTTGTGTTGCTTTGGTCCATGCAGCTATGGAAGGACTTGAGAATATGGCATTCATATCAAATGCAGTGAGCCTTGTGACTTACTTCAATGGTTATATGAACTTTGGCCTGACTAAGTCAGCCACCACACTAACAAACTTTATGGGCACATCATTTCTATTGGCACTGTTTGGAGGGTTCATCTCAGACACATATCTGTCCAGATTCAAGACATGTGTCCTCTTCGGATGCGTCGAACTCATGGTGAGTTTTTACACATTTGATTCATTAATGTTATTGCTATGGGCACGTTTGGATGTTCCCTAGCATGAGAATGAGGTGGAATATGAGGTTTGTCTAGAGGTGGACCCAGTCAGCTAGATTACTTGCTCGACTCGAAAAAACTAGACTCAACTTGGTTCGAAATTAGATTTGTGTCCAACCGAGCTGATTTTTGGGAGCTTGAAAAAGTTTGAGCTGAGTCTGAACTAAACCGACTTGACTCGATCCCTGACTCGAACCTGACTCGGAGTTGTCTCGAACCGACTGGATACCTAAATATAGGTACCCCCATTCACCACTTGGCTCAAATGATTTTTGAGGTGGTAGGGCCGTTTGGCTCCTTGTGGGGCGTGGTTTGGCTAGTGATCCTAACACTAGTCAACTAGCTGCTGTCAAAGCTCCTCCGCCCACTATAATGTATGTGTTTTATCCATGTTGTTCATCTATTTTACAGCTCATTTTATAGTATGAGGCAAAAAATTAGGCTAATACAAATCTTAAGTGGACCACACCATAGGAAAAAGTGAAGATTAAAGGCTTATTGTCAAAAACTGTTTGGGGCATAAAGTTTTGGATCAAGCTAATGTTTGTGCTTTCACTTCATCCATGTCGGTATGACCTTAACAACAAGTTGGAATGGAAAATAAACATTAATGGGCCATAAGAAGTTTTTAATGGTAGTCATTCAATAAACACAGTTTTCTAGTGTTGTGGTCCACTTTAGACTTAGATTTGACTCATTTTTGAGCTCATGCCTTAAAATCAGCTGCCAAAATGGATGGACGGTGTGGATAAAACACATATAACATGGTGGGTTTCACATAGCTTTGACACAAGCCTGATGTTGGGATCACGGGCTAAACCCATCCATCTTTGTGGTACAAGGCTCTTAAGTCATTGGCTGATGACAAGATAAAAAAGCCCTGTATCATAAGGAGTGGTGCAGGCGCCTGTAGGTGATAGGTTCTCTTATTTAAAAATCCTGTCAAAAAATCGACAACAACGGCTATGATCACCTCTTCACATTGCATTAATCTCATTCGATGCATGGACACATGTATCACATCATGACATGTCTACATCCAATGATAGCATGCATGTGAACTGATTGTAACTACCATGCATTCGAGCTGTGTGGGGCCCACCTGTGATGTGTACATGGAATCAAAACTATACATCATGCCTCTCATGCATGTTCACTGTATATCTCAACAATCATCCTGACCCCACAAGGAACAATGCATGAAAAGGCCTAGAACTTTTATATATATATATATATATATATATATATATATATATATATATATATATATATATATATATATATATATCCACATGGTGTGGCCCACCTGAGTTTTGATGTGTCCCTTCATCTTGGTGGGCCAACCTAATGAATGTTCAGATCATGATGGATTTTGAGATCAGGGTGGGCCCCACAAAGCTCAAACTTATATAATTACCATGTGATTAGAACATATGCCATCATTCCCATCATGTTATCATGTGATCAATGCTTCCCATATTCTCCTTGATATCTCAAAAAAATGACTAAAATACCTGTGGTTGACTGAGGAATAAACAAATCCCAACCATTAAATAATTACAAAGTAGAACTAAAATACTGCCCTAAAGTCTACAAGCCGTTAACCTTTAATAGGCATTTCAATCATGTATTAAACGGCCCACTTGGAGTAGTTATACCTTTATTTTTTGGTAGGTTTGTTGGAATCTAACACATGATCTCAGCATTTCATGTATTGTGCCTTCCATTGATTTTGTTATGATTGTTTTTTTTTTTTTTTTTCTCTAATAGATAAGAAATGACATGGTGCTCTCAAAGCACCATAAGTTGTAGTGCTTCTAGTTGTATAGGGATACTTACATGGTCTGATCGATCGATCTGGACCTTTCATACGCATTGATGGGCCCGATTCAAAGAAATGAACGGTCAAGATTGTGTGTGTACGAAATTGACCCAATCAGCAATCTGAGCCAACTATTTCTTGGGAATCATCATCATTCCTTTATGGTCCTCAACCTCTCCTTTTATTGGACAATCCTAACCATTCCATCCAATGGATGGGATTTTTTCCTGGTAGACTATGAAACATTTGTGTAATTACTTGATGGACTGCTTGGATCAATCAAATTTGACTGTCCAAGTATCCTGATATGCAACTAGGAGCACTGTAACTTAGGGCAGTGGAATATTTCTCACTATAGATTATTATAATAAGTTAGTGCTTTAGTAATCAGTATTAAATTATTAATATTTTATAGATAAAATTTTGATACTCTGGCGGAGTGTGATGAATGATACGCAGGCACTCAAACATTACTTAGAAATTGAATTTGTTGGCATACTATTTAATTCATGTTAAATCGTCCAAATTATAGGTACCAGTTTAGATATATCATGAACCAAAAATCATTATTTGATTATTGGACTATCAGATTGGCGGATATTGATTGGACGGTTAAAAATGAAAAACATCCAATGGTCTTTTTTCAACAAGCAAGTGTCCAAGAATCGAAGGTCAGGATTGTTCAATCAATCTGATTTTTGGACTGTAAATTAGCCAAAGTGGGTTCCATAATTTAGACGGTTTAATTTTAAGTTCATATATTCCATTCATACCATATCTAAGTGGCCGCTGATGAGGCCTGATACGCAGCCAGAGTATCAAACAACTCTTATCTTCAAGATGGGGCCCACCTTGTAGACGGCTAGGACATTGTACCTGTCTGCCATGCTGGCACATGTGGTTGCGCGTACATGCTGTCCATTTTGGATGACCATGCATCTCAACCTGATTAAGGTGGAAAATACATCAACGGTTCAGATTCAACGAAAAGGCATATTCGATAACTAGTATCTTCCATTCAGGGATTTTTCGTTGCATGGGCCACCCAGGGTGAGGCCCATTATATTAACGGTGGATCATTTCAATTGTGGGCCCCACTCTTACAAACTGAAAACCCGAATATACTATATCCATATGTCCTAATTCTCCAAATTGCTGTAAGTGTAGTTCTTATATACGTAAGGCAGAGCCTCTACAGGCCACTACAAGTGCTGATGTGGCAAAAAGTTGCAAGACTCGAACTGTCTATCAGGTGGGTCCTACTTCGATGGCCCAAAGATCAAGACGGTCCATTCATCAAGTGGACCACGCTCTACGCAACAACTGATTGGATAGAAAAATTGGCCATTCATCTGTTTCTAACATTGTGGTCTAGAGCTGTACAGGAGTCGAGTTAGCTCGCTTGACTCGACTCCGAAAAGCGTGACTCGCCGCAGTTCTAAATTGGATTTGAACTGGGTTGAGCTGATTTTTGGAACTCGAAAAAATTTTGAGCTGAGTTTAAGCTTGCCTGAGCTCGACTTAACTTGGATCGAACCTCAACTTGAATTGACTCAGATCGAATCAAATTGGTGACGTAGTTATTTTGATATTGACATTGGTCGCCAAGTGTTTGATAAAATAACTCAACAAAGTGTTGTTTCAAGTGCATACATTCTCCGCGAAATTGGCTGGTGGCGAGGAAGGAATGGATACGAAACAAATCATTACAAAAAATAAAAACTTTACATTATAAAACTACCCTTATATCTTGAGTTGATGTTGCCTGCAAATTGTTTGATAAAATACTTGTAAATTGCTATTATTATTTTGCATTATGTGAAAAATTGAAGATGCACTCCATGTATTTGAGAAAATGTCACACTGGCTTGAACTCGGCTTGAACTGGCCAATCAACCTCGAGGACCGAGCCGAGCCAAGTTCGAGATTTGGGGTTAGCTACTAGCCGAGCCGAATCAAGTTGTGCCAAGCTCAACTCGGCTCAACTCGTGTACAATTCTACTGCCCCACCTGAATCAACTAGCCTAATTTTTGGGCCCGATCTTAGGCTGTATCTTAGATCTCATAAGCCCATCTAAAGACTGGCCCACTGGGAGTTCCAAGGGCAAATTGGCCATATGTCATGCATGATGGGGCACACCTAATGAACGATCCAGATCTACACAAAGTGGGTGTCTGTGCATGGGATGCAGGTCCAACTTCTACATAACTCGGCCCGGCCCATTTACAGCGCTAAACATCAGCTTCTAATACATTTAAACACAATTTACCTGACTTTATATTGGGCCATTTTTTCTCCAGGGATATGCTCTTTTAACTGTCCAAGCCCACTTCGACATCTTTCGGCCCACTCCGTGCAAAGGCGTTGCGCTACTCAGCAACGGCCAATGCGAGCCCGCGAAGGCGGGCCAAGCTGCAATCCTGTACTCTGGATTGTACCTCGTGGCGCTGGGAACGAGCGGGGTCAAGGCGGCACTACCGTCGCTCGGGGCAGACCAGTTCGATGAGAGGGACACAAAGGAAGCGGCCCACCTCTCAAGTTTCTTCAATTGGTTCCTCTTTAGCCTGACCATCGGAGCATCGGTCGGGGTGACATTCGTGGTCTGGATCAGCTCTAACCAGGGGTGGGACTGGGGGTTTGGTGTGTGCACCGTCGCGGTCTTCTTCGCCATCGTGTTCATCTTCATGGGCAGGTCTACTTATCGGAACAACGTCCCGGGAGGCGGGTCCATCCTTCGGGTCCTACAGGTGTGGACCACATCCATGGCTAGCCCCTACCAGGGGTGGCCCATTTATTTTTTGAACTTAAATCAAGCTGGGTCTAGACTAGGGCTGTCCAATGGGTCGGGATGACCCGCAGAGCTTTTGGGTCTGGACCACTTCAGCGGGCTTGAGGTGGAACATTAGGCCCAAACTAAATTTAAGCCTGTTTATTAACCGGCCGGGCTCAATCCGTCCTAGACCTATCATTTTAGCCGTTTCAAGGGCATTTTGGTCACATATCATGCATGATGGGCCAGCCAAGATCTTGCAAAAAGGGAGTGGCTGGGCTGGGACTCAGGCCCAAAACTCTCTCAGGGCCGTCTATAATCATCGAGGATTTACTATGCGGTCCTCGCTTGGACAGACTGGCCAGCCCAGATCTGGTCCATCGACAACCCTAGGGCTAGGTGAGGAAACCCGGGCTTTTAATTTTCTTGGCCTGTGTTGGTTTGGCCCTGATTGTAGTGGGACGGGCCTTTCAAGGCCCGCCCGGACCAATTATCTCTATACCTATGGTATAGGGTAAATGATGGTGTACCGCATGTAATGTGCCTCTATAGGAGAATTAACCAAAATAGTGATGATTTAAGAAGATCTGCACCGTTGATTTGTCATTAAAGGAGTTATTTATCATGTTCAGGTATTAGTAGCTGCCGCTTGGAACTGGAGGCTACCAGTACCGGACTCTGCAGATGAACTGCATGAGTTGCATGACAAGGAAACAGGAATCCAGATTGAAATTCTTCAAAGAACTAATCAATTCAGGTATGAGTTTCAATATCAGTTACTTCTCTACTTACAACCGTTGAAATAATTCCATTTATTTTCATGCAATGATCAAGATGCAACATCAAGACTCGTACCGGAACTTATTTGGACAGTTCAAATTAGTGGGCCCATTTGTAATAATCACATCAAAGATGAAAATGTGAAAGGTTGCAATTTGATATGCGCATTTCGCAGTGGGCCGATATGAGAAAGAGTCGCCTGAAATTTTAGAGACGGTTTGTAGCCGTCTCTAAACCAGAGGATATTTTAGACGGTTCACAACTGTCTCAAAAATCATCTCTCTCTCTCTCTTTTATATATATATATATATATATATATATATATATATATATATCTCTCTCTTCACGTGGTGCTCTCTCTCTCTCTCTCTCTCTCTCTCTCTCTCTCTCTCTCTCACAATTAGTTCTATATATTGCATTCCTTGAAAGGTTTCTCGATCGAGCGGCCATATCAAGGAGCATGGAGAATGTATCCTCACCACACATTGGTGGGTCATGGAGAATTTGCACAGTGACCCAAGTGGAAGAAACGAAGATACTCCTCCGAATGCTCCCAATCATTCTCAGCACAATCTTCATGAACACATGCCTGGCCCAGCTACAGACATTCACGGTCCAACAAGGCGTGACCATGGACACAAACCTCTTGGGCTTCCGCGTTCCAGCCCCATCGCTCCCCGTCATCCCTCTCCTCTTCATGGCCCTCCTCATCCCCCTCTATGATCGCATCTTCGTCCCACTAGCCCGTAAGATCACCGGCATTCCCACTGGCATCCGTCACCTCCAACGCATTGGAATTGGGCTAGTCCTATCAGCGATCTCAATGGCGATTGCCGGTGCCGTGGAGACACGTCGAAAATCGGTCGCGGTCCATCATGGCATGGTCGACTCCGTCTACCCGTTGCCGATAAGCGTCTTCTGGCTCGGGTTCCAGTACGCGGTCTTCGGCGTTGCCGACCTGTTTACGCTCGTGGGTCTGCTTGAATTCTTCAACGGCGAGAGCTCGGTGGGTATGAAGTCGCTTGGGACCGCCATTTCGTGGTGCTCCTTTGCTTTTGGGTACTATGGGAGCTCGGTAGTGGTAGAAGTAGTAAATAAAGCAAGTGGAGGATGGTTGGCTGGTAATAATTTGAATAGAAGTAAGTTGAATTATTTCTATTGGCTGTTGGCTGGTTTAAGTGTTTTGAATTTTGGGGTGTATTTGCTTTGTGCTTCTTGGTACAAATATAAGAAGGTGGAGGATAAGAAGATGGCTCATGTTAGCAATGGGGTGGAACCTAAGGAATAGGGGGTGAAGTTTAAGGGATGTTGAGATGGGTGGTTCTTGTTTTGGGTCCTTATGTTGGAAGGTGGTGATTGTTTCACTTCTTTCATTTTATATCTATCCTTTCTCTTTTGACTGAGGAAAGATGTATTTTTCAAAAGGTTGGTATTGTTGTAGTGTTTGAGAGGAGGAGAAAGTAAGTGTATGATTTTGTGTTTATATGGAGTAGTAAAAATGAACGGTTTGGATTGGTGTAGAACTCAGGAAAACTATACTGATGTGATTTTTTTGCTGTTTGTGAAGAAATCGGTTGAGATTGATTTTCATTGTTAGCTATAAAAATGAATATATGTTCAATTATATATCTTTATTATTATTATTATTATTATTATTATTATTATTATTTTTAATCTTTTAGGGAGAGTTGGTCTCTTGCAAGTGACTTTATCCAGAGTCTCAAGGTAGTGGGCTAAAGTGGGCCTCACCTAGATGTTCAAAGTGTAATGCCATTTTAGCCGAACGGCTAAAAAATTGCCTCAGTTCTTGAATTACGTGGGCCATGTCCATGTTTATTGGAAAACTGAAAATAAAATCAACGGTCAGGATCATCGAGCATGATTATGTGACCATGGTTTATTTGTGACATTAACAAGAAGATGGATGGTTTAGATCATGGGACCGTCTCAGCATATGGACCCCAATGGGGCAACACATGCTGAAGATCCTGAGTCGCAACGGAGGCAAGATGATGCCTTCCCGTTTCATCATCCATCCGATCCACCTTTTAGGCCGCATAAATTTGAGGCCCGGGATTTAAGTGGGCCAGCCTCCGCTCAGCATGATTAGAGTCTTAAGTTGAAGAATCTTTTGGAGTCTTTAATCCTATGTCCTAAAATAGCTGAAAAGACACCATCGTAATGAAGTGACATCGTGTGGTCGATAAAGTGCCACGTGCCACGTCTCATCTTGGAACATTGATGAGTGGGCCCAAACCATAAGAGGGCAAAATCCCATTTCAAATGCAACTGTTTGGGAGTACCGTAGAGGCACACAGAGATGAATCAAGCAAAGTACTACAATCACATAACTAAGCCAAATCATAAAGAGTCGGGATTTTAACGTGAAAAAACCCTTATGAGAAAAAATCATGGTACAAAGCGAAAGATATTACTATTAATGAGAAAATTACAAGAGATGGAGAGAATACCTAATTCGAACAAGCCTCGAATCTCTCCTTACAAGCCCTTGAAAATTCTAGGAATGAATTAGAAAGATTTGATATACACCCTAATCCCAATTACACCCATTTACATAGTCTTTATGAGAATCACAATCGGAAATCGAAAGCAAATCCTGCAGTTATGAACTTTGCGTAACTCTGTGCAATCATTCAATGACACATTCAATGGAACTTTGATGGCATCGAATAGTCTTCAATTGTGTCCAACTAAACATCAAGACGTTCTAGCAATCAATCATGAATTTGTTGAATTTTTCTGATGACACTTCGATGGGACTCTGATGTCGTCAAACAACTTTCGATGGCATCGAACCCCTGCTCAATGACATCTTGGAACATTGAAGAGTGGGTTCAAACCATCATTGGGCAAAACCCCATTTCAAATCATAAGCAACATCACTCACTAAGATATACCTTTTTTGGACTTAGCCAATATCCTTAGTTTTAAGATAATCCTCAATAGGATTTTGATTGAAATGGGCCCATTGGCTGGCAGTGGGCCCTGTATGGACTGTACTTGGCCCAGGCAAAATAGGGCCGTTTATTATTCGGCCTTAAATATAGTTATTGGCCCCACCTTTTATGCCATAATGGGCCTGGATCCTGGATTTGGGACCCACCTTAATGATAAAATAGCACCGGACCTGGGCACGTGCTTGACCCGCGATGTGGATAAGCCTAATTTCTGGCATGACCACTCATCTTAGTGGGGCGCATGCGATGAACGGGTTAGATGGTGGGCCCCACACACAATTTGGAAGTTTTCTATGGTGGTTGTTCTCCTCCCCAGTTTTTCCTATGGTGTGGTCCACCCAAGTTTTGGATGGGCCTGATTTTGGGCTTGGGGCACACCTGATGGATGGTTGGAAATCCACATAGTAGAGAAGGTTTTGTAATTTTTTGGAAACAAATTTCTTGGGCCCAGTACAAGGGAAGATGATTCATGGAATGCTATTGGTAGTGGGCTTTCCAAACAGCAGAACCCATCTTCTATCTTGGATGACATCCGTCGCATCGCCTCCATTTCTCTCATTTCCTTCCACATGTGTGTAAAAATGTAAATATTTAGTGGATGGTTGGGTCCACTCCGACTAATCCGGGACATTGATTTAGTGGGCCTGAATTTTAGTCCTCGGAGCGTTTAATGGGCTCCAATAGGAGCTGTCAACTCGAATGCAGGATTAAATGGTATTGAATTGCATTTGGTGGAATTAACACCATTATTATATAATGATTGTATATATGGAAATAACATGGTATTTTGTCTATCCAATATCACATTTGGGATCAAATTCTTCCATTTTAAAAAAAAAAAAAAAAAAAAAAACCATAATATTAAGTGAAACTTGCACTTAACGGACAATGGAATTGTAATCAATGGGCCAAATTTCACAATTGATGTTGGCCACCTATATGCATATGCAACTTGATCTTAATAGATTTAAAAAAAAAAAAAAGCACATGTATTAGTGTGGGGATCCACTAGAAATTGTATGGTATCTTTTATTGAAACTAGAATATATAATACCTGGATTAATCCAATCCTTTTAAATGCACGATGAAATGTATATTTGATTAAATGTAATTTCATACCACCTAATCACATATTCCCAACGGGCTCTTAAAGATTATGATAAGAAAGAAGTCCATGAACTCTTTCCTTTCTCTACCAACCTACTACCCTTCAAAGTGTTTCAGCCATTTAACCAATAAAGATGAGGTCATTAGCCATGTTTTAAAGATGCTAGATCATCAACAAGTCTCTATAAAAATAAGCTTATTCTACAAGTACCACGTGTGGGATACATAATCCTTTGCATGGTGGTTAATCTCTCTAGAAGATAATCTTTTGTATGGCGGCTAATCTCTCTAGAAGATAGGCATGTTATCAAAGTTTGTCATCTAAAAAAATCAAGACCACTCAACCATTATGTGGACCACCACATGAGTGCTATACATTATTTCTATGTTGTGACTTACTTCATGATTTCACATGCCGGACTTTTTATACATCCCATCATCATGTAAAGCATGTGTTGTAGGGCACATGAACAATGTGGCGGGTCCCACCACAAAAGATAAATAGACAATTATAAAAAAAATTTATTTAAATTCACGTGGTAACTCATATGATAGTTTGGTGGACTTGATTTTCAAGTGTTCAAATCGACGACTTTGATAGGCGGCCCGTGAAGCACTTGGTTCATTTATGTGTTTGCACGTGTTGTTGGATGCATTTTCTAAAAAAAATAAATTTCAAAAATAAAATATTTTATTTTTAAAAAGTAAATATATTATATATAGATATTTTCTCAAATATACTGGTGATAATTAGTTGCAGATGAAGGGAGCAATCTAGGTGAATAGCTAGGTACACCCTGACCTCAAGATGATGTGGCCTTGACCATGGGGCCCACCTTAATGGGTGTATTGTATATCCATGCTGTCCATCTATTTTTCCAGCTCATTTTAGGTAATGAGCCAAATAACTAGGTAGATCCAAATCCTAGGTAGACCACACCATAGGAAACATTGGCGATTGAACTCCCACCGTTGAAAAATTCCATGGGCCTACCGTAATGCCCACTATATTTTTTATTTGACATCCAACCTGTTGATGAGGTCACACAGATCTGGATGAAGAGAAAACATATATGTCAACTTGATCCAAAACTTTTATAGCCCATAAAAAGTTTCTTATGGTGTCGTCCACCTGAGAATTGGATATGCTTTATTTTTATGCTCATGCCATAAAATTAGCTGGAAAAACGGATGACTGGAGTGGATATACAATACATACATCAAGGTGGGCTCGACAGTCAGCACTGCACCTAATCTGCTCTTGAGGAGATGTTTTGCTATGAAAGTTTTCATAGCAATCTGGGTGATTGGTGAAGATTAAATGAAACCCAACAATATTCTAACTCTTCTTCTCTCTATTGGTACTGAAATCATATGGACCGTCTAATTCGTATGCCATGTTTTCGCTCCTCTAAACAGCAAATCAATCCGGGTTTCAAATGGTAATCCTATCCAAGACTCTGCCAATTTAATGGATGGTCCGGATTGAGGTAGACCTTTACTGATGTGCGTTAGTGGAGTGTCCCTAGGTAAAAAAAGGAAGGCAGTTGGCTTGTGTACAAACACCAGCCAGCACTGTCGGGCCCACCATGATTTATGTGTTTTATCCACACTGTCCATCCATTTTTCTAACTCATTTTAGGCATGAGCCCAAATTAAATTAAGACAGATCCAAAGCTTAATTGGACCATATCACAGAAAATATATTTGATTGAAGGTCCATAATTAAACTCCCTGGACTTACTATAATTTTTATTTGCCATCCAACATTTTGATAATGTCAAATGTAAAGCTGATCCAAAACCTCTGTATCCCTACAGAAGTTTTCTTCAGTGAATATTCAATCCCCATTATTTCATAAAGTGTGATTCACATAAGCTTTGAATATGCCTCATTTTCTAGCTCATGGCCTAAAATAAGTTGAAAAAAATGGATGACTAGCAAAAACGGAAGCGGCTTGGCTGGTCTACCACACACCAGTTATTGACTATTCCCACCACCAGCCCATGGCTGGTGGTCGGTTCTCTGTGGGCCCCACATGATGTATGTGTTCCATCCATTCCGTTCATTCATTTTTACATATCATTTTAGGGGCTTATTAAAGAGGAAATGGATATAAATCTTAGGTGGACCACACCACAGGAAAACAATAGTGATTGGATATCCACCATTAAAATCCTCCTAAGGCTCACTGTACTGTTTATTTGACATCCAATCCGTTGATTAGGTCATAAAGACCCAGATGAAGGGAAAAATCAAAGATCAGCTTGATCCAAAACTTTTATGGCATCCAAAAAGTTTTTAATGGTCAGTGATCATTCAACAATGTTTCCTATAATGTGGTCCACTCGACATTGTGATATATCTCATTTTTATTTTATAACATAAAATGCTCTAGAAAAATAGATGGACGGCATGGATGAAACATATACATCATGGTGGGGCCATAGATCACCGACCACCAGCCATTGGCGGTTGGCAGGGGGAATAGCCAATCCGCTTCCAGCGCTGATACTCCTCGAGCTCCGAGCTGTACGAACAGTTCACAGGAGATCAAAGTTACGTGGCCCAACGATAATGCATTTATTAAATCTGTACCATTCATACATTTTCGGAGATTATTTTAGAGTACTATGTTAACGTTTATTTTCACCGTCGAGCCTATGTTAACGTTTATTTTCCATCCATCCGTTCATGAGGTTAGAAAGACTTGGATGAAAAAAAAAAACAAATTTCATATTGATACAAAACTTATGTGAACCCCAAAAGGGTTTCAATGGTAAAAGTTGAATCCTCCGGTGCCTTTTGCATTGTGGTCCACTTCATTGTTAGATCTATCGTATTTTACGTCTCAAGCCTCTAAACGAGCTCGCAAAATGGATAGATGGTTTGGATATAACACATGCCTAATTATGAAACCCACGGAACTTTCTGATGTCAATGCATCAGCTATATAGCTAGAGTTGTACACGAGTCGAGGCGAGCCGAGTATTGCCCAGCTCATGCTTGGCTCGCCCTAACTAAGTTCTACTCGTACTCAGCTCTACTCGGGCGTCGAGCATGGATTCCCTGCTCGTGCTCTACTAGTCCGAGTACGAGTAGAAATTGAGTCGAGTTCAAGACCGAGTCCAAATTTGAGCCTATTTTAAGCAAGGTTTTCGAGCAACGAGAGAGATGGTTTTTTTTTAATAAGGGGAATGTCGGAACGACTGAACGAGAAAGAGACTAGCACTGGACAGGCTGCAGGGACGAGCGGCAAGGGAGAGAGAGAGAGAGAGAGAGAGAGAGAGAGAGAGAGAGAGAGAGAGAGAGAGAGAGAGAGAGAGAGGGAAGAAGGAAGAAGAAGAAGAAGAAGAAGGGTAGGGTAGTTTTGAATGAGGGAGAGAGAGAGAGAGAGAGAGAGAGAGAGGGGGGGGGGGGGGATGGGTTTTTTGAATGGGCGCTGGCCGCTAGGAGAGAGGGAAGGAAATGGGAGGTTTTTTTTTTTTTCGTTTCGAGTAAGCGAGCGAAAGCGTGAAAGCGACTGGGAGTGGGAGGGATTGGGGCTTTCATTTTAGGTATAGGGCCCTGGTCGGGTATAAGTCTCGAGTACGAGTCGAGTACCAATTCGAGCATATGAGTCGAGTACCGAGTTGAGTACTACCCAGCTCGTACTCTACTCGAAATCATAACGAGTAAAAAAAATCTACTCGTACTCGGCTCAAACACCTAACGAGTCGAGTAATTACGAGTCAAGTTGAGCGAGTACCCGTGTTTACTCTGCTCGTGTACAGCTCTATATATAGCTCTTGTGTGGTCCACCACCCAATCCACTTCCAGCGAAATGAGAAGCGACTATATAGCTGTTGTAGGTACATGTTGTGCGAGGATGAGCACTGACGCTCCTCGATCTATGAGTTGTACAAACGGTTCAAAGGAGATCAAAGTTACATGGGCCCACAGTGATGTATTTATTATATCTACATCGTTCATCATTTTTAGAAATCATTTTAAAGCATTATCCAAAAAATGAATCATATCCAAAGATCATGTGGACCACACAACAAATGGCAGCGGAGATAATGATTTTCACTGTTAAACAATTCGTAGGGCCCACTATAACTTTTATTTTCCATCCAATCTGTTCATAAGGTCACAAAGACCTGAATGAAGAGGAAAAACAAATTTCACATTAACCCAAAACTTCTGTAACCCTAAAAAGGGTTTCAATGGTAGACGTTCAATCCCCCATTACTTTTTTCAGTGTGGTCCACTTGATAGTTAGATCTATCTTATTTTCATCTCAAGTCTTAGGACAAGCTGGTCAAATAGATGGACGGTTTGGATATAACACATACCTCATGATCACACCCACAAAACTTGCTGACGTCAACACAGCAAGCTATGATGTGAGGTATACCAGCCAATCCGCTTCCAGCGAAAACGCATTACCATGGTGGGACCCACGGAGCTTTGACACCAGCTAGCTTCTCGGTGTTATGGTCAGTGGTCACCAGCGAAATCGCGTCCCAAAAAACGGACGCCGATTGCCTGCGACCCGGACAGCATGAATTTCCTGTGGACAGAAGCTAGGTGGACCCACCATGATGTTTTTTTAGAAATCCACACCGTCCACCCATTTTCCCAGCTAGGCTTAGGACATGAGACTGAAAATTAGAAGAATCCAAAACAAAAGTGCGCCAAGGTGGAACCTAGCAGGCCAGTCCAGGTGCGCCTTCTCTTTTTACATGACGCGGCGGATCTGGTCGGTGTATCACCTAACCGTAGGCCCCATCCTGATGTATGTGTATTTTATATCTACTTCGTCCATCCGTTTTTTCATCTCGAAATGAAGCAGATGCAAATGTCAGGTGGACCACCACATAGAAAACAGTGACAATTGAACACCTACCGTTAAAAACATCTTGGGAGCACAGAAGTTTTGGATCAAGATAATAATTGTATTTCCCTTCATTCAGATCTGCATGAGCTAATTAACAGGTTGGATGGCAGATAAACATTACAGTGGGCCCTGGAAAGTTTTTAATGGTGGTCATTCTATCACCCCTGTCAAAGATTTTTGGGATTTTAGGCTAAAATGAGCTGGAAAATCTGATGGATGGCGTGGATATAAAACAAGTAAATCAGGGTGGGCCCCACAGTAAAAAATCAGCCTCAGTAAATGGGTGACAATCAATCCTAAAATCACAACCAAGACCTCTACGTTTATGTGGTGTGACCCACTTTGCTTGTGGAGGAGTTTGCAGTGTCTGTTTATATTGGTGAGGCTCGCCTCATGAACAGGTTGGATTGAATATATATCCTGTGGTGGGCCACTTTCACGATCCTATGGTTGGCATCTCCTCCACGCAGTTACTTGTGGTGTAGTGCACCTGAGTCGTGGATGAGGCTGACATTAGGACCTGGTGCATATCATCAAAGGGCCCACCTGATGAACGGAGTAGATGTCATTCACTCGGTCCATCAGGTGCTGTACAGGATTCCTACCCAACCTTATCACAGTTGCATCCGCACGGGAAAGGACAGCAAAATCCTACACGTATGCGACAGAAATTTTCCGCAGAACCCGCGTGACCAAAAGTTCAGTGGGGCCCACAGAGATATTTGTGTGATATCTATTCTGTCCATACCAGCTAAAAACTCTGACGGTTGGGATTGAACCTCCTTTAGTCCTGTGTCGCAGTCTACTTGAGTTTTAGATCTGCTTCATTTTTAAGATCGTGTGCTGACAGAAGTGGTCGAAACCAATGAAGGGATGACACAAGGACATCTTGGTGGGCCCCACAGTTTTCACTCAAGCCTGCCCAAGGTCTATCCAAACCCAACCCACAAAGTAAAACCTAGGTCTAACCCTATTACGAGCCAAAGTAAATGAACCCAAACCTAGCCTGTGATGATTATACATGGCCCCAGCCCCAGCACACCCATCCAAAATTTTGCAAGATCTGGGCCGTTCATTAAGTGCACCCCATTAAAATATGACAAAAATGCCCTAAAAAATCCTAAAGGATGGGCCCCTTAACAAAACCCTAACCCAGCCTGGTTATTAAACGGGCTTAAATTTCCGTCCCGACCCAAGCCCACTACAAAGTGGGCGAAGCTGGAAACCTAGCAGGCCAGTCCAGCCTGTTGACAGCCCTAATAAGGGTTGTAGACATGGTTTAAGACTCGGATGAGTCTAAGTGACTCGTCCGAGTGGACTCGGATGATTCGGACCTGTTCCAATTCATTACACTGAGTCACACTCAGTCTTTTAACCAGGAAATTTCCATCCATACGTACTATTTGTACATTATTACGGTACACTCTCTCTCTCTCTCTCTCTCTCTCTCTCTCATTCAATCCATCCATCTCTATCATTACAACTCAGGTATAGATTTCGACATTGGAATCCGAGCAGATGACATGTATATTTCTCGATACCAAACATACACATATATGTTTCAGTACTGTAAAAGGGAATATATATACAAATGCAAGTTTCAAGGAAGGAAGTGCATGCACCCCACCACACACCCTTTCTCTCACACAAACCCCACCTCTTCTAACATAATAAGGCTGCCAAAGAATCAGAATCAAATTGCTGTTTTTGGCAAACCCCATCAGTGAGATGCTTCAGTCCTTCCTTTCTCCAATCCCTAATAACATTGCACTGGTCGAATCTCTCCATGTACCACTATCCACCGTATCTATTTCTCCTTCCAAAGGAAACCCTAGAAGCATGTGTTCACAAACAAGGGGGCTGGCCTTTTATTTTTTATTTTTTCCATGTGTTTGAATTTTCCTGGGAATTGATAGTCATGAGGCTGGGTGGTATATATGATCTTCCAGATTGTACGGATTTTTAAATGATTTTTCTCTAATCCTTTTTATAATCTTTAATTCTCCAACATGCGTTGGAAATGCTAATCAACATTAACCCTTATGATTAGAATCGTTGAAAACCGATTTCACAAAATAAATATCATTTATAATATTCATAATATGTTAAAGATGAGTTTAAAGATCTGGATTAGTAGACGATCGTGGTGATCAGTGGATCTCCACAATGAATGGTCAGGATCAAGGCAGACTCATGGCCATTGATCAAACACACACCCTTATTGATATTATACACTCCTTGTTTTCTAATTTTAGCAATGCAATAGTGCAGCTTTATAATGTTTGTATGTACCACAGAAGGTTAGAGTAAAATCTTGATAAATAAAGAAAAAATAAATATGACATATATAGAGAGAGGAATGCACACACACCTTCTTACTTAAGTACCGTGTGCACGTTTGCACACATGTCATGGGCACAGAATCTAAATGATCCACCTGATGCAGCACCTCTTGAAACCTCACAAGCCCAACTTTCAGTCCAATACAAAACTATATTGTGGACAGTTAAGAAAACTACCTAAATGGTGTTTTATGAATCATGATCATACAAGATGCAACATGGGTCATCAGTTTATCAGTGAAAAACACTAGGAAAAAAAAAAAAAGCAGTCCCCATTTCTACATTTTTTCCATTTCCTTGTTCTTGGTCCTTGATACACAAGCTAAACACACAAAAAAACACACAAAAAACACAAAAGAACATCACAGTAACACTACAACGCGAAGAAAAACAACGGCAAGAACATTAACTGGCTTAAAAGAGTAGGGTTCTTAAGGAAATGCACCATTGGTAGTGGGAAGATCAGACCATGAAAACGGCGAATTCCAGTAGCCCAATTGCCCTCCTGCAATGGAAGCCGGTTCCAGGATCGAAGAAGTGGAAGAAGAAGAAGCATTGCTTAACACCGACGGCGGATGATCGTTGTAGTAATTGGAGGTGGATCTGAACCTTTGATAAAGGTCTTGAACTCCAGTGTTAGGAAGTTCACCCAATAACATACTATGCTGTTGTGGGTGATGTTGTAGTTGTTGTTGTTGCTGCTGATGTTGGTGTTGTTGATTGTTCCTCCAGAAGGAACTAGATAAACTAATAGGAACCTGAGTCATAGGATCTAAGCTCAGGTTCCGACCATTTAATGCGCTTGTCATTAGGGTTGACTCAGAACCACCCATGTGGGAACCAATCATAACCCTCTCTTCCTTGACCATACCAGAATTAGGGTTAGGGTTAGGGTTTTGGGTGGCTCTTAATAAGGCCAACAGGTGTGAATTATGCGATGGTGGAGGCCACAAGATGGGATTGGAAGTGTGGTCATGATCGAACCCGTTCCCCAAGATCGATTTACCAGCTTCGGATGACATGGGCTTAGCTGCTTTGCTGCCATTGGATTTCCCACTGGTGTTGGAGACGGTCGTGTTCTTATTTTTCCGGCAACCACCTCCGATGGGGACGTTGCGGAGGGCTCCGCCCTTAGTCCAGTACCGCCGGCAGGTCTTGCAGAAGTGGCGTGGCTGAGTGAGGTTGTAGTTGTTGTAGTAACAGAACTTGGTGTTGGAAGAATCGCAGCGCGGGCATCTTAAGTTCTGGTGATCGGAAGATGAAGATGAAGAGGAAGAAGAACCTTCTATGACTCCTCCGTTAATGGAGATCTTCCGCTCTTCGCCGCTGCTGCCTCCTACGCCTCCTCCTAATAGCTCTTGAATCATCTCTCTCCTTAATTATCTAGAAAACCCAAAACGAGAAAAGATGAGAGAGTGAGATTTTGTGTGGTGTAACAAAAGAAGAAAAAAAGAAAAAGAAAAGATATAAAGATAAGGAATATAAAGATAAGGAAAGTAGGGTTTTGTAGTGTATATGAGTTGTGTGAGAGATGAGAACATCACTTGCCTTTGTATTTTCAATTGGCTGGTTTTGTTGGGTAGCTCTCTCTCTCTTTCTCTTTGTCTCTCTCTCTCTTTCTATTTCTCTCTCTCTCTCTCTCTCTCTCTCTCTCTCTCTTGGTGGAGAGATGGAGTTTGGTTTCTTTAGGTGAAAAAGAGAATGAGGAATGGAGGTGGGTTGCTTTTAATATAGGTGTTTGAGGAAAGAAACCGCTTGTCTGCTCATAAAAGGTGGTTTTTTGAATGTGGAAACTGGTATTGGAGGGAAATGATAAAGAAGTCATTAGTACTTGTATAGCATCCTAACGTGCATGTCCATACAATACGGTGCATTTTTCAGTGATCTGGACCGTTGATTTGATGGGCCCAGCTTTGGATAGGGTATGTCCAGAAAATCTCTATGATAGGAAGATTTAAACCTTTAATAAGTATAACAGAAATAAACGGTTAATAATAAATTCGGTACAAGAAAGGAGAAAATGTATCAAAGTTTGAATGAATAATATTTATACAGTCATCATGGTGGGCTCATTGGATCAGCCGTGTAGATCATCAAGCCATGGGCCCTACTTGTGCCAGCTGGCACACTGCAATTCCGTACTTTTAGGGAGTTTGTTTGGGAAATTAACATTTCCACCCTCCTAAAGTTGTTATTTTCATCCCCACATTGGTGTTTTGGAATAAGAGAAGTTGATAAAAGGCACTCACAACAAACTTATAATGACAAATTTAACCCCGTGGGGGTGTAGTGAAACTATCAATTTTAGGGGGTTGGAAATAACAATTCCCTTTGCTTATTTAGTTTTTTTATTACACGTGTGATTTTGGTTAGTACGTTGATTGCATAACGGCTGTCAATCGCCGTTATAGGCTGTTCTAACAGTTACAAAAAGTGCTGTTATAACAGTCAATTTCGTATAATTTCCATGTTTTTGGTCATAGGCCAGTATATATAATAACCACAAGGGACTCTTGTTTATGTTATTAAAATTAGCAACTTTTGGATAATTTTGCCCTTGCAATTAATTTAGCACATAAAAATTTTATGATATTTAAAGGACATGAGAAGGCATTTTAAATTATATTAGACCTATTTTTAAAAAAAAAATATGTGACAATTATCCATCATACAATTGAGATCATTTCACTTATAAAATCTTTCGGTAAGATTGAATATCATTTTGGTTAGATCGAATAGTCATTGGGCCTAGCTGAATTAATATTAAAATTCATTGTTTGTTATTGAACTGTTTTTGACACACTTTCGATCGAACTAGACCTAACTTCGGTTGAATTGAACAGTCTATTATTTTTATTATTCAACCGTTTGATTTTCCATTCTTTTTTTCATCTTTAGCCCTTAGTCTTTTAGGATATTTATAATTTGAAACATTCACCTTAGTCTTTTTGGATATTTATAATTTGAAGCATTCATCTTAACGTCTTCAATTCTTCACACTTCATGGGTTTGGACTTTAAATTATTTATTTAAGCACGTATTCCTTTTTTATTTTGAATTTACATCGCATTTAGCTATTTAAATCTTACTAATAAAAAAGCAATGGAATTTATAATACAGGTAGCCAACTTTTCTCTTTTCAACACATTTAGCATACCTGACAATGCTAGTAGAGATTGGTGCAGCAAAAGGATGTGGATTATACAGAGCAGGGTGCTACACACATCCCATGCAACAATAATATGTCATTGACTAAAAAATGTCATGTGTGCTTTACAGATGTGAGACTCATGATAAATAATAATAATAAAAAAAGGTAAAATTATTATTTCAAGCTGAAAATCTCTACTTTCTAAAAATGAATCTCATGCATGCTGCACGCAATTGGTATTTTTCCTTAACAGAATGTTATTATTGTACGTGGCATAATATATAGGGCCCACCATGATGACTATATAAATATCTAGTGTGTTGTCTCGTATTGGGATGTCGGTATAAAAAAAATAATTTAAAAAAAAAAAGCAAAAAATCAGTGTTGCATCACCGGCCATTGAATGTATATATGGTATGTAGCAGCACCTTTTTTCTCTCCTCTCTCTCCTTTCCTTTCCCTACGTGTTGTCGCTGTTCATGCCTTACTGTTAATGGTAATTGTAATTGCAACAGTTAATTACTGTTTGAAAGACCAAAAAATCAATAAAAAGTACAAGAAATACTGAAAAAATGATGGTAGGAAACTTGCCGTTATTACTACAGTTATGACTTTGTACTCAAATCCTAAAACTATCATTTGGATGGCAATACTCGCCCTTTCTTAAGAGGGTGTGAGTGAAAGGTCCCCATGGCTTGAAGAGTCCAAAACGGTTGATATTATGGTTCTTTCAGTGGATGGCCCACAAACCAAAAATCACCCACATTGGAAGAATCCTAAGCCTTCAAATTGGCTGTCCACAAATAGACGGATGAGAGAGAAAATACAGTGTACGGTGCAATGTAAAGAGGAACAAGGCAAAAATATTGTGCAGCTAGGATCTTCCAATCTGGGTGATTTTTAGTACGTGGGTCGACATCGATCCATAGCGAGGACAATCATATTAACGGTTGGGATTATTCAACGACCAGCCTCACTTGTACAACGAAGCATGATCAGTGTCAACCTCGGTGGGACCCACCGTGATTTGTGTATCAGATCTACTCCGTCCATGAGTTACCCAATGCAATCAAGAACGGATCTTGTAGGCCACGCCATAGGGAACTGTTGAGGTCAAAATTTGGATCGCCCTCCACTCCTTGGGCTGACTCTAGTCCTACACAAAGGGTGAGCAAAGGAGACCCTGGCTAAGCCGGGGGACCCTCCGATGCCTAAGTCAGGCGAAGGGAATCGGGGTCTAGTATTGAAGAATAGAGGGAGAGTGCCGATTTGCGTCACACCACGTATTTATACTTGGCTATCGAAGGATCTGGATCCGATGATCACGGCATGATTCCTTCAATCAGAAAGATTTTCGGATCATGGAGATATCGTATGCGATCCAAAGATTATATCTACGAGTGACATAATCGCCCACATCTCCTTACAGCGGTTTCTAAGTTCGGCTTACTCGCGTCTCCTTACGGCAGCTTCTAAACATGGGGACGTCCACCTGGGGTGGGCTCGGCTCACATGGCGACCATCATGGTCCGAGCCGATCCCCCCTTAGGTTATGTAGGAATCTTGTCTTTCGGGGGCGGGCTTTGCCTGGCACAGTTGTGATAACATTAGATCGGCTCGGCGCAGTTAATGTCGACCTTAAGCTTGCGTCAACAAGTGTGGGCTACAATCCGCGCGGACAATAGATGGGTCGGAGGTAACCAGCCGACATACCCTTTTCGTTCCATATTCCCAGCCAGGCCTTGTGCCTGGATCTTGACGGTGTTTATTCACAGGTCGGATCTTCTTTCATCGTTATCTGAACTGAGCTGTTATCTACTCATCCGATCGGATCAGGGTACTGCCCGGCCTCGGAGTTATAAGGGGCTCGGATTTTCCCATAACAGGAACAATTGCAGGATGTCTAACCAAAAGCTCTCTAGACAGTTTTTGGTCCCACCAAGTTGTGTATATGGCATCCAATCCATTCATCAGACACGCTCCAGCAGGATGAAGGGACACACAAAACTCAGGCGAAATTCAGGTGGTTGCACCAAGTGAACTTAAAGAATTTAGGGATGATTTTACCCTGTTCCCTCAGGTGTGGCCCACCAAGTGTCTGATCTGCCTTATCTTTGAGCTCCATGCCAAAGTCGAGGCAACACACTTGATAAAAGGATCAGATTTCATGAACGGTTGTTGCAACAAGTATTAAGTCTAGCTACCATGATATTTTAGGATCATTCTCTCAGTAAAATAGCTCTTGTTTCTTTTACTAAATAATAAGCTATGTTTTAGTTGAATTAAGGTCAGTTCAAAATTGACCCGACGTGTTATGGGCCAAAACAAACAGGTTCCTATGTGGGCCATGCCCAAACTCCAGCTCATCCACTCTCTTTTGTGCAAGATTTGGGTTATTCATTAGATGCGCTCAATTAGGGGTGCACACGGAACTACTAGAACTGGTAAATTGGATTAGAACTAACCAGATCGCATGGTTTGGTCTGGTTCTGAAGTGCATCGGTTCCGATTCCAGTTCTAAAAATCAAAGAACCGATAATTCGGTTCGGTTCTCGGTTTGGGGTTCTATAGAATTGAATCGGACTGTGAACCGAATTGTAGAACCAAACCTGAAATGGATCCCTTGGTTAATAAATATTTAAAATTTATTTAAAAAAAAAAAAACATAAAAAAAACTATACCATTCATCAAATGGATCACAACACGAATAGACATTGGCGGCAAAATTATTTTGAAAACACAAAATGGTCATAAAAAAACCATGACAAGATTACGCTCTGTGAAAATTTTCAGTAGAGGAAATTGGGTTGGATTTAAAAAAAAAAAAAAACCATGCAATTGGGTTGGATTATAAAAAGCCTAGAACCGTAGAACCGAAACGGTTTTTCGCGGTCTGGTTCCAATTCGATTCTAGGGTGCAAATGGTCTAGTGTCGGTTCTAGTTTTCTTGGAACTATTGGGAATGGTTTGTTTCCAATTTTACCCCATAATTGGACGGAGCCAAACCGTGTGCACCCCTATGCCCAATCTAATCATGACATCGGTAAGAAGGCCATTGAAATCTTAGATGGGCCGGGCCAGGCTAGTGGGCTCTTATATGGGCTTAGTATTTCAGCCCAATCCTACCGGGCCAGAAGTGGGCTCCGCCTTTCAAATCCATCAACAGCCTTAGCTAGGACCATGATTAGAGACTCGTCGACTCCACTCAAATGAGTCTTAAAACCACACGGCTAGGGCTGTTTTTTTGGGCTTCCCATACCAGCCCTACTCAATATATATGGGCTTTCCCAGCCCAGGCCCAGACCACTTGAACTTGCAAAGGTCACTGTGCTCTAATCAAGCTAACAGTGACCGTTATAACGGTCACAACCGTCACCACCTACGCTGTTATAACGGACGTTATAAGCAATCTAGGTATAATTATTTATAGTAATATTTTAATTGAAAGTGGTGGGAGGTGGAAAAATGATTATAATAATTAGTATTTAAGAAGAAAAAAGGGGATTTATTGGGGATTGTGGGGAGAGTGTTTTTTTGATGGGGGGTAGAAGAGAAGATGCTGTCTACTCTCGTTCAAAGCAATGATTACAAATTCAAGGAGAAAGCTTATCACGTGGAAATACGTGTAAAGCTGATGTCCCACGTACAATGGCCCACTTCCGAAACTTATGGCTTGAATTAAGCCGTCGACACATATGGAAGATGATTGCACCACACGGGTGGTGGAGGTACACCTAGGTTTAGTGACTCGAGCCCTTGACTCAGTTTGTGATACTGAGTCAGGTCGAGTCCATCCCAACATGAGTGACCTAATTAGAGTTTTTTTTTTTTATTTAAAAAAAAAAAAAAAACTCTTGTCATACAAATGGAGCTGTGGGGCCCACCTTGATGATGTGTTGTATATCCATGTTGTGCATCTGTTTTTCAAGTCCTTTTTAGGATATGGTATAAAAAACTATATAGATCCAAATTTCAGGTGGATCCCACCACAAGAAATAGTGGTGATCGAACATCCACTATTAAAAACTACTTAGGGTCAGCCCACCATAAGTAGATTCGTAATGTTTATTTGCCATCCAACCTGTTGATATAAGATCGGTAAGATCTGAATGAAGGCAAAATACAAAACTTTTATGGCCTATAAAAAGTTTTTAATAATTATTTACCAATTTTTTCCATTCGGGATATTTGGATATGCTTAAATATTAGGATAACACCCTTAAAATAAGCTGAAAAAATGGATGAGCAGTGTCGATATACAATACAGTCATCAAGGTGGGCCCCACATGCTAAGGGTTACGTGGGTAACACCTAATCCACTACCCCTGTTTGATGAGTAGGAATTTAAGAGAAAATAAAAGAATTTTGTGATTATTATTTTTTAAAATATTATTGAGAATTAATATAATTAAATAAATTATATATATAAACGAAATCTCTAATTCACACCACAACAGTTGTTTTTAAATATTGTTATAATACTTATAAAATTAAAAAGACTGTACCATAATTTTCTTTATAAATTAAATAAGGGAACATATCAATGATTACATTTTTCTAGTCTGTTTTCATGAATTCCCACTTACCAAATAGCCCAGTTGAAACCCATTGGGTGACGTGCCATATTTAATAGGATCTTGTGCAATAGCTACTATTTGCATTGGGTCCCATCATTTTGATCACATGCCCCATCCACTGTCTATTAGGTGCTTCTTTTATTTATACCGTCGATCACAAAAATCTCTATGATTCACTTCAAAATCTTCTCTTCTACATGTGTTTTGGTCCATTTTAGTTATGTATATGACTGTCTTCTTGGGCATTTATTCTTTTTCATAATCTCCACTTGATTAATGGTTTAGATGAAATATATGGACATAATAGCCACATTTGTAATTTATTCATTTTCATTATTCCGTATGTTGCGGCCCACTTGAGTTGTTCGTTTGGTTTTCTTTTAAATCCAATGTCTAAAATCTTAATTTAATGGAACGAATGAATGAAACAATTACAATATAGCGGCCCCATGCCATGCGTATCTCATCTTGGACAAGTGCTTATATTCACCTGCCACACGGAGAGTAATGTAATACTTTGGCTCATGACATCTCTAATTCATGTATAGTTTGTTGAAATACTAATATTAGATATTTTTCATTTTTAACTGTCCAATAAATATCCTCCAACTTGATAGTCGGATAATGAAATAAATATAGTTTTTGGTTAATAATACATCTAAATAGAACCCAAGTAGGAGTTCTAGCATTGATGATATCTGATTGTCTACTACTTAGACAAATTTAATGCGTTTGTCATTAGGGTTTATGATACATCTAATGAAATCTTGATTTGAGTAGACTCAGTGAGTCGGTCGATCTAGTTTATAAAGGATGGTATTTAGTTAGAAGGGTGCACGCATGTGCCTGTGCATTGATAGATTCTTTCATGCGCACATGCATTTTGCATTATGATTGCATTCCAGCAATTGCTTGCATGTGTGCGTGCATGCATGCAACCTAATCTTTAAGTGTGGGACCTTAATGCATGTAAGTGGTTTGGCAATCAAAACAAATTAGACATAGACAAGACATGTCAGCTATGCCAATCAAAATCAATCCAAACCATTCAAAACCAGTCATCAGAAAACAGTTTTCAGTAAAAGAGAACTGCTCACCTACAGGCAACTGCACCACAATGTAGGGTACCATATCTTTCCCCATCAATATGCTAATTGTAGCAAATCAGCAGCTTGGAAATGAGAGGCTCCACAATGAAAATCACCCTTCACAAAGATCTTGGTAATTCTCTAACATGGTAGGGCACACCTGCATTTTTGAGTTGGTTGTCCATTTCTTACAACTGTGGCTGACCGGCCTGATTTTTATGTCCGAGTGATCTTTGTATCGGTGCTTATCCCTTTAATTCCCATATCACACCTTCAATGTCTAATATGAGAACAAATGGCTAACAATGGTTATTAGCATATGTGAAATACTTAAAATCCTTCATGCAATAAGTTTATGCAATTTTTGATGTGACTCAATGAAAAAGCATAGTACACATGTATTAATACATAGCGTACATGAAATATTAAAATTTATAAAGGTGAAATGATGTAACACACCTATGTAGTATGTTTTCATTGGGCCATTTAGGGATATAGAAACCCTATACTATATCCAAGTATGGGATTGAAGCCGATTGTGTGAACAAAGCTATTGTGAGACCAACTGTGATGTATTTGTTATCCACACTATCCATCCATTTTCTCATATCATTTTAAGATGTGAGCTCGAAAATGAAGTAGATCCAACGCTCAGTGGACCACACCAAAGATGATACTTGCATGTAATGCTTTGTGTATTTAATGCAACCAAGTTCTCTTGAGCATTGGATTTGCTCCATTTTTGGGCTCATACCTTAAAATGATATGACAATATGAATGGATGGTGTGGATAAACAAATACATCAGGGTGGGATCGGTGGGAGCTCTCATCGGATGACTTATTGTCCATTCATTACAAAATGTGAATTTTCAAAAGTCTATTTTCCGATCGTGTGTTGGTGGCACTAATATTGTAGGGTGGAAGAAGTGCTACTGACTGTTGGTGTACGAGATATGTGCACGTATCCTTTTTCCTTTTTCCCTTTGCCCCTTTCTTCTCAATTTTTAGAATTTCACACTAACAGTTCTTGGGTTCATGGAATGGCCCGTATGCATACTTCTAACAATATTGATTATTCACCACCATTTAAAAAATGGTGGTAACTCGTAAACAACACACTTTCATTGTCATACATCAATCTAAACCATCCGAATTCACAACCCATTATAGATGAAACATGAACAAAAAATCACACTAAGAAGACAATTAATAATATTTCATTTCCTCCTTAGAATCCAGACCACTCATTTATGTTATTTTAAACCATCCATCTAATACTCATGGATTGATAGATAGGATTTCTCCCGTGGTCCAAGCTCAATGTGTCCCACGATTTGGATATTCTGCATGGATAGCCGTACATGAGAGCCATACAGGAGGAAAATGAGTAATAACCATTTTCAAAATGGTGATAAACTACCATCTTAGTCTGCCACCCACCTCTTCCAAGTCCAACATTTTGAGAAAGGAAAAAAAAGCCCACATTTTTTATATACCAAGTACACAAATTTTAATTTTGGCAAGTGCAGAAAATACTTACTTTTAGTGGACAATTAAATACTCATTTCAAAGAGACTTTGTTATATAACTAATTAAAGATATCTCTCTCTCTCTCTCTTCTCTCTTCTAGAAGAGAGAGAGAAGGGAGTGTGCCCCTAGGAATGTTCTCATCCCAAACAAACAGATGACTGAAAAGATCTATCATTTCTTTATTTTTTAGAGAATGATTCATTCCCTCTTTTCTCCTTTCTCCTTTATACATAGATTATTCCATGTAGGAGAGAGAGAGAGAGAGAGAGAGAGAGAGAGAGAGAGAGAGAGAGAGAGAGAGAGATGAGCATTATCAGCAATATAGGTTAATGGCCATTATTGAGAGGAAGATCATGGACGTGGCTTACCACATAAAAGAATAAAATCAATGGCCACAAAATGTGAAGTACTTGTCATCCACTCAGTGGATAACTTTCAACGCCTCATGACCTGTTACATCCATCCCGTCCAATAGGCTGGTTCAATCATAAGGATAACCTTGCTTAAAAATCAGCCCATCCTTCATCAAGTGGACCATATTTATATTTTTTTTATTTATCAGTGGCTATAAAGTCTTTTCCATGGTGTGTCCCACTTCATAAATGGATGGAACTGATTTTTTCACAACGAGATCCTCATGGTGGGGCCAAACTATTAGATGGGGTGGATGTCAGACAGATATGATAAGATAGAAGTTATCCACCAGATGGACGGTAACTTATGGCCCAACGGGTTGGATGTTAGCATTTCTCCGATAGAATTGTTTACAATAGATGCGAATAGTTTTATTGAGGAATGCATCATAAGTTACGGTACATCCAATCTTTTTCCTGCTGATATATCATAATTTTAGAATATCCTATCCGTGAAAAAGGTGCATCACATGATGATGATCACCTAAAATGAAAATCATGCCGATCCTCATGTTGGTTGGGCTACAACTTAGACAAATATGACGATCCGATAGTATTACTTATCATAGTTGTGTAGCCCACTGAAAGAGATAATTTAGCCTGTTTTCGTATCAATTAATCATCATGGTGTGGCCCACCTTTTTGATGGATAGGATATCATATATGTATGACACGTTGGTGGGAAAAAAACGGTTGTATAGTTACTGATCATACAGCCATTCTATCTCGATCATTTCTCATATTAATTTCCCATGATTGCATGTATTATAACAATCTAACGCCTTAATGGGACCTCACGTGGCATTTCGATCGTCAATCTAGAGTCTAGACAATCCATTCATTCCCACCTATCCCCACCAATAGAAGCTAGAAATGGTGAAAAAAAATAAAAAAAACTAACTGGGAGATCTTAACCGTTAGATCAGTGGCATGAAAAACGGACAGTCAAGATCGCATAGAGAAACAAAATAGGTCCATCATAATCTGGAAACGTCTATTCAGTAGGTCCCACCGTGGATTGCTTATGATTCCAAAGCACTTTGGTTTGTTAATCGTGTCCATTTGATCTATAGCTTGTAAAAAATGAACGGCTGTAACAGAATGTCCCGCATTCAAAGGATTATGGTTATTCCGCTTACGCAAATTTTTCACTATGGCTTTCGGCCAACGGTGTCATCGAATGAACGGTCGATCAATCCACTGTGGGGGCCATCAGATAACCGGTCTGGATCACCCAAAATTGGACCCGCTTTTACAACTATAATACCCAAATTATATATATATATATATATATATATATATATATATATATATATATATATATATATATATATATATATATATATCTTACAACCACCTGCATACTCTTTTGATGTAAACAAGGAATTCTAATCATTTTATCTAGCTTCACCCGAGGCTAACTTGGTGATCCTGACCGTTGATCCGATGGGCCAAAACTGTGATAGAAATGCCCCAAAATGCTCTATTAAATTGAAAGGTAGGGGATTCCAATATTCTGCTTTTCTTTTACAACACGTGCGGACCGTTGCATTTTCTCGTAAACCATCCATCTGCAGGCACTAATAGAAGTGTTAGAATTGTTCAATCTGTACATTTTAGTGGGGCCCACCTGACCAACGTCCCGGATCTTCAAACTGTGGGCCCCACTTCTAGGAGCTCAGGATCGATGATAATATTCGCATCGTTGGCTGAGGTTCGTACAATCCCTCGAACCGTATGCACCCAGGGAATGCCACGTGTCTAGGGATCCAGCGGTTCGCTTTTTTCCTTTTTTTCTCCAGTCCTACTTCAAACACATGACCTGACCGCGCGTGCCGTCCGGAACGCGAGACGCGCCCGAATAAGACCCGGCACGAGATTTTTCCGACTTTTTTGTGGCCGGGCAGCGTGCGGGCAGGAGATAACGACGGAAGAGAGACTCCTCCTCAGCAATATCAGGTACCCTTGCCCGGGCAGTCCGGGCAACAGCAGCTGCTGCTGCAGCATACGGAGCTCTCAGTCCGACGCGATAGACGTCCTCGATCCGTGGGCTCCCACGGTCCGTCGCTGTAGTGTCAGCTGCTTTCTCTTTTTTACCCCTCCACCAGATTCTCTTCCTCTCCCGCCTTCCCCGACCTTTCGCGTATTATATGTTATCCTCGACCCAGGATGGGTATAATGTCCTTGGCCATTGAGTTAGTACAGGTGGAGGCCTTATTTCGGTAATCCACACCGTTGATATGAAAATATTAAACGTTATATTAGTGGTTTACAGATAGACGGTTAATAAGAGATAAAAAATAGTCCAAATTCAATAGAACAAAAGTCCTGCTATTAGTGTGTAAAACAACCATGTTTGTTGGGCCCATCACGTTGTAAATGTGAAATCTACTCCGTGCATCAGGTTTTATCCTCGATGTTAGGCTCTAGGATAAAAAATTAGCTAAGTACGCAACTCATGTGTACCACAACGCATGCAACAATGGGAATGGGATGCCGAACATATGTTTGTTTGTGGGGCCACCATGTGTTACATCCTTCATCAAACCCGTTAATCAAAACGAATTCACCGGTTTAAAGAGACCAAACAAAAATCAGCCTGATGAAAAACTGAGAGAGAACACACGTGTGTACTTCCGTGTTTCGCTATCATTTTACATTCTTCTCATTGGTGTGGCACGTGCAGTTTTTATCAAGCTAACATTTTGTATTTACGGTTCAAATAGTGGCGCTCGCATGATGGACGGAGTGGATTTCACATATACAACATGGTGGACTCTACAGAGCTAGGGTATTTTACATAAAACAAGTGTTGTAGACGATTCCTATCCTGTTTTTTCCATCTAAGGTATGGGTCCCACTTGTAAGAACTTAAAAACCATGTATGATGTGCAATGATGTGGGCCCGCGTATCATATAATCCCTCTGCCATCCATCTAGACGGTGAATTCATCAGATCAACGGCCTGGATTAATTAACTACCGCGCACAACATGTAGTACAAATGAGGCGGCGAGGAGGATGATATACATTGATGCATACAATCCTCAGGCCAGGATCATTTAATCCAATGGTTGGAAAGAGAAGTAGACAATAGCCCACCCACCTTATGCATGCATGTCCATGACACGACACATATGCATGGATGTGATGCCCACATTCCATGTGGACCCCACCATGTCCCCTCCTTATGAAGCACTACAGCTTTTATGGGGTTTCCCCATCGATTGTACGTTTTTGATAAGAGAACGTTTTCCGTTGATCGCGCTGAACGGTTTTTCAGCATCAATCTCTATGGACAGAGCATATATGCACTTCTGGTCAGATGATTGGAACCATCCATCTGGTGTGCATTTGGGAAAGGTTCGGACCCAAAAATGCGTCAGTCAAAATGTCATCCTGACCACCGACCATTTGTATTTTTTGCCAGCGACGAATATGGGTCATCGATTATTTTCATCTCAGCCATCCGTTTCAATGCCACTTTTACATGATGAGAAGATCTCCCAGTCAGCAGTCTAGGTAGCACCACCATTAGGTGGGCCATACTCCTACACTAACTCAGAGAATCATCTGTCCATTGATTTCAACGTTGTAGCCCGCAGGATATGTAAAATGTCCTGGTTTCCATCCCATGTGATCTTTATGATGAGGGCCACCTCTTTCACGGATCGGATATTGCATGCAACTGACACGTGGAAGTGAACGAAAGCGTCGCACGTGAATGTTCACATACGAGGTTGTACGTGAATACGTCCACCATTCCTTTGTTTTGTGGATATGTACGGGGAGTTATTTTACACTCCCGCAGCTCACGACGCTTGATACACAGGCACTCAGAAATTGTATACGTGGCACATGAGGACTCAAATTAAACGGACTAATATGTGGAAGTCACTGCTACTAGGTCATATTCACGAAATCATATTGCTTTAACAACCCTAGCCTCTGATTTGTCGACACTTGTTGGGTGAATCAGGACCATTGGACTTTTCATCACAACCGTCCGATAAATGACAACCAATACGATGGTCGGATAAAGGAATAAGCTTCAATTTCGGTCCATGATACATCTAAACTAGCGGGCCCATGAGTTAGACAGTTTAATCTGCACTGATTGTATTCCATATCTCTGTTATTCATAAATAATCCTAAAGTGGGCGTGTATCATCCATCACACTCCGCCAGAGTATAAAAGTTTTTTCAAATGTGTATGTAAGATATTGGATATTATGATATTGTATTTGATTGAAATGGAAGGGTCCCACAATCTTGTAGTGGGTTTCACTTTATACACTGTCCTAGTCACTTTAGGTCTTGGGTGGGCCACACAAAGGACAACAACCCAACAAAAAGATCCTGATCATTCATTTTCAGTTATTAGAGGAGACTAACCTTTTGGGTTTCTCTTCTGGGGATCATAATTCCATAAGGTCTTTTTGTAAGCTATTAGGGCCAAAGGACACACGAGATGTGTTTGTTTCTGTGGTCTTGATTAAAGGGTAAGACTCCTTGAAAGGAGGAAAATGGAGGGTTCCTCTTCCTCTGGCCCACCTTAGAAATATATCCATGATGGGAACTGCAATGGTCTTTTTTCACCTGACAAAGGGTCTGGATACGGCTACTCGTACTAGTATGTGTAGGATTAATTCTAAATCCTACTCGCACCACACGTGCCAATGTGGCATGTGGGAATAGCATCCAGGCCGTTCATTTCGGTGGACCCCAGTGAGTATGTTCTTTGGCTTGAAAATTAGGCTTGTCCAGTCATCAGTTGGTCAGGCGAGTAGTTGAAATGGATAACCGTACATATTTTCCGTACACGTGATGAACGGTTCGGACTTGGTTCCCGACCACTGTGCTGAGATAGAGTGGACCACCTGATGAACGGATCAGATGAGAGACTCAGGTGGCAGATTTTCGTGTGTGTGGAGTGTAGGATTGGGAAGTTGTGGTCCCGCGAGTAGCGATTGAATAGTCACTCTCTGACAAAAGCTGGGACGGACAAGATCCACCGCTGGGCTCCCATAGATCATGTTCCTCGACACAGACGGCATGTGGGCGATCTCTCATTGGACGGCTGAACGTGCAAAGATCGGGCGATGATGAGATTGGCAGAGAGAATTTCTCTTGCTGACAGGTGGACCCCACTCCCAACGGAGTTTGATCTCAGCTCAGTGACCAAGACTCAGCTTTGGAGTCTGGGTTGATTTGATACTCTGCCAGACCATGATCTTGATACGCAGGCACTTAAAAATTGTACACCTGGCATGAATTGACTCAAAGTAAACTGACAAATTGTGAAACCCCACTGTCAACAAATCAGTCCCTATATTAGATTAGTCGAACATTTCTAATTTCGGACATATGTTCGGTGTAACAAGACCATTGGATTATATATATATATATATATATATATATATATATATATATATTCAACCGTCCAAAAAAATTATGTCCATCAATCGGTGGTAAAGTAACCAAATAAGCCGAAATTTTGGTTCATGATACATCTAAACTGGCATCCATTGATTTTGGGCCGTTTATTTTGACTTGTACGATAGTCATGAGATTTGTAATTTCTAAATGCCTGCGCATCATCCATCACATCACCAGAGTACCGGAGTTTCACTTTCCGCCCAGGTTGGCAGTTGGCTCATATGAGGGGTGCGTGTGGCCTGGGGAGGGGATTAGGTGCGGCCTGGCCTCACCCAAGACTGTGCCTTACCTTGGGCCCACATGATGTATGCATTGCATATCCAAGCCGTCCATTCGTTTTTTAAGATCATTTTACAGCATGAGCCTTAAAAAAACCAGATCCAAATCTCAAGTGGGCCATGCTTTAAGAAACAGTGGTGGTCGACGGGTCCACCATTAAAAACTTCCTTGGGCCCCTTGTAATGTTTATTTTCCATCCAACCTGTTGGTAAGATCATACAAACGTAGATGAAGGTATAAAAACAAATATCAGCTTGATCCAAAACATTTTTGGCCCACAAAAATATTTTAATGGTCAATCTCCACTATCTCCTACAGTGTGATCCACTTGAGATTTAGATCTGATTCATTTTTGGGCCCGTAGCCTAAAATGATCTGGCAGAATGGACGGACGGTGTGGATTTACAATACATACATCAAGGTGGGCCCCACGGCAAGGCCGCATCGTCTTGGGTGAGGCCCGTGTGGCCTCGGCAGTACAATACGTGCAGAACGATTTGTGCCATCATCCTAGCCATCCATCCAATGGGCCATCTCTTAGAGTGATCCTAAGCCTAAATCACATGATCAGGTGTTTAGGCATTCAACACAAGTAGTAGCCAATGGTCCGAGTCCGTCGATCGGATGAAATCTGGCATCGACGTTGAGTACACATAAGAGATGCTTTGTACACCTGATTTCAGAGACTGCAAAAAATCGGCTGCGTGTGGGGCCTACTGGGGTTTGTGGATGGCGTTAACCTGTCAGGCAGAGTCATCCACTATGAAAATGTGACAACTAGCTAATCTAATTATTCGGTGGGTGGGCGGTGGACCACACCATCAAACAAGGATGTATTACCTAAAATCTGCAAATTCAGGTGGTGGCCCACTTGATGGTTGATCCACCTAATTTTGAGGGCTGAGGATGGCCCCATTCATTATGGCTAGATAACTCTACTGATGAGACTGATGCTATAAGGATGCCTCTATCAGCCCACACAGAAGCTTGCATGGTTCAAAAGCTGAAAACTTAGATCCAGTCATTATTTAGCTAAGTTGGGTGGCTCGAAAAACTCAAATATGTATTTATTTTGCTTGATTTGATATTAAGGGTTAGTTTGCATCTTTACTCTAATTCATTAAGAGCTTTTTCAATAAAATTAGCTATTTAAATAAGTTTTTTAAAAAAAAAAAAAAAAATCTGACTTTTGTTTTAAATAAATTTGTTTCGTAAAATTAATTTTTCAAGTAAAAGATTTATTTCAAATAAATACATTTGGTAAAACTTTCAAATATGAGTTTTTGTGTTTTTTTTTTTTTTTTTTTTTTTAAATGGATAGTTGATGTCATTTTTAAAGACTACATTAACTCTATTATAAGAGTGATCTAAATGGTTGTTTTGGTGAATCTTATTATAGATGAATTATGCCATAAATTACGAAAGAATGGATGATTAATTTACTATAATCTTCATATTTTAACATATTTGGGTCATCCATTATGTCGTATGTTATATGTGAATCAACCATCGTATGGAGCCCACCTTTGATATGAATCGTCTATTGTGTGAGCCAAACCTTTAAAGTGGGTCGTCCATCATACAAGGCATGTCTTGAATGTGGACCATTCATCATTAGGAGCCCACCTTGATGTAAGTCATCTATCATGTGGGGCCCACTATCAATGTTAATTGTCATTTATGTGAGGCCCCTCAATATCCATTACCGATTACCCATCATGTAGAGTCCACATTTGGAAATCGAAATGCGTATTGAATTACTTAGTACGCTTTTATCGTACTGAGTAAACTCAATTGGGCCTATCATGAATGTATTTGGATTATCCATGCCGTCCATCTGTTTTGCCAGCTCATTCTATTAGTTGAATCGAAATTTTAAGTATGCCTAAATCTCAAGTGGACCGCGCCACATAAACAGTGGGAATAATAACTTCCACCGTTGAAACCTTTCTAGGGCCCACAGTGATGTTTATTTGTCATCCAACCTATTCATAAGATCAAAAAGACATGGATGAAGGTATAAAAACAAATAACAACTTGATCCAAAACTTTTGTGGCCCTCAAGAAACTTTCAACGGTAGAATTTCAATTCACATTATTTCCCATGGTGAGGCCCACCTGAGATTTGGATACATTTTATTTACAGGCTAAAGCCCTAAAATTATCTATTAAAATGGGTGGACGGAGTGGATAAAATATGTAAATCCCCCCACATAGTTTACTAAGCATGCGTACTGAGTTACCCATTACGCAATCCGCTTCCCCACATTTGATGTTTCTATATGTGGGACCTACCTTCCAAGTGGATTGTCCATCATATAGAACCCACTTTTTATGTCTACCATTCATTGTATGGGGCACATGTAACATCCCGAATTTCGAGGGTCGAGCAAAGCTCGACTCCCAAAATTTTCGGACATCACTTTTGCTTTGCAGAAGCCGATTTCTTTGTTACTTCTACATTATGCAATTAAGCATGTATAGGATTATACTAAATAGTGTATCATACTTTGCAATAAACACGATTAAAGCAGAAAATTAAATTGAAACGCAAGTAGTATAATTATCCAGATTATGGGTCTAGGTGGGTCGAACATACAATTCTAAAATCAACAAAAATATGAAAATGTAGCATTTAGCTAAGCCCAATTGCTCAACTCTCCCTGTCGAGAAGTGTGCAGCCCACATTGGCTTATCAGAAAGCTATTAGTAAGAGAACTCCTTCTTATCCATGCCCGCCTAGTCCAATGCATCGACATAAGCGGTCCCTTCATCTATATCAGCGTCTGGTTGGTGTTTTAAAATACCGTCCCAGAGTGAGAGTGAGTGATCAATTCAATGGTTCCATAAAGCATGGGTTACATATGTTATCAAGTCTATCAGTACAGGAATGATAAGGTAACGTAAAACTAACATTTCCTAATTACTTTTCTTAATGCGAATAATGGAGTTTATGAAATGATGCATGCACTCACTATACAATACTTCCTCAACATGTGGATCCGACCACCTGTTTCGCAAATGACAACACTTCCTCATCACGAGATTACCACTCCTGTTTCGTCATATTCTAAACTAACGCAATGCGATGAATGATTATGTTAGCTAAGTGATTAATTATATCTATTCATTTAGCAGTTTTGGGAAGCCAAGATACCTCCCATTTAGTCATTGGTCTCAACTGAATTACTAGACGCAGGACAACCACAACAGTCTTACGCTTGTAATCCATGATCCGTCTGGATTCGTTACTCCCAGCTGAATACATACGAAAGGTAAGTTGTAAAAGTAATGCTCGCGGTCACTACAAGGAGGCTTGTCACCCCAGTGTGAGCCGACAGCATGGACACGGTGCTTCATACCACCATGCCTGGCTCATTAATCTTGAGGATCGCGATGGTAATGGTTAATAGTAGACCTTTGCAATTGGTAAGGGGAGTGTCTCAGATTCAAACAGTTGTGATGATACATGGTGAACATATATAGGGTTAACCTATTCTTTTAACAATTTTGGTTAATACGGGCGGACACCGGTGTAACCGGCATGAAGTGTGTAAGCACTCCGTGTGGCCCAGCCATTGTCGGTCGTCTGTGTTCGACCCGAATTGATCGAACTTGTCTAGAGTTGCCAAACTAATTTGATCAACTCATATCCGGAAATTTGCCGACTAACCAGACTACTCTTGTAGTCCTACTTCTTAATCTAATCTAGTCAATGAACATTAAAGATGATTGGATTCACATTTAATCATCAAAATCAATAATCTGCTCATTCATGCATTTCATCGAACACGTAGGTGTCACTATATTAAGATTTGTAAATCATGAACTGAAATCGAAATACACATAGTTATCATGCAAATTCTAAGTTGGTAATCATAAATCATCACTGAACAATAGAATTAATAAACGGCAACCTAAACATTTATAGTCCATACCTTAAGAGGTGATTTTCAATATTTAGCTCCTAGGGTTGAGATTTTGGGGAAAATCACCAATTCCTAATGTAAAGGAAATAAGTATCGTTAATCGCACATAAAGTAGGTATAAGTTACAAAATTGAAAGGTTAAATGCAAGTCTTACCTTCAGTTGCAAGTGACGGTGGATTCGACGAAAGATTCGGTAAGTTTCGGGGTTTGATTGATGAGATACAAATCCCCAAGCACCAAGATCCTTCCCTCCCTCTCACTCTCACTCTCTTCTTCTTTCTCTCTTCTTCTCTTTCTCTTTTAAGGCTCGCAAATTCGTGTGGGAGCAAAGGAGGCCCCCAAATGACCTATTTATAGCACCAGATTTGGTGTAAATTGTCTTAAGGGTTGAGTTTTCACTATACTAGCCCTAGGGGAGTGGGTTTTTACCCTTTGGGGGCCATTACGAGGTATAGGGGCCGACACCCACCGTAGGATAGTTGGCCCTAGTCACAATCGACTTGCCATTTGGATTCATTGATCGACGAGTAGGATCAAAATTTAGTTCGATAGTCACTGATTATCGATCGGGCTTGCGACTATATGGATTTGTGTAGGACATTAATCTAGGCTGTTGCCCCAAATTTGATCGTTATTTAACAGTCCGAACGCCACAACTTGGGCAAAGACCGAACACAGATAAGTGACTTAAGTTCTTGGTTAATTTCAAGAACATTCGTACAACTCATGTACGGACCTTGTAAGTCCAAGTTGAGCGATTCGAGTCACGATCACGACTGGATGTCTCGCGATGAACGTCAAGCCCAGTAAGACGGACATTACTCTATAATTTTAAAACTAGTGGCCCACTAACAAGCTGTCCATAACTCGTTTGGAAAATCAATGCATTTCTGAAATGAATTAGGTAGCAAGATTCCTTATGCGCAATGATTAGGGTTTGGATTAACTATGTTCATAGTGTGGCTTATTCGCAATTAGTAAAAATGGCGATTCAGTCATAATCACTCTAAACCGTTGGTTCGTACACTATCTGGATAATTGGGTAACTTTGATTTATTAATTACAATCCGATTTCAAGTTGTCTCGGCTTTGGATAGATCTTTAATTTAATTGTAATTGTTTTGATTAGTCAGTGATAGGTCGGCTAGATTTAGGCCCTATGTGAACAAATCGGGAGGTTATACTCGATGCTTAAGGGCCTATTTGGCCAGGCGAATTAAGAGGAATTAGGAGGGATGGGATGGTAAAATCTCCGGATATGCCAAACGAGCCAATCAGACCCGATGAACTTGTCCCGGGATATAGCAAACCCATGGATCTTAAACCAATCCACTGACATCACCATCATTACCTTAAAATTGATCTCATCCCTCCTAATCCCGTTTAGTCGTGCTTGGGGCGTGTTTAGTTGGGTGGATTAAAAGGGACTGGAAGGTAAAATCACGGGATATGCCTGGCGTGCCAAACAAACTCGGTGAACTTGTCCCGGGATATAACAATCTCATGGATCTTAAACTAATCCACTGACACCACCATCATTACCTTAAAATCCATCCCATCCCTTCTAATCCCATGGGATCCGTCCAGCCAAACAGGCCCTAAGTGATTGGGCGGATTCATTGGCTGTATACGGTTGATTAATTAAATTTGTGCGGTTCTTTACCAGTATCACCCGTTTATAGGCTCATTTGGAGCATCAAGGGTCAATAAGCGACAACATAAGCTAGTCACATCGAATATTTTCAAGGGTTTTTAGAAATCCAAAACAGTAAAAATCTAGGACATTACAGCGCACCTTCTACTTTGGATATGGATCATCCATCATGTAAGACCTTGGATATGGACTGTACATTAGATGGGGCCCACTTGATGTGGATCATCCATTATGAGAGGCTATACTTTGATGCGGGTTATCCATCATGTAAAGCCCACTTCATCTATTATGTGGGCCCACCTTGATGTAGACCATTCATTATGTGGCGTGCCCCACCTTCAATATGGGTCGTTTATCATGTCGGCTCGCTTTTGATGTCAACAGACCACCACATGTGTCTCACCTTTGATGTGAATTGTCCATCAAATGGGACCCACTTGATGTGCATGTTCTGTCCTGCTAAGTCACACTTTGATACAGGTCATTTATCATGTGGGGCCCGCCTTTGATGTGAACTGTTCATTTCGTGCGCCCACCTTGATGCGGAGCCCCATATTCAATATGAGTTGTTCATCATGAGAAGCCCACCTTTGTTGTCCACCATCCATCATGATGGTCCCACCTTTGTTTTGGACCATTTATCATGTGGGGCCCACTGATGTGGATAGTCCATCATGTGCGACCCACCTTTGATGTCCACCTTCCATCACGTAGGTCCCGCCTTTGCTACGGACCATCTATCATGTGGGGCCCAATCTTCAATATGAGTCATTCATCATGTGGACCCACCTTTAATGTCAACTTTTCATCACGCGCATCCCACCTTTGTTGTAGACCATCCATCAAGTATGGCCTGCTTGATGTGGATCGTCCATCATGTGGGGCCACACTTTGATGTAGGTCATCCATTATGTGGGGCTCACCTTTGATATCGACCATTCATCATGTGGAGCCCACCTTCAATATGGGTCGTGTGAGTAATGGAGTTGGTGAGTAGGGTGGGGCCCATTGTAATATTTACATGAAGTCTATTCCAACCACCAGGCGTGTAACCCAGTGTTAGCCCACATGTTATGCTTGCATGGTTCAAATTTTGGAAAACTTGACTTGACTTAGTGTTTAGCTGAGCTAGGTTGGCTCAACAACTTCAACATTTCTTTAATAGGCTAGACTATATTTAATTATGTGAATTTTACAAAAGCCACCTTGATAATATAAAATTACTAGACTCATATTTAATTATGAGATCAATTTTACAAATAAAAGACCTACATAATATAGAATTTTACGTGCTATACCATTTTCAAAATAATTCTTAATATGCTACCCTATTAATTTACGTAATTATCATTGTAATACCCTCCAAAAGTCGAGATGGGTGAATAGGGTGGGCCCACCATGATATTTATATAAAATCTATCCCAACCATCACGTGCATCACACCGATGTTAAACATAAAAACAAAAAATCAATATCATCGATGATTCAAGCATACTACATGGAATTATACTTGCGTAGCTGGAACTCGAAAGTCGAAAACCCGACTCAATTCGATGTTTAGCCCAGTCAAGTCAACCAGAAGACCCAAACACGTCTTTTTTTGACTTGACTCAATATTTAATAATTAATTTTAAAATATTAGAAATAAAATTTAAAATAAATAAACTTACACTAGTTATATAAAAATACTTCACAAGACAATAGTTCAACCAGGTTAGTGAGTTAGACTGAGTTGTCACTGAGTAGGTCGAGTCAACCGAACTGAGTCTTATTGATTTTTGGAGGAGCTCGAAATCTCTCCGAGTTGAGTTGACTCGGCCGAGTTTCGAGTTGAATCAGTGAGTTTTGGAACTATAGTAGAGCTGGGTTCCTCTACCAGTAGTAGAACGCTAAAAACAAATATTCTGGTGTAGTTAGCCTGTCAATCCAGAGCATCCATATTGTGGGGCCCATTGTGGATAGAGAGTGGTAAAGATAGTTCTATCAGAGACAGCGATTACGTAGTACATGCCACGTGTGCGGGGATGAGACACCACAACTTAAGAAATGGTATCAAACTATCGCTTTAGGTTCGTGTATTTCATGATCCATTTCAATCCTCTATTTGCCATGACGTAAGGACATATGAGATTGATGGCCTACATCATTGACACGTGTCATCTTTCCAAGTGGCAGAATTTTTAAAGAAAAAACTTGGATACTCTGGTAGAGTGTGATGGATGATATGCATGCACTTACAAATTGCTTACGTGGCATACAAGTAATTATAATAAACTGTCCAAACTATGGATCCTATAGTATAGATGTGTCTAACCAAAAATTAGGATTAGTTGATAATCTGACTATCGGATTGGTAACCATTTATTGGACGGTTTAAAATGGAAAATTTCCAACCGTTGGATTTTCAACAAACAAATCTCCATGAATCAGAGGCTAGGATTTTCCAACCAACATCGTTTTGATTCTATGATTTAACCACATCGTTTTCCACAATATAGTTGGTTTGATCTAAGTTAATGCATGCCATGTGTACAATTTAATAGTGCCTGTGTATGAAGTGTCACACTCGGCCAGAGTATCAAATCACTCTCTGTTTTCAAACAGGTTGGAAGTGGGTCGTCGGCCAGTCCAAGGAATAGCATGTGGGGCCCACCATATTTGGAATACGACAAGATGGACGGTTGCCATGACTGCACCAATCACTTTCGTAGCGTGTGATGTGTGACCCGCTTTTACCCCATGTTTTTCTATGATTAGATAGCCATGAAAGCTATAAAGCAGCACCCAAGTTCACACTGCCTTTTGGTGGAATTGTATGGTACGTGGTCCTCCTTTGCACGGTATACACGCTTTTCAGTTTCTGACAGGTGGGGCTCATGGTTGGATAATCTAGACCATTGATCTATTGTCTCCCATGATGGATAGAATAATATTAGCCTTTCGATTATTTCCCATAAATGGACAGTTTAAAAGATAAATATAACACATTTAGGGAATTTTTAGTGGGGTCCCAACAGATCGATGATCTGGACCATCGAATCATGGGCCCCACTAGTCAGAAATGAAAAGACGTGCATAGTGCAGAAAGACGTGGGCTGTTATTATATGATTTGCTATTGGGGAATCTAATTCCATATCAGAGACACGAAGCCAGTTCGTGTACAACTATTGTAGAAGAAGCTTGTTCTACACCAGCGAGTGTGGGGCCCACTGTTATGTAGGTACACATCTAGTCCGTCCATAAAGTTCATCCCTTCATCTTTACTGTTTATAATGAAAATCAGACCGATCAAAAATGTAAGTGGACCACACCGTGTAGAACAGTGGGGATGGGAGCTCTCACTATTAAAAGTTTCCAGATTGTGTGTGGGGCTCGGAGTGTTTTCTATATGCTATCCAATCCATTATAAGATGCGCCACAGAAGGAAAAATGAAAACCCTAAAAATCAGACCATTCCAAAATTCGGGTGGGCCACACCATGGGATTTTAAAGGTTTTGGGCATGATTTTACATGGTATGGCCCACCGGATTGTTGGGTTGGCCTGAGTTTTGGCCTGGAAGGAGAATATGAGGGAGATCACATGATGGACAGAGTGGATGTCTTGCACACATGATTGTGGGGTCCACACGTAGTTGTAGAAAAAGCTTATGGGATAAACAATTGCAGAGGATTGGGCCTCGATTGAGCCAGTGGGCCATGCAACAGTCCATCTCCGATGTACTTTTCCATTGGGGTCTGGCCCAATCCAGGGCCCGATTAATAAATGGTCCGAAGTCACCTGGTCGTCAAAGACTTGGTGACTCATATGAGAGTTAACTCATGGTTGTGATTGTTGGGACTCACGTAAAAGTACGAAATAGAATCAAGAAAAGTAATCGCAATTGTAAAAGAAAACCCAACAAGAATATAATTAATCTAATTTTTATAAGGAAAAATCATTTGGAAAAAAAAAAATCAAAGTAATATATTATGAAAGTAAAATTATAAGTAGAGGTGGGCATCAAGTTGAATCAGACTAGATTCCGGTCCGACTCGACTCAATTCGATTTTTCAAGAACTTGACCCAAACTTGATCCGATCCGGGACCGGGTCCAGCAGGGTTGATTCGATCCGATCCGAATCATTGTTGGCCTGACCTAAACCGAGTCCAACTTAGTCTGAGAAACCGAATCGAGTCAGATTGAGTTGAGTCTAGGGAGAGAGAGGAAGAGAAAGGAGGAGAGAAAGGAGATGTGGAAAACTAGGAGAGAAAGAAGGAGAGAGAGGAGAGAAGGAAGGAGAGAAAGGAAATCATGAGAGAAAGGAGGAGAGATGGGTGAGTGCAGCACCTCCTTCAGGTAGAGAAAGAGGGGTTAGGGTTCGTTCGGATTTTAGATCAGATCGGTCCGGATTGACCACGATCCGAACTCGATCCAATGTACGATTAGATCTAAGTGGTCCTACTCAATCTGCGCCGATCGCCTTCGGTTCAGATTGGGTCGGTTCATTATATCCCTTATAACCCTCGTAACGGTCCATTATATCCCTTATAAATGTTGTAACCATCCATTGCAAAATTGATATATGCTTTTGAAATTCTTTTTAATAAAGAAAACAACAATAACGACCATTATAACCTCTATTATAAAAGTAACAGTAACGACTACCGTTATCGTTACGGAATACCTTAACTTAACTCACCCAAGCCAAGGCGAGCGGCTCATTGTTTTGAACTAGTACTTACTAAATCCGAGTTGACTCAGGCTAATCGCACTAGACTCGCTGAGTTCTTAAAAAAACATGGGCCGGAAGCTGAGTCGGAAGCGGCCCACCGACAGCCGAAAGGGGGCCCACAATGACCAAAATCTGACGGAGGATCATGTGAGCCAAAACAAGGGTTTTGGTGGGATGGTTAGTTCAAAGAAAGCATCTAAATGAGTGATGTTGTCTTATGATTTGAAACGAAGTTTTGTCTTCTTATGTTTGGGTCAGTTCAAAACAATTTCATAGGGATTGGAAAGATAAGAGAATGTGATTACTCTTTTTTTTTTTTTTTTTTGTTCATGCGATTCTACGGTTATTAGATGGTCAATCCTACTCCCAAGATGAGACGTGTCCACTCTCTCGCTCTGCCATGTGGCACTTTATGGACCACGCGATTTCGTGTATGATTATGGCATCTTTTCGGCTATTTTGGATAACTTTCCATCTTGAGGTGATCTTCTACGAAGTTTTTGTGGAAAATTAGTAAGCTTATATTACATCTCCACCTGTGGGGCCCACTTTAGTTTTTTTTCATAATCCAATCCGTCTAGAAGAGTAATCTTACTATGAAAGTGGGCCCCTCTAAAAATAAGAACAATCCAACCATCACATGTGCTATCATGTGAGTTTGTAAATTCTTCAGTGGATCAATTTATTTTTTCTATAATGTGGTCCACCTACTAATTTTATAGACACGAATTTTGGGATATTTTATTGTTATGGTGGGGCTCACTTGATGCACTGGTTGGATGGTATACAAAACATGGTGGACCCCACATACAATTGAATAACATTTACAGGTGGATCAATAAATTTCAACAGATGTTTTTAACTTTTACACACATGTTAATAACCAGTAATATGCCGTGAATAAGAGTTGTTGGAAAGGTTTTTTCATATGCGTTTGGGGTCTCATCTATCAAACTAAGAAATTTAATTTTGTGAGACAGTGCATCGATTCTTGTAGATTTACAAAAGGACCCTTGACCGTACAAACAAAGGGTAAATGACCAAAATATCTTTAGTCTAATATTTAGATTTATAAGCCCCAAGAATCATTTGATCCAATAATTAGGGGGGGCATATTTAGAATTGGAGGCTTTTGTGAGATGCATGTTGTTTTCTATGATGTGGCCCACTTGATGGCTGGATCCATTTGATTTCTTGCGTATGATGATCATCAAGGTGGTGTTCCCTGGTTGGACGGGTTGGATGTCACATGCACACCATGTAGCCCCCACGATGTTCTGACTCCACTAAAAAAATTTTGTAAAAAAGATCAAGGACATTTTGGTAATTTCTCCTTTCACCATTACCATGAAATATTCAATTTTTTATATATATATTTTATAGTTAAGGACTTTTCCTCATAAAATTAAGTTATTTGAGATTTCTTTCTGAGAAATTTACCAAAATAAATTCATTTATTTATTTATTCTTATTATTTAAAAATTAAAAAAAAAATTAAAAAAAAATAAAAAACACTGAAATATGAAATTTTTATTAAAAACTACCTCAACTTCATAAAATACAATCCCCCCAAAAATACTTCAATTTAGAACTATGGTTTCGGGCCTCAAATTTAGACCCGAAAGCGGCCCGCGAACCTAGAAGGAAGTACAAAAGCCAAGGCCGTCGCCGATGCACACGGGCCTTGTTCGGGCTATACTACAGCAGACGATACGCTAGAAAATGTTGTAAATTTGAAGACCGGACTGGACGGTTTACCCCGAAAACCGAGCCCAGACCGTGGGCCTAAAAATCAAAACCAGCCCATCCAGTTGCTGTCTTGGCCCGAGAGCCTGGCAAGCAGCCGTGGCCCATCGAAATCCCCATCCGACGTACTTTACGGCCCAGATTTCGAGCTTATCCGGACTGTGCCATAGAAAATCTAGGCGTAGGCCTAGGCCCGGCCCATTTCACTCAATAGTCATCTGGCCCGTGCAAGCTTTATCATTGAGATATCAGTGTAGCAAATAGAGTCTAGGACGGGTAATCCATTGTATAAATAATGGAGAAGTGATTAGACATTCGGATACAGCTATTTTTTCCACTAACATGTCACAAGTATTGAATATCAAATCCATGCAAAAGGTGGGCCACACCACGATGATCGCCTCATATTAAAATCGGGACAATAAACTAATTGAGAGAGACAACATCCAAATCAATGGACACCCGATGGTATGACTTAAAGTGTACTGGTATGGCCCACCCAATGAGTGAATTGACTAGATTTTCATCCGTTAATTATCATGTGTGGCCCACCTTTCACAGAAAATGTATTATATTTGTTATGGGAAAAATAGACCGACCCATTGGAGTTGGTCGACCAATACCTAGCATGGCCTATTGACCTAAGAGTATGGAAAAAGCCAACAAGGATGGCCCATTGACCTAAGAGTATGGAAAAAGCCAACAAGGTAAAGGCCGACTGTCCTTCTGAACATTAAGATCGGACAACCAAGGTCGGCACAACCAAGGACAAATTTCCCAAAGAAGACACCGAAGATGCTAAAAGGTTACAAGAAGTAAAGATCACAAGGAACTTTGGTCGGTTCAGTTATCGAATGATGTCAACTTCCTTATAGCTCGGTTGGTCTCGCGACTTCAATCAGCCGACCTTAATCGAAGCTCGGACGACTACACGCACGCCGGTATCTAGACAAAGGCCAACCTAATATGAAGGAAGACCTATCCAAGATTATGGAAACTAACTCGCAATAGGTTCGGGATTTCGAGATCCCCGCCGAAGATCCTGGGAGATCTCTGATACATTAAGAGTTCTAATCCAACTACGATACGCACCTACTAAATATGAAGGATCATGTTACGATACGATCTCCCCTCTCCCCTCTACTACGATCTCCCCTCTACTATAAATAGGGAGATCCTTAATGGTGAAAGGTACACGTACTTACACCCAAATAACCCTTCACGCTAAACCTTTTCTACAAAGACCCGGATTCCTAACTTTGCCATCGGAGGGTCCCCTGAATCAGCCAGGGTCTTCCTATTTGTTCTCTATGCAGGTACTCAAGGGTCCAAGAGGGGTTAACCAGAAATCAGCATCAACAATATTCTACAAATGTTACAAGTTGGCAGGAAAAAAAAAAAGGTTGTAACACAACTTCTGATACTGCTACTGTTTCTGATAAAAACCATAATTTCACATCCTTCAATTGTATACCCGTCAGGAACTAGCCTGGCCCAGAATCAGGCCAGTCCGCTCTTCGATTGGACCACACCTTGGGACAAAGAATAACAAAAGGAAAGGGCAAAAATGGTCTATATTCAATCTATAAAAGTGTGGCCCACCTGACGAGTGGAGATGCCTGTCCCTAAAAGAATCCCAACATCACAAAATGAACTGTCAGATAGCATTTGGGATGGCACTAACAAATTGAATTGCAATTACTAATCCCATAAAAAGGAAAAAGAAATGCTCACATATAACTAATTGTACCTCCAACTAGTTGGCGTGTGGGGCCCACCATGGCAGCCACCACATGACAATTGGTTGGATTTACAACACTGAAAGGAATGCGACTGCATTCAAACCGTTCATTTGCAAACCGGTTCACACGTCCATCCAAACACGGCCCAAGTTTGGCATAAACGCATATGAAGAAAGAGAAATTACAAAAAAACACTCACATGCCCTTGCTATTCTGGTCTCTTTCACATTCTTCTCCATGGTTGTGACGGGCATTGTCCTAGACATTTTTGGGCCGTGTGAGAACCAAGCTCCAGAGCATGAAGTGGACAACAACCCATCCAAGGCACATCGTATTCCCATGTATTTTCAATTCGATAAAACACTCTTATTAGTTATTTTCTTATTCGGGCCACCTGCGAGCAGCTAATAAATGTAGTTCTACAAAATTCAACCATAGTAGTACAAACTAAAAACATACAGCCGAGCTTTTCAACGGCAGATTCTTACAACTGAAGCTAGAAAACGGTCACCCAAACAGTCACATTTATATGATATGTGATTTGGGTGCTCCTGAGTCCATCACACATGCTCTCTGCCTGCAATATATGCGAGTGGACGTTAGTTAGCAGATTTCATATCAAATTTTAGATCTTCCATCTTCAAGATTTTACATGATTTTTTCTTTTAATGAGAAATACGAGGGATGCTCGCCCCTCCTGCTCCACCATGTGATGATCTGGACTGTTTATCTGGAAGATCCTGCTATATATCAGTCATATGGCAAATATCTCATGTCCGTAGAAAGGTCAGTGCAATGGTCCAGGTTTGAGCACATGTATGGATGATTTGGATCTCTAATCAGCAGGATTTTTGCCATGTAAGCCATCCATTGTTGGACACACTAGACAAACGGTTTGGATACCCATGCAGTGGGGCAGAAGGGTGAGCCTCTACGGGACAAGCCTCCCTAGAATGACTCTATCTAAGAGGACATGATTTAATAACAGTTAAATAAAAGGCCGAAATATTTCCATTCATACAATACCTGCGCTGATAAAAGAATGAAGGGCATGCTCTCTATGGAAACAGAGGCTGGTAGAGTAGCCCCATGTTCTCGGGAAATCCCATCATCAGATTGAGGTTCTGCAGAGCTTGACCAGAAGCTCCCTTCACTAGATTATCAATCTGCATGACCACTATATTGGTTAGACCACCATCATAACATAGCACTTTATGATAAACAGATTTGATTGGCGTTGCAACCGAGGCAATTGGGTACGAATCACGTCCAATTCTGGCCCATGAGATAAAGACCCGAGTCTAGGCCTAGCCCATCAAGGAACCTCTTGGCAGGCCCAGCCACAAAATATTCACACTCATCAGTATTAATAAATCTGGCTGGGCCACTCAATTCTTGCCAGGCCTTTAGGCAGATGCCAGCCCAGGTCCAGCACATTTGATTTGCGGGCCTAATACCCAGGCCCAAATCCAACCGATAACATGGTTTGAAGACTCAGATGAGTCCAATGGGACTTGCCAAGTCAACTTGGACTTTGTTGAACCCCATCTGGTTTGATGCCACAAGTAACGGGACGAGTTAGGGCAATTCAGATCCAACTCCGTCGAGTCATGACTCAACTCGAGACCAGACAAGTTGCCGAGTCTTTTAACCATGACCGATGGGCCTTCGATGCCAGACCAAACCTTACCCAAAGTGAGATGGACTTGAGTCAGAATGGAAAAGCCCGGCCCAGTTGTCACACGATATTCGATAGCACGCTCTACTTGATCAAGGGAGATACACTTACTACAGATACTATAATTGCTCTCCCAGGAATTCTATCAGGGAAGACATTCATGAAACAGTAGTTTGAACCCCTGACATTTCTAGTGTGAGGGATGGCTCCTTTCTCCAACAAAACAACGAATTCTTCATCCTGAGACAGAATACCACATGTAAGGACCGAGGGGACCGTACGCCGTTATTGGAAGTACACTGCCACTCACAAGGCAGATGTGCGCTTTACGCCAAATACAAAAGATATGGATGACGTTATGTATCTTGAGGACAGGTAAAAATATCAGCCATCATATTTGTGTTTCTACTCATACTTAAAAACCTAATTACCATGCACGGGTATCAAAACCTGGACCGAACTGATGGACGGGGTAAAAAAACTGATTCCTGAAGGAACCTGTTCAAACCATCCTGATAGACAGGTCCAACCAACGGGGTCAGGTTGTTATCCAGTCCAACTTCAAGAGGGTCAACTGGTAAAACCTTTATTTTATTCATTTACAACCAACCAGTCAAATTGGTTTTGAACAGTCCCGCCCAAAAAAATGAATTGGGCTCAGGTCCAGGTTTTAAAACAATGGTTCTAACTCTTGGTCACAAAGCATCTAATGGCCATGCTCGATCCACATTGGGGTCCATAATTTGGACGATCTTGACTGACATGCATGTATGTAAATGTACAGTGGATGAGTTGTTGCACCTGAGTAAGGTGCATTTTGCCTGAATTATACCTTTACCTTTACCTTATTGATAAATCCATGGAAGCCATTTCACATAGGGCTGTCATTGGGCCAGGCCTGGGGTTAGCTTAGGCCCAGATTTTGAATTGCTTGGGCAGGAACTGTTAGAATTTTATATTTTGCTTGGCATGGGCCTGGCCTATTGACATCATTAACTTCACAGCATTTTCTGACTTTAAATGTCCAATGCATCAACTGATACAAAATCCTTACAAAAGCATGCAAGAGGAACAACTCGCATGAGAAACATTCCCTTGTGCAGAAAACAACAGCTTACAATTCCCAAGTCGAATAGGAGAGGTACCTGGTACGAGGCCTTCAATTGTTGGTACAGATCCTCAATTGTCACTCCTGAAGCCATTTCTACATAAATGGTAGATTGCTTTCCACGGCTCTATAAAATTCAGATGTACATACAGAAGCTAAGAGCCAATATAGGAATTGCAGCTTTAGCATTTTAAATGTTGCTTAACAGAATCCACGATAAATTGGTTTTGATGAGTTTTAGAGAATTCAATTAAAAGGTTTACCATTGGCATCAAATGAGTGAAGCTGACTGTCACTTTTGAATGTGAAGCATCAGAGAGTCCTTGCTCAATTTCCAGAACTGTAAGTGAAGGATAAAAATTAGCAACTCCCAAGTCATTTCGAATGTTTGAAACACAAATAAAGATACTGATGCTAGTACAGTGCCAAGAGACTGTATGGATACATATGGGGGACAGACATGCAAGGAATGTTGAGAGAAACCATGATGGGCACATTGTAACTTCTATATTCCAGGACAGGTATTGTATCCCACACCCATTGATACCAAGACATTGACCGATATCGTTGATACATTGGACAATGCATACATGCACATTCTCAAAAAAAAAATCAACCTAGAAATCTTAGTTTTCCTTCAGATTCTCAGTTTTGGACTCAAGGAGTTGTGTGATACTCAGGCTGTGCATGACACTTGATACTCAGGCACTCAGAAATTGTACACGTGCCATATATTAACTCAAATAAAACTGACTAGACTGTGCAGCCCACTGTCCCCAAGTCACAATCCCAAGATCAGATTGATTGAACAATCCTAACCTCTGATTTGTGTACACTTGTTTGTGGAAATAGGACGGTTGGATATTTTTCATTTTAACCGTCCAATAAATGTATACCAATCCGATAGTCAAATAAATAAGCTTAATTTTTGGTTCATGGTACATCTAAAATGAGCACTATAATTTGGACATTTTCTTTTACTACTTGTATGCCACGTGTTTCTAAGTAGTTTCTAAGTGCCTACATATCATTCATCACACTCAGCCAAAGTTTTCCTCTTCGACTCTAAAACCAAAATAATTTTGTTTGGAAGCAATCTTTCAGGAAAAAAGAAAACAGCACAAATGAACACTAAACACTGTTACAGAATGCCATGGCTTAAAAATAATAAAATAAAAACAATGCGCAAAAGGAATTAGGCATGCCAATATGATTTGCTTTTTATCTAACCTGAAGGCATTGATAAGTGCATTCGCTATTTACCAAAATAGCCACCAGAAAACAGCCAATAGCTTTACCATAAAGCACTACTAGTCTTCAACAAAGCAAATCATACATCAATGCAAGAATGTACCATGACGGTGCTTTGTAATTCCATAGGCATGTATCCCTTCAGCAATTTCAGTGTACAGATTCGCCTCCTTGGCACCACGTCCTGTAAATGTATACAAGATCAGAAGCTGCTCAAACAATAGCAACAGAAGCATCTGGCATGTGATGCTACAATGGAAAGATGCATGCGTGAGTGGTAAAGCATACAACACTAACCTGCTCCACTCACGCCAGATTTTGCATCAATGATGATATTTCTCAGTTCTACGAGACGACCCTGCACATCGTACCAATTTGAAACAACTTGGTAGAATAAGAAACGAAGGGAAAAGTAAAATAAAACACTGGCTTAACTAACAAACACTGGATCCTCTACCTAGACCTTGTAATGAGTGATGCATAGTTATGGCTAGAGACAAAGGCTAAGCTAACCACTGGCTTAACTAATGAACAGCCCGGTGGCTGATACACAGCATTGAAGGCAAACATATTACCATAGGCAGCCAAACAAAGAAAAGATGCCATTGGAGAACACTATTGCCTTGGTGATCGATGTATGGTGGAGAACACTGTTGCCTTGGTGATTGATATATGGTGGAAGCAGATTTGCATCTGAAGAAAATTGTGGGCATCATCGCATGTAAGCATGGCGATGGTGGAACAGGATTCATGTAGCCGACCACAATTAGCGAAGAAGATGATGATTGCATCTAAACATTTCAATTCATGCATATAACAGAATTGTGGCAAATACATTGTATTTAATTGGAACTCCTGGTATGGCTATGGAAGTACTACACTATACATTATACAAAACCAGTTGCTAAATCACTGAGATAGGATAGAAACCTTTATCAAGGGAACCAGAGGAAGTTGAACGGATGTTGGGTAACAACCAGGGTTAGCAACGAGTCGTGCACTCTGGATTTCTTCCCTTGAAACCTCTGTCAAGCCATATATTGCTTCTTTCTGAATCCAAATAATAAGAGCCATAAGCGAGCAGCACGATAACTGAGCAAAATATGATGAACACCAATAACTTTTATGCAGTTCTTATATACAAGATAGAAATGTGAGACAAATCATGCCATGGCTTCATTCGTAAGCATAGCACATCTAGCATAATTAGGTGAAACTTCAAAATTTTGCCTTTTTCAAACAATACTGACTATCAGTGACCAGTTTCCTGGAAGATTTACAGTAGATTTCAGCCAAAAAAAAAAAATCATAAGAGGAAATGGTGCACTGGTTCAAGGTCAATAAGATGACTCAACATCAAAGATTGGCCAATCAAAGAAGAAGAAAATAAATAAAAAGTTTAATGACTATCCAATGATATCCCATGGATTCAATGAGCACTATTTAAACATGGATTCCTATGGAGTTTATTTTTGGGGTCACGTTTTGATAGCAAGTCAAATCTCGTATTCCTCTCACAATTTTCACCCCGTCTCTTGTGCATGAGATTTGACCATGGAAAAGGCAAATGATTGCTATTTTCAATCTCACTATTTCCTTTGTCATCCAAACCATCCAAAAGGTCCAAACAATGGAAAACCCTTGGGTTTCCTTTTCTTTTCCCACAATTCAAACAGGCCCCTACATTTGTCATTGTTCCACAACAAAATTGGTGTAAAAGAATAAACAACCAAATTCACACACGATGAATGCAGATTAGAGAACAAAAAGCTTACCTGCAAATCCGGTGCTTGGTGAGGCTGACCATACCATTCTTCATACTCATCAATGTTTCGAAGACGAAAGTCCTGCATAAACATCTTAGTTTACTTTCTATACAAGGACTTTGCACTGGAGAATTTTCCCAAGATTCATGTAGAAAACAACCCAAATTTGACAAATGACAGTCTGTACTAAAAAGTGCAACCAAAGCATACTGCAGAAAGATCAACAATTTTTAGCTCCTTCGGAAGGCCTTTGATTATTTCCTGCAACAGAAAGCAGCAGACTAAGTTCATCCAACAAGTAGATGTGGGGAGAAAAAATGGAAGCATTTTCTCAATTTCATTTTAGATATCTTGCCATCTTGTCCCATTCAAAATACTAGGATTCCGATGTCTTGGCGCTGTCTGGTAGAGTTAAAGGATGTGATAGAATGAGAAAGTACCTGTGTTGTTCCATGTGGTAAACAACAAAACACTGCATCTACTTTAGAAAAGTCAGCATCTTTGACGGCAACCATATTTGGCAAGTCCTGCAAATCAACAGGAAGTCAAGTATTATAGTTCTGTAGAAATATTCCAGACCAATTTCCAATGATCTGAGGATAGCACCCTCAGAAAAGCGTAGTTAGCTAAAGAATATTACTTGTGCGATCAAGTGAGGAAATACTGATCCGATTGCCTGACCAGCTTTCCTATCAGCAGTCATCAACGTAATACGAAAGTGTGGATGGTTTGCAAGGAGCCGAACAATCTACAAGAGAAAAGGTGATAAAGTCACAGACAATAATTCAGAAAACCAAGAAACGTGTTATAAAAAATTCCCCAATCTCATGCCAGTGAAAATATATCTTAAATTTCAATGTAGCCAGAAACTCATTTTACTCCTTGAAAACACTTATTGCAACATGACAATCTTAAAAATCTAGAGGCTAGAAGTGTACTTACCACCTACTTTCAGCTATTCATATCCTTGAAGGAACACCATATGTTCTATAGAGTTAGTCATATTTTTTTTAGTATAAAGATCCTCACCACCAAAGCCATGACCTAACCACAAAATTCCTATTTTCTTGAAACGGCAATGGGAAACCCAACAAACCTTTAAATCAAGCCCGATAAGTAATGTGGTGGTGGCTAAGTAATATACTTAGCCGTCTCTTCATACTTAGAAAATTTTGCAAAACCCAAGTCCAATTTCTTAAAATAACCCACTAAGTGTGTGTGTGTGTGTGTGTGTAACACCCCATGAAAACCTCTCCCATTCATATCAAATTGCAGGCTTTACACATTCCACTAGTTCAAAAATACAAGAAAACAAAATTATTCAAATACCAAGTAGCGAATCAAGCTTACTTCAGAACCGGTATAGCCGCTCGCTCCTAGAACACCGATTCGAACTGTTTCTTGTGATTTATGCACCACCGACTTTGCAGACTGCAGCGTCTGTGGTGCTGGACCCACAGATCCTCTAACCCGCAGCATACTTCCACCTTGCTTCGAAACCTTCAAATTTCTCATTCCATCCTAAAATTCTCCAAAATATACATATAATTATTACCACCTCAAGATTGGGCCTACCATCAAACACATGGGAGACATGGATAAGATCTAGACCATTGACCAAAAACTACACCAATCGGACCATCCAAGCCATCTAATCAGAAGCATACAAATGGACAGTAAAATGCTGAAATTCTGCGATAGTTCAAGCTTATAAATGGACACTAAAATGCTAAAATTCTGCTATAGTTCACACTCAAATTAACAAAAACCATCAATCGGATGGTTAGGTTTGTCCGATCAATGCAATTTTCTGTCAGTGGCTAATCCATGGTGGGTCCCAACAGGTCAACGGTTCTGATCAATTCGACCCAAGGCCAGTCGTTACGAAATTGTAATTTCCCAAACATTCCTCCACTGAAACAAATATCAGATTACAAAAAAAGCTACCAATTTTAATCAAAATCATGACAACTACTGACCTTATGGAAGCATCCATTGTCCAAAGAAAGCGATGCAAACGACACTGAGCTCATTTCTGCAGAAGAAAATTTCAAAAAAAAAATTGCAATTTTTGAGAGGGAAATGCTTGAGATTTTTATAGCATTTGCTGAGAATAAAGGAATGAATCTGATTCGGTTTTCTTTATGGAATTCAATGGTTTAAAATAGAGAGATTGAAAATGCAGAGAAAATGCGCGAATATTCCACTTTTTTCTCATTATTTCAGACAAGATCGAAATAAGAGATGAAGAGATCTGAAGATCAGATGCTCGACTGAATTACTTACCTTTGATGATTAGATGCTTCGATCGATGAAATCGGAGAGAGAGGGAGAAAGGGGTATATTAGGGTTTTGGGTTTGGAAAGAAGCTGACCGGCGCGCGGCGCGTTGATTATGGACTGGAATCGCCTGCAACAACACCGGATCGCGGATTGGTTACTACCCCACCAGGTCCTATGTAGAGACGGACGGTCCTAACAGGTCCTACGTAAGGCCCTGTGATTTGTAAGTTTAATCCACGACGTTCATCCATTTTTACGGATCATTTTATGGTCTGATGCCAAAAATTAGACTGATTGAAGGCAAAAATGGACCACACCACATAAAACTGTGGGTACTGAAAGCTGACCGTTGAAAACTTCTCGGGGTAAACTGAAGTTTTGGATAAGCAGATATATACATTTTCTCTTCGTACAGGTCCATGTCAGGTTGCATAATAAACAAACAACACGGTGGGCCCTAGGAAGTTTTCAACGGTAGGAATTCAATCCCCACTTCTTACTGTGGTGTGGGCCATTACGCCTTCAATCTACCTCCTTTTTGAGCCAGTTTCATAAAATGACCTATTAAGATGGATGAACGGAGTGGATAAAACATATAAATCACATTGGGCCCACAGATCCCCTGACAGGGACGTACGGCACTTGCAAGGTGCTGGTGGGGTAGTACCCAATCCGCTCCCACAGCATCCAAGCTCAATCGGGTCTACCATGATGTATATGTAAAATCTACTCACTCCATCAGGTGGTAATATATTATCTTCACCGTATATAAAAATAAAATAAAATTCTCATGTGGGCCCACCAATCGGAGCAACGTAAAATTGCCCCTAACTCCTAATTTCAGGATGTGTGGTCCACTAAAGTTTCCTAAAAGGTTGATTATTTTTATATTCACTTCATCCTTATGATTAAAACATTATAAACGGGTTAGATGTAATATAAAAACCACGGTGGCCCCACACATAAACCTATGATTGGTGTCCCATCATCACTGTTCCCTGTGGTGTGAACTACCAGAGATGTAAATCTGAATGAATTTTGATCCAAGGATCTAAATTCGAGGACCCCACCTGATGGACAGAGTCGATTTCATACATTGAATATATTGGGCCAACAGAGATTGATTGTTGTACGCACTGCCTAAAACAGGTGTGGTGGAGTAGAGGATTCTGCTCCTGGATTCAGCCGCCGTTGCGTTTTTTATGCCCCGCGTAACATTACACCCACGAGCTCTTTTTATGTTAATCGCGACTAACCATCGTTGGGAATGCATCGGTCCATGAGGCCCACCTTGGATAATCGGAACTGTTCATATTCTGGAGGCTGGTGGATGCGTTCGCATATAGGTATCGAGATGAACGGATAATGGATGATCCTTGTATATTGTTAAACACACGCAGTTGAAATAACTGACCAGATTTCAATTTATGGATCTACGGTCCAGATCATCCATTCAGCTAGATCTCGGGAACGTAGACCATACACGACAGTGAGACAGAAGATAGAAGTTTCCAATGATCGAACATTTCTTCAGATGGGCCCCACTGGACAATGCCAAAGTTCAGATTTCAACTCTACTGATCGATGGTCCAGATCATCCCTTTATTGGGATTTCTGGAATGTAGACCGTCTGACGATCGATGGCCAGAATATAGAAGGTTATGATAATCGATCCCTTTCTGCAAATGGGCCCCACTGGAGTATGCATGTGGGTGGGATACGCTTGAGTGGGGCAAAAATATGACGAGATGGGAAGCACGTGATGGCGGCCGTTGTCAGCTTGGACGCAAAGAACCGTGAATTGAGTCCTACGCCTGCCAAGACGGACTCGGTACTGGCAGGGGCTCTGTGGGGCCCACAGTATTGTATATGTTTTATCCACGCCATCTAAACATTTTAAAACATCACTTTAAGGTATGACGTAAGAAAGTATGTAGATCCAAAGGTCAAGTGGGCCACACCATAGGAAAAAGTGGTGATTGGATGCCTACCGTAGAAAACTTTTTGGGGCCATAGAAGTATTTGATCAAGCTGATACTTGTGTTTTCCCTTCATCCAGGTATGTGGTGGCTTATGAACAATCTGGATGGAAAATAAAAATCAGGGTGGGCCATAGGAAGGTTTTAACGATGGCGTCATTATCACAGTTGCTTTTTTCGTGTGTCCCATTTGAACGTTGGATCAGTTTGCTTGTTGGGTTCACACTTTAAAATTATCTGAAAATATGGATGGACGGTGTGGATAAAACACATACTTTACTGTGGGTCCCACAGAGCGCCTGCGAAGACCGAATCCGTCTGGGTAGGTGTAGGATGCAATTCGCATCCCAAAAACGCGCGTGCGGCACACCGCCATGTATGTGTGACATGCAATCTGTCTAAACGGACCGGCTACTCACCTTGCCACTGTCCAACGGCTAGTGGTCGGTGCTCCTTGGGCCCCACCATGATGTGTGTTTCATCCATGCCGTCCACCCATTGTTTCCGATCATTTTATGGTATGAGCCAAAATTGACGTTGATCCAAATCTCAAGTGGACCGAACGGTGTTGATTGAACGGCCATCATTAAAAACTTCTTGGGGCCACAAAAGTTTTGGATCAAACTGATATATATTTTTTACCTTCATCCAAAAGTCTGTAACACCTAATCAATAGGTTAGATGTCAAATAACCATTACAGTGGACCCTTAGAGGTGGTTTTTAATGGTGGACATTCAATCACAACTGTTTTCCCATGGTGTGGCCCACCTGAGATTTAGATATACCTCATTTCTTGGTTAAAGCCCTAAAATTACTTTCAAAATAAATGGACGGCGTGGATAAAACACATACATCATAGTGGGTCCTAGGCACCGACCACTAGCCACTTGGCTAGTGGCACACTAGCCAAACCGCGTCCATCACTGAAACCTTGTTGGGTTGTAACATCCCGGATTTTTGCCACTTGGAATTAGACGTCATTCGGCAATGGGTCAATTCTAACACCTGATTAACTTTTCAAACACTCAATTTAAAGGTCTCAAATTTCTTCTTTAAACCATTTTCCTGAAAACCTCATTTTTCCTTCACAAATCTCATCTCTCACTATCTTATCCTTCAAACTTGTTTAAGTGCTTTCATGTTAGAAACAAATCTTGAAGTTTAGGTGAATATAACGACTCGAAAAAATTAGGTTATGAAATAACTAACCGAAAGCATGTTATAGGTTACCAAACTACCGCATACAAAATTTTAGCGAATCCATCGACTCCGTTACAATTCTACGAGAAAAGGTGTAAACTTTAGGTGTATATGTTATGGTTTTCAACGCTTTCAATGTCATATAATGATAGATTCATGATCTGCATACAATTGCACATGTACAAAGTGCTGTCTATTTTCCGTTTCGATTAAAGATGAAGAATATGGAATTTTACATATTCTAGGTATTTGTAGAAAGTACCGTTTACGTAGAATCTTTGAAAATGTGTTTGCCATGATTATTTGCTGAATGAATATATTATATATGGATAAAATACTTGTTTTTGTATTTCCTGTTTATATGGTGCTTTATAACATGCTTTATAACATGCTTTGTAACATGCTTTATGACATGTTTGTTAACATGCTTGACTTACTTTGTTTATTATGCTTTACTCCACATGCTTTGGAATATGGATTGATTGCTTTTGGGACTATGATTTTAGTCCGCACAATCGTACTGCTTGAGATTGTGGTTGAGATTCATTTCGCCACGTAGAATGTGTTTGACTTTAACCCGAGTCGTATTGATTGCCGACGACAAACATAGCCACGCTGAAGTGCTTATGCACTTCATGTCGTTCAATTGATTGTGCGCTCGAGCTAGTCAGGCTTGTTAAGTAACTTGATCTATATAATGTATGTTCACCATGTTTGGACGCTACTGCTTAAACCTAGAGTACCAAACTTACCAATGAAATCTCTTTTAACCATGGTACCTCGATCCGCTAAGACTCATGAGCCGGACATAGTGGTATGGGACACCGTAGTCGAGCTGTCGGCCTACGTGGGGCCATGTGCTTCCCCGTAGTGACCAGTGAGCAACCAGACTCGTGAGCTGATTATGGTGGTATGGGACACTATATTCGTGTTGTTGGCCTACATTGATAAGGTGATGGGGGAGTGGTGCAACAAATGCGAGCAACAGCCCTAGCAGCCCTTTGTAGTGACCTCGAGCATACTCTGAATTTGCGGTGAGGCGACGAGTTTTGCCGCAGTGTATAGAGTATGAACTAGGCTATAGTGATGAACCGTTAAAGAGGTGATGGGGGAGTGGTGTAACCATTGTGCGTAACAGCCCTGACAGCCTCTGCAACGACTTAGAAATACATTATCGTATGAGATAAACTAAGACTGACGACCCTAGAATGAATCATGTTTAGGAATGATACAAGGGAGGTACCTTAGTTTTCCAATACTGCTGTTTGAAATGGACTAATAAATACTCGGTAATCATGCTCATTATCGCACCGCATGTGCCTGGTAGATGTGGAGCACTGAGGGAGGTATGCATCCGCGAACGTAAGATGATGTCGCATGAGGGTGGTTTGGCAAGGGCATTCATCATGACTACATTCATACTTGCATTAATAAGAGTATTTAGAATTGTTGATTATACTGCTTTATCATTACTCCTTGACTGAGTTGATAACATGTTAACATATGCCTTATTGTTCCACTGAGTTGATCACTCGCTCCCACGTTACGGGACAGTGTTGTACACACCAACCAGATTTGTTGAGTTTCAGGTGATGACGATACTTATGAAGCGGAGCCGGACCACTACTATGATGTTGAGGAGGAGTTCTCCTACATGTAACTCTCTGACAGGTCTATGAAGACCTGGTACTGTATTGACGGGGTTATGGTACTTGGGATAGAAGACATTACACTTTCTCACACATTTGGTATATTTTAAAATTATACTTGTAATTATTTAACCTGGTAACTTTATCACACTCTGGAGACTTACCACAGTTTATATATTTTATCTATCTATCACAGTCTTCTGCTTGCAAATTTAACTGTCTCTGGAATATAATATGTTGTTTTGGCTTAATCTCACTCATGTTCAATGCACAAATACAATCAGCATTCAATCATCATTCATTTTGTTGCATAAGTGATGTTCTGGAACTTGGGAGTTGAGTAACTACTCAACCCCCGATTTTCGGGATGTTACATGGGCCCATCAAAAGTTCTGAGCAGGCTGATACTTGTGTGTTTCACTTGTGGGGGCCACCTTATGAACAGGTTGGATGGTATATAAGCATTATGCTGGGGCTACTAAGGTTTCAATGTTGAGCATCTCATCAACACTGTTTCTTGTGATGTGGCCTACTTGAGTTCCGCCTCATTTTGATTTTTGGGATCACGTCCCGTAAGAAAAATGTGCAACTGAGGGAGGGAGTAGATGTGACAAAGACACGACAGTGTGCCCACAGAGCCCTTTCTTAAGCAAGGTGTGGGCTTGGGTGGATCCCTGACTGTGGGACCCACCGTGAAGTATATGACTTACATCATTGCCATCCATCCATTTTTACAGCTTATTTTAGGGAATCATCCAAAAAATGAAGTAGATCCCAATCTCGGGTGAACCGCATCACAGGAAACAGTGGTGATTGACCATTAAAAACCTCTTGTGGGCCATAATTTTCGGATCAAACTGATATTCGTGTGGTCCCTTCATTCAGGTCTTTGTGACCTTATCAACAGGTTGGATGGCAAAAAAAGGTTCCGGTGGTTCCCAAGAAAATTTTAATGGTAGGTATTCAGTTACCACTGTTTTATTGTGGTGTAGTCCACCTGAGATTTAGATCTGATTTAATTTTGGGATCGTGCCTAAAATGAGCTGTCAAGACGGATGGACGGTATGGATGTAAGGCATATACATCAATGTGGCTGGATCCACTGAAGCCAGTGGGCTATCCACAACATTTGTCACAGGAAATTAGCCTCGGACCGGCTTGCTCAAGTCCATGGCCATGTCCCACTGGAAAGGGGCCCACATGGCTGAATGCCTCAAGGATGCTAACGGTCCATTTGTTGAGCAGCATCGTGGGATGGGCCATGATCAAAAGAACTACAAACAACTAAACATCTTAGTTCATGAATTTTTCCAGCTGAATGTGGACCACATGATCCAAGCATCGGACCGTTGAATAGCAGCCTAGAGATTGAGGGTATTCTTAGCAGCATGAGGGTGCTAGATCCAGGCCATTTATCAGCTCGAACCCAGATTGAAGTTGCACATGCACTAGGCGATTAATTCATCAGGTGGACCCTACGTGAATGAGAATGAAAGATGCTAGGAAACGCCACCAATGATCCACATTCAATATACATGTGTGACCCACCTGATGATGAGTCAAACTCAAAAGAGATAAACCAATAACACCCAGATCCATAGCTCAAGTGGTAGACCGTGTGAAAGATACCTCGTTTCAACACTGAGGTCTTAGTATCAATTCCCTAGTGGGGGTGGCTAACAGTGAAGTGTGAACTGACAGTGGTATATTGCAATATGAATGCAAATGAAAGTTTTGAAGAAATGGCAGCCAATCATTTCCATTTAAATTTTATATGGAAGGTCACTGATACAAAAAGAATCAATAGATAGCTCAGAACAGCCATACAAACCACAGAGAGCTAAACATTTACAGATAAGCTCAACTCAGACATCCAAACAGCTAGCAAAACACTAGCTAATCCATATGAACGTGGCCCACTCCTAGCAATTGATTTCTTCATCTTAAATGCCAAGATAGGCAGTGCTCAAGACATCCTTCTGGGCTGTGGCATCGGACAGGTCCAATCGGTCCTTGCACAAAATGGTGAATATTCAAACAGCCAGCAAAATGCTAGCCAATCCATATAGATAGCCACTCCTCCATTTGCAATCAATGTCTTCATCTCAAAGCCGAGATGGATGGCGTCCGGGATATCCTTCTAGGCTGCGGCGTCAGACAGTTCTCATCTGTCCTTGTGCTACTTAATGGTGAGGATTGTTGCCTGAGCTCGGATAATCGGATCTTCTCGCCCGATATCTTGCTCTGAAAAAGAAATTATCTCATGTTAGTGTAGGATTTCCCTAAATGAGGAATGCATATGCTACTTGTGAGATTAGGATCTGGATTCTGGATCCATCTATCACTATGTGCATGAGATCCCGGCCACATATCAGGTATCCCCCTTGCAGATGCATTGTGGCCTGAAAATCAGGCTGATCTGATCATCAGGAAAGCTGATTAACAGCCCAGATTTCATGCATGTGATGCTAACAGGATTCGAAATCCTAGTCTCACAAATGACCTTAGTAGCATGGCTCTCTTCCAATTCCACCTAGTTAATTTTGATGGACCCCACATTTTACTATCCAGCATAGGTGACAGTCCATCACCTTAAACTTCATATCTTGCAATTCCAATTCCAATGACGCAATCCGATCCTTGAGCTGATTAAGCGCTTCTTCCGCCATGGAAGGGCTTATATCGGACACAGGCCTTGTTACTCCTGCAGCCTGCACGAATATGATTCGAATCAAAACATATAGAAGCACATGAATCGGAATCAAAATATGGTCTGAATTCAAGTATTCTTGCCACCTTTAGAATGCCGGTACACAAGCTTAAGAGTTTCTGTGCTATTTGGACTCTCTCCTCTTCTGCAGTCTATTGAAAATAAAAATAAAAAATAATAATAATAAAAACCAACGGTTAGACCTCTCTCTCCACTCACTGAACTCATCTCTCAGTGGGACTTGGCCACATCACAATGGTCTGACAACCTGCATGACATCCATTGCCACATCTGCATGACATCCATTCGGCCAAACCATGGATGGGCCATGGGCATATCAAAGTGGTCTGAAAACCTGCCATCAGACCATTGGCTGATATTTCTTTAATCGTCCCTTCTTCTTTTTTTCCTTCAAAGTCCTTGATTGAAATGGCTAGTATTGTCTTGACCAGTGTGATTTCTGCACCGTCACCCATCCATGGAAGAGCCCCCAGGATGAGCAATCTGAACATCACACACATGTGCAGAGTGATACGGATTTTCAGCCTGATATTGTGGGCCTGATATTAGCAGTCTCTCAAATACTTACCTCTAGTTTGTTTTTCAGTCGTTGCTCCTCATCGATATCGACGTAAGGATTCTTTCCGCTAGAAGCACGATAACGAACCAGCTCCTCTTTCAGGCGTGAAAGGAGACCCTCTGTTCGCCGCAGCTTGCCGGCAAGGTCTTCGTTCCGAGTTTTCAAAAAGTTGTTTTCTTCCTGTTGCAGGTAAAGAATGTTAAACTTATTCAATGAAAAGGGGAAAAAATAGATGGTGGGAAAATCACTGCTTTTGGAAGGACGAACTAGAGATTGAGCAAATGTTTTCTTGCCTTGATTTTAGCATGGTGATGTATGCGCTGCTGGAGATTTTGCTGGCCGGATAGCTTCTTCACTTCGTCTTCTAGTTCCGTAACCCTCTTCTTATGGTTTGCATTGTCCACCTACACAGTTTCAAAAGGAATCAAGATTGTAGAAAAGAAAGAACAGAAAGAAAGGGGGGGGAAACTCTTTACAGGGACTTGTCACTAGCTTGCAAGAGTAAAGGCCAATGTGACATGTGAATGCCAAATTTCACATAAACCGCCCGATGAACAGACGAGCCCAAACATTAGGTCATGGCAAATTCTCATGACGGTGCACATCTAATGAACCACCCAGATCTCAGATCTCACAAGCACATGCAGTGCTACTGAAGAGGGTAGGATTCAGAATCCTCCCATGAGTAGCCTTAGCCGAGTGGCTCTAACTTTCAAAGCCCAGGAAAAAAAAAAATCTTCAAACCTTCAGCATTTGGTTCTCCGTTGTAAGAAATTGATCCCGCTGCTGAAGCTTTTCCAATGCAACCTTTGTGGCCACCATCTCTGCATGCCTTCGGTTTATCTCATCGAGCCATCTGCAGAATGATATTCTTAAGCAAGTTAAGAAGCTATAAACGGAATGCACTATCACGAAAAGTGGAGAATTCTCTCTTTGAGATGCAAGACAGTGATTGGTAATGAGCCTACCCTTGCCTCTCTTCGATGAACTCATCGAGCTGTTGCTTCAGCTTGACAACCTCCTTCTCCTGCACGATGGATACATTTCTTTTAACACTAAAAATACATGGACTGACTTAACATGATCAACAATGCAATGTAGTAGACCTTTTCTTGGGACTCTTCATTTTGTACTCGAGCCTTCTCCGCCATCTTATGCACCTGCATATGATCTAACAGTGCCTGACATTAACAAAAAAAAAGGTGGTGAGGCATTACTGCAGATGGCTTGTAAAGAAATTAAGTTTTGGAAGAAGTGAAAGAAATGTAATTTGTACAATTGTAACAATATGACAAAATGGACAAACTATCCAATTTGGCTTACACTGATTATGGAAAAGCCCACAATCACATAGCTTTGCAGATGATAATATATCAACTTATTTAAAGAAGAAAATTTTGGAAGGAATGGATTAGGGAGTTGGCATTTTACAGCATAGTTGGCCATGTCTAGCTTAACTCCTAATAAATCCCGAACGACATCATGCGTCATGCTCTCTGCTGCTGCTAGCCTGGTATTTAACATGAATATCTGAAAAGGAAATCAAGGGACTTCAATTATAAAATGCATCTTCCAGGATGGCGTAATGAATGGGTGGAGAAATACCTCCTTCTGTCGACTCGCAGCCAAAGCTTCAAGTTCTGCTATCCGATGCTTCCCTGCAGTCAGCTCCTCCTCCTTCTCAGAGTTTACTTGCTGCGCCAGGCCCAATCCAATGCATTTGAAAGGAGAACCAGAACCCCGGGATTTCACTGCATTCTTCTCTGTTTTTGTTGCTGTTGAGTTTGTAACAAAATGGGACGACAAAGATTCAGGTTTGACTTGCTGTGCCATGGCTTCCAATTCTCTAAACTGTTTCAAGGACCAAACATTGTTAGTTGAAGAAAGTAGAAATTGCTTACCTCTTCTAAAGTCTTCATCCGAAAAATCAAATCTGCAGAAGTACCTAAAAAGTGGAAATCTACCTTTTGCTTGTATTCGCGTGCCTGTGCCTCTGCGTGCATGTTCAGCTCAGAGATGTGTGCTTTGCAGTGGGAAATCTGTAGGCAGACAAAACAAAATGTAATCTTCAATTGGCACTTTACAAGCAATTCCAGCAGCTGGGTAAGCCATTCAACACGTTAACACTAGCCTCAAGTATTTGACGGGGAAATTCTAACACATTAGCCATTATGGAACAAAGACACTCCATTTTCTAGAAATGATTGTTGTGACGGACATGCATCAACACATCCGCAAGTAAAAAACTAAAATTTTCCTTTTATTCTTCTATTTTAGCAGTGCATATTTACTATTTGTATAGTTCTGATAAATTTTGAGTTATATATACAATACAAATGAATAGAAACGTATAGAATTAGACAATTCCAATAGCATGATATATTTGAATGAACATGTCAACATTTCAGGTTTTCAATGTCACAATACTTCTGTCAGAAATCCGTGCCCCTCGTCACACAGGGATATCTGTGTTCAAGTTGCATAAGCTCACTACATAATCTCAAACAGCATGCTTTTCAGCTTCTTTCACTTTCATAAACATGAGGTACAAAACTGGAATGCAATTTAATAGGAAACGGCCTACTGGCAAAATGGCAAGCTTGTAATGGTACTGCTCAAGAGCACCAGGAAGCATGTAAAATCTTGAAAGAACAGACACATGACATAACAATGAAATAAAAAAAATTTAAAAAAAAATTATTCACTGCATTCTCTCAACTATCTTTCTGACAACATGAGCTATTTAAGATCAGGAAGCGGTATAATAAAAAACACACACTGGGGGCGCACCTCTGCATCCTTCTCTGCCATATCCTTTTGAAGAATTTGTATCTGGTTGTGGGCTTCTTGTAGATCACTTGATTTCTCTTCAAGGCACCTACTAGAGAGAAATAGGCATTGATGACTAAATATTGAGTAGATTTTAACAGGCCTAGCACAACATGTACTACAAACCTTGTTATGTCATCATGATCTCCATCTCTAGTAACATTCTGATTTTGCGATGCAGCAGAAGTATGCACTGTCAACATCTGATGTTTCACAGCCTGAAGCTCTGATTCTAGCTCCTCTCTCTGCAACCGCTGCCTTTCAGCTTCTCCTTTGATAATCTCCACCTAAAAGAAATGGAAAGTAAAAGCCACTTAAGAAAACTATAAAGTGAATTAAAGCTAATGCAGGAAACATTCTGAATATATCCCAGTAACCATTGATGAGCTGACCTTGTTTTCCAATACATTTACGGTATATTCTAGCTCTTCCACAGACTTCTCTAGCAGCTTCACCTCCTCCTCCTTCTCTTTGGCATAGTTCTTTCTTGTCTCAGCTATCTGAGATTGAAAGGGAAAACATTGAGAATCAAACATGACACAAGTGGGGGGAAAAAATCAGAAATAAGGTAATGATAAAAAGAATCAGCAAGCACCTGTCGAGCTTCTGTAGCAATTGCTTCATTTTCTTCAGCAACAGCTTGTGCCATTTCTAGCTGCTCTTTCAAAACAAGTACCTCAGAATCAAGGCAATCCCTTTCCTTAGTAACTTGATTCAGATCACTCTTCAAACCTTCAAGGTTATGATTCATTCGCCCAAGTGAATCACTCATTTCAATAAGTTCTTCTTCCAGCCTTTCAATTAGCTTACCTTTCTCCATCAACTCCTCCTCGATGAAATTTTTCGTCACCAAGAGATCTTCCATGTGAGCTTTCAACTCAAGATTTTCATCTGAAACCAGTTTTAGTGACTTCTGGTCTTCCATAAGCTCTAATTCAAGAGCAGAGATCCTGTTAGCTTTCTCAAGCAGTTGAGCTTCAAAACTTTTGCAATGAGCAACAGTCTCATCAAGTTCATTTGCTTTTACTTCAAGCTCATCTTCCAACAACTCCAATCTGGCCACCACTTCTTCAAATTCATCCTTTTGGTCCTTTGCATTAGATGCTGACTCCTGCAACAAGCTCAAATCAAACTGCAATCCTTTCAAGACTTCATCTTTCCATGCCAATTCATCCCAGAGTGATGAGTTCTCTGACAACAATTCTTTAGCAGACATCTCCAAGCACTCCGACTCTGTTATGAACTTAACTGCCGTTTCTTCGTATTCGCAAATTTCTTGAAACATTCTATCTTGTAATGTGTTACTTTTCTTCACAATCGCATCCACCCCTTCAATGGAGTCATAACAGTGCTTAACAGTCAAGCTTAGTGAAGTGACAATTTCATCCCTCTGCCGCTTCATGAGCACAAGCTCCTGTCTGAAAGATTCATTGTCCAACTTCAATGCATTTATAGTGGCAGTTTGCGTTTCAATGTCCTTGCCAACTATAGAATGAGAATGCTCAAGTTCCTCCAATTCTGCAACTTTCGTGTCTAGATCAGTGCATAGACTGGTTAGACAAGCTTCCAAGTTGCAGATTTTGTCTTTTAGCTCGCGATTTTCCTGATCCAAGACCTGCATGCGGCTAGAAGAATATTCAATTTCTACCTTTCTGCTTTCAAAATCTTCAAAGACCCTGGAATGTTCTGCCTTCAGATTCTGCACCTCATATTTCAGTTTTTCATTTTCCTTCCTCATAGCATCCATTTCGCCAGTGACAGTTGCCATTTCTAACTTTTTCGACTCAAAATCGTTGAGAGCGATAGAGTTAGAATGCTGAATATCATTTACTTCTGCATTTTTTATGTCCAGTTCAGTTTGAAGTCTGGAAATTGATGATTGCAGCAAGCAAACATCATCCTGCAACTTCTGGTTTTTTAGATCAAGGGCGGACATTTGAGTCGAAGAATATTCCAAAGCTTCTTCGTTCACCCGTAAATCTTCAAGAAGTCTTTCTGAAGATTCTCGAAACCTATTCAGATTGATGCTTTGGCTGCTCAAATCTGATTGTTGCTTATCTGCAACTTCTTTTAAAGATTGAATATCTAGTTCAAGGGCCTTGTTTTCTTTATCCATCTCCGCAACTCTGTCACTGCTTTCGTTCAACTTCAGCAAAAGGTCATGTTTGTCACCACACACGATATCAAGTTGAAGATGGATTTCTTCAACTTCTTCTCTTAAAAGAGCAACCTCGAGATCCCTGTCCACGTTAACAGAAATCATTTCTCTCTTAACAACCTCAAGGATTGCACTGAATGAGTCACGTTCTCTTTCCAAATCAAGGATTCGAATTTCCATCTTATTTAGTTCTGCAGTCTTCTGCTTCAACTCTGATGCCAAGATAAAAGATTCGAAATCTTTAGCAGACAAGTCCACTGTAATAAGCTCAGTCTGATAATTTATAAGTTCCTTGAAATATTCAATCCCTTCCTTTGTTTGTATGTTTCCAGCCCTCTCTTCATTCAAGCTTTTATGAAACTCAGAAGGAGGAACATTTACGAGCAGGTTCAGCTCTCTACAGATAGAATCCCTAAACATTGCATGATGAACTTGGAACTGTGCCTGCAGGCTTGAAGACTCCTCCAGCTGACAATGAAGTTCATCTATCTCCTTCAGCAGTACATCATTATCTAAAATAGCGGTTATCCTGTTTCTGTTACTCAGATCGAACTCTTTCATCAGAACAGCAAGCTCAGAGCCCATAGAATTTGACCTGGCCAACATTGTCTCTTCTTGCATTTGCAAATCCAAAATCTTTTTCTCAAAACAGCTTAGTTTGGCACTGAGTTTTCCCGTTTCCTCTTCTTTTCTAGCAATCCGGTGGAAACTGTTCTTGATGTCGAACAGTAGCTTTCCCTTGAGTATGCTGCACACCTCAAGTTCCCTTTTCACTCTAAAATTGTGCTCTCTCAGATCTGTTATGACAGAATTGGATTCATACAGCCCATGATGAAGGAAGCTATTCTCTGCATTCAGCCCCGTCACTGTCTCCAACAAAATTCCAATGTGACAGAGGTGGAGAACAGACACAGCACAATCTTTTACAATTATCTCAGACCAGATTTCTTCTAACCATGTTTTCGCTAAATTCACAAAGTGCAGCAGCTGAGACTTCAGGCAGTGAATATCAGAGACAATAGACTTGAATTCCTCCAAGGAAGTGGTGCACATTTGTGTGAGAATCTCATCCAGAACCTGCACTTGATTATGTGTTTCTGCCAGATTCGAATAGAACTGCTTTTCTAGGTGTTCATACTGCTGCTCCTTCTCATCATTAGAAGATTGCAGCCTTTGAACCTCATTGACTAAGGAGTCTATATCCTCAGTTAACGAGGCTTCCATTTTCTTATACCTTTCTATTTCAAGTTTGGCAGTTTCATTTGCTGTCACCAGCGCATTTACCATAACATCGGCTTCTTTCATGGTTTCTTGAGCCTCCACAAATTTCGAGAGCAGACTTGAAGCCTCGGCAGCTTTCTGGATTGCAACCACCTTTGCTTCACCGAGTTCAAGCTCAAGCACCTGTAGAATTCCAGTACAAATGTCCAATAAACTAAAAAGAATTATTTTCAGGATAGACAATCACTTGCTTCTATGGTTATTGGCTGTGATAATAAGAATATGCTTCTCTATGTTTACAAAATTGTAGTGTGCGGGTAAGGTAAAGAGGAAATAGACGATGTCCGATCAAGGATTTGTTCAGCCCAACAAACAGTACATGTCACCCATAGGTGATATCATTATTAATACGGTGGCTCCATTTTAAATGGAAGATACCCTAAAAACCTACCTCATTGGACCATCCTAACCATCCAACTGGAGAACATTAAATGTGGGCCGCTTGTCACAAGTTCACTATCAGTGAATGGCTAGGATCATCTGACAGGGGAGATATTGGGGCATGGCCCATTCCAGATAGGGCCACCAGATCAACAGTGCCCCCCCAACTGTATCATTGCTGAGCTTGAACAAAAAGGCTTTCTCAATCAAACACCATGTAACACCCCTCTTAAGGTAAAACGAATGGTAATTAACCACTTGCTAAACTAACCTCTATAACAAGACTAGCAAGCAGTGCCCCTCAAGCAGGTGCAGAGATGTCACGTGTTACGATAATAACTCCTTCATGTACATGGTCAAACAGTTGAAAAAAACTGAGTAATTAAGGAATTGGTAAGCTTGCCTTTCTAATGAGATTTATCAGTAATAACTAGCCTTTCTGATGTGATTAACAAGTAGACAGCCTCATGTTGGAAGAAGAAAAACTCATGTTGTCTTGATGAAGAAGACAATTAGAGCCAGCAGTGAGGAATACAAGCCTGGGTCTGGGAATTAGTAACCGCACTTTAAGAAGGCAGGTATTGTACGTCAACTGCTTACCAAAATAACAAATATGCGATATTCCTCACCAAGAATATAGAGGACCTTGTCCATTTCTCATAGCAATTGATCAAATGGTGGGGATGATTCGATTGAAGCAATTCTTGAAGAACATGTGAAATCAAATGTGGTGCCCACATGATGCATGGTCCAGATCAATGATTAGACCCATTTCATAGGAACAAGATGGAGCATCTGAGTTTCCTAGCAATTGATCAAATAGTTAGGACAATCCAATCAAAGTGACTCTTGGGAATCACATCACATGCAACCAAATGTGAGTCCCACATGATGGACATTTCATATAGATGATTTGATTCATTTTCCTATAATCAATATGGACCACCTAGCAGACCGGATGTTTAGGATGGTCCGGATAAAGCAATTCTTGAGGAACACAACCAATCAAAAGTGTGGCCCACATGAAGGACAGTCCATATTGATCACTATACCCATTTTCCAACAACTAACATAGACCATCCACTTTCCTAGCATCTGAGGAATGGATTGGATGATCCAATTAAAGCGAGCCTTAACTCTTAAGGACTACATGCAATCAAAAGCGGTGTCCACATCAGAGACGATCCAAAACTCTAGATTGCTTATTAGACCCTTTTTCCTACAGGAAATATGGACCAGCCATTTACTGGTTTTATGTGTGCCCTAGAAAGCTAAATTGATGGATTTGTTGATTGGAACCTAGTCACTGGTGACCTTTATTAATGAATGGAACAGGGTTATAAGTGACCCATTATCTCTGTTTTGCATTAATTGTGATTGGAAACTTCGACGTATTAAATAGTTGTAGTAGAGATTCCTTTACGGAATCTCTTAAGGCCCTTTGGAAAAGAAGAAGTGGACATAACAGCCTAGATGGGCTATTGGGGAGTTGATGGTCAACTATTCTTGTGTATCCGAAAACACCATGACCGCTCAAGCGGGTTTGGGAATTCCAGGATTTGTTTGTAGTCTTCCAGTGTGCTATGAACCGATTACGAGTCAGGATGGATTGATCTCCACCATCGGGCTTTTTGTTGCCAATGCCCTTCACCATGGGAGTATGGATGTTCATCCATTAATTGGGGCCTAGTTCTAGGCCTGATTGGATATCCGTATTGGATTGATCCATCGAGCCTCCTAACTTAAATACCAATCATGCTTGGATTGGACTGACTTGATCATGCAATAACTTACACTTGTCATCTGACCTGAGATTGTTGAGGGACTTCAAGAATCATGATATGTTAGCTTTGACATGCCTTTTGATGCTACTTAGTGACTGGCATATAGGTCTTATTGGTTCACGCATTAAAATTCAGTTGAGGCCTGATGTACTTCAATAAGGGATCTGCTTGCCACCTGGGACTAAGATTAGCGGCTAGATCTTACCTTTTAGATGCCCCCCATTAATCTCAAATTAGCTGGCCAGCATCATCAGATGTTTTCAAAATGTTTTATGATCAATTTCAACCGTTGGATCTTTTATTTTCACTGTATATTTGTTTTTATCCAGCTTGATGGAAATCTAACAGTCAAATCTTTTGATGTCCATTCTAGAGCTTGATGGATGTCAACTTTAGTGAAAGGACATTGATCTATTTGGGTTTGTGGATTAGGCAAGCTGAAAGACTTTTGATGCTGGAGGGCATACCGGGGTGTGTTTGGTAGTAAAGCACTAAAACATGTGCTTACATGAAACCCTATGCCCTCCTATATAAGATCCTGTTCCAAGGGGAATAGGAACCTAAGCCAAAAACATGCTCTCTCTCTCCTAGGGTTGGATGTCCAAACCCAATAGAGAGAGAGAGACTTAGAGAGAGAAGAGAGAGAATGAGAGAGATCTTCACCTCTCTTTTCCTCCCATCTTTGTTGGCGTCCACCTGATTGATGACTTGCATAGTCACATTCTTCCAACCCTTCCCTACAGCCCTACAGCATAGAGAAATTGTGGCATGGGTTCTATTCTCTCATTGGGGATAGATCACGAGAGACCTTCTCAATCTAAGAAGGAACGACATTGATTCCTCGCATCAAGGACAAGCAATTATAAGGTACGATCTAAACCATACAAATTAGGGTTTTAAATTTTGATTATATCTAGATGGGGAATTGATCATTAATCAATTAAAAAAAATTCAAAGTTTTTATGCTTTCATCTTTTGAAAAATCCTACACCATTTTCCTAGCAATTGATCAAGTGATTAATATGTTCTAATCAAACCATTACACCATTTTCAAAGTTTTTATGTCTAATCACAGCAGTACTTGAGGAACACGTGAAATCAAGTGGAACCAAGAACCCACATGATGGTCAAGATTGAAGATTTGCAGAACACATTTTCCTACAAACAACATGAACCGTCCTTTTCCCTAGCAATTGATTGGATAGTTAATATGGTCTAACCAAAGTGATTCTTGGAGAACACATGCAATCCAAAGTGAGGCCCACATGATAGACAGTTGAAGTTGATTATTACATCCATTTTGCTACAAAATATGGACCATCATTTTGGTAGCAATTGACTAGATGTTAGGATGGTCCAATCAAAGCAACTCTTGAAGAACAAATGCAACTAAAAGTCGGGCCCTCATGATGGTGATCCAGATTGATGATTAGAACCATTTTCCTACAATCAATATGAACCATCCATTTTCATAGCACTTGATTAGATGGTTAGGATGATCCGATGGAAGTGATCCTTGCAAGGCGGATGCAATCAAGAGGCCCACATGATGGACATTCCACACATGGAGGATACCAACTCTGAGGACACCTACCCTAACACCAAGTGAGCGATTACATATCTCAAGCATATGCATGAGAAGTTGAGAAGAAGAGGAGAGAGGGGATACGAGGGGGGAAGACCTAAAACACATGCATCATTCCATAAGAGAAAATTACAATAGCAAGTAAAGAACAAGACTGCTCTTAAGAAGAAGTTTGGTGGTGTTTGTCCAAATCCCAAGGCTCCTCTATCGGAGCTCCCAACATTATTTGCAGAACATTTCCCCCCAGGCTGGTTGGAAATCAATTTCAGACGAACAAGACTGCCATGTACACCCCCAGGAAGTGGTGCTGCCTAGATCGAAAGACTCTGTTGAGCTTCGTGGTTTTTCTTTCATTTGTTTCGAAAAGGAAGACGAAATCGAGCGGGCAGTGGATGAGCTTGATGGCAAGCAATTTGATGGCTTCTCCCTTTCAGTTCAAGAGGCAAGGTATGGGTTGGTGAGGGTCAACACAGAGAAGGGCTTCTTGAAGAATGGGGCTACTAGGAACAAAGGAGATTCTCTCTTATGCGAAGGAGAATCAGGCGAGAAAGGGCACCCAAGGAAAGATGGAATCCAACGTACAGGGCCCTAATGTTGTAATGCAAAATAGGGCAGTCTCCTTCCGAGATGTTGTAGCGAGGCATTGCTCGGAAAACCCCAGTACGACATTCTCAAAGGCCACTCCAGCGACGGAATGGATTTGGAAAGAGGGTTCGTCTGAGATGCCGGTGGTACGCTTCCACCCACTACTCTTGGAGAATGCGAAGGAAGTCCTTCAATGGAGTATAGTGGTGGCGATTAGGAGAGGCTCCTCAAAGGAAGAAGTGAGCAAATGGATGGCTCTAATGGGGTTTGATGAAGTTCTTCTCAGAAGATAAATTATGGATTATGTTGCGCTCGTAGGAGTTTCATCAGCTCCTATCCCTTGGTCCATCGAAGACAGGTGGCATGATTGTGCAGATGGCTAGTTGGTCGTTTGTTTCACCGTTTGCAGTGGAAGTGAGTTGGTTTTGCATCAAGGAGGTTCCACTCAAATTGTGGCATTGTGATACCTTCAAGCAAATTGGAGAATGGCCCGGGGAAGTGGTGGTGATTGATCTAGATACATCTTCCGGGCCTGAGCTTTGGTGCGGAAGAATCTGCGTTAAAAAATACTGCATGAAGACGCCTCCAAAGAATATTTCTCTCTTAGTAGATGATGTTATAATCGTCGTTCGTGTTCGTAGGGAAGCCGACAAAGTGAAGATACAGGTTTCTACGCCGCTAGAGAGCTATGGAAATCCAGCCATAGAAGTCATCTCCCCGAGTCGTCAGGAAGACGAATCATCGAAACCCTACTCCATCAGAGCATGGAGTGAGGAGGGGTGTACATGGCAGCATTTTCCTTCTCTGTCAAACAAGATAAACACGTGGCAATAGGAGATGACTCTCTCAGGATCGTGCAGTAATGAGGCCTCATTGCCAGTAGAGAGAGACGAGGTCAGCCCTCTCATTGCGACACCTATCTAAGCCATAGAGACACGTGAAGACGCTTCCAGAGAATATTTCTCTCTCGATAGATGATGTTACAATCGCCATTCGTGTTCGTAGGGAAGTCGACAAAGTGAAGATATAGGTTTCTACGCCGCTAGAGAGCTATGGAAATCTAGCCGTAGAAGTCATCTCCCCGAGTCATCAGGAAGACGAATCATCGAAACCCTACTCTGTCAGAGCACTGAGTGAGGAGGGGTGTACGTGGCAACATTTTCCTTCTCCGTCAAACACGATAAACATGTGGCAGTAGGAGATGACTCTCCCAGGATCGTGCAGTAATAGGGCCTCATTGCCAGTAGAGAGAGAGAGAGACGAGGTCAACCCTCTCATTGCAACACCTATCTAAGCCATATAGACACGTGAAGACAGCTCCTTGACCCGGCCTGTAAAAGCTAGCTCGAAGCCTTCCTTCAATCCAACCCAGGCTCCTTTAAATCCTCTAGAGCTCTCTTCTTGCAATAGCGAGTGTCGATCCGGACATTTAGTTGGGTTGAATTCGGAACCTCTAGGCTCAGACACTCCCCTAATTGAAGGATCCCTCACGCGTGTCTCCCCGCTCTCGTTGAAAGGCTTCAATGCCTCTCTTGCATCGACACTCATGCCTTGTGCAAGAGACTTATCCATGCATGTCGAAATTCTACCAGATTTAGCACGTGTGCACTACGACTTAATTGCAAGCACATGTGAACTCCTCTACTTAGTTGCAGGCAACTCTGAGGAGAAAGGCTCCTCAACCTTGATTTACGACATGGATTCGGTAGCCAACTGGACTTCAATGCCCTCCAGAAGTTTCTATGAGCAAACAAATGATCATGCGATGGTGGAGCTCTGCAGGTGGTCACGGCGCCAATTCAGGAGGCGATTCCTACAAGGGAGAAGCCCCTTGGTATCAAAGACAATCTGGAACCAAGCTAGGCAGCACTTGTGAAAGCAGTAGGAGAAAAGAGATGGATGAGGGAAGCTTTGGGACGCTTCCGGAGACTGATTGGCATGTCTTTTGAAGATCATGATGCGATTACTACGGTTGTCCGAAAGATTGCTCCAGATCTTCGAAAAAACCACCACAACTTCCACAAGCTGCAGGGAATTGGTTAGACTATCATCCGATGTTGGTTTTCATACTGGAGGCTCGACTGGTGGATTCAGAAGGGGCGGATGGGGCAGATCCATTCCAAAATGAAGATTCTCTCATGGAATGTGAGGGGGGTGGGCAATAAGCAGAAAAAATTAAATAAAATAAAATAAAATAATCTGCTTAAGGACGTTAGTAGAAGATATAAGGCCCGACTACTTAAGATCCAGGAAACTAAGGTACAAAATTTTAATGCTAAGTTGTTGGGAACTTTGTGGTGCAACAATGACGAGATAACCCTGGATACGGTAGATAGATCAAGGGATATTTTGGTTGTGTGGGACTCTTCCATTTGGTCCAAACTTAATTGGTGGGTTGTATCCTTCTCATTTTTAGTGCCTTTAAAAGATGTTTCTTCGAGTTTCCAATGGTTATTCACATTTGTATATGACCGTAACTAGGAGGACTGAAGATCAAAATTTTGGGAAGAATTGTCAAAATGCCACTAGTTCAATGGTCTATGGTGCATCGGGGGTATTTTAATGTTACTCGCTTTACTTCTAAGAAATCGAATGGGGGGAGAATTTCTGGGAGTATGCATTCCTTCTCCGAGTGGATTGAAAATCATGATCTTCTCGATTTTCCTATGGAGGGAGGTAAGTTCACCTAGTCTAATGGTCAAGCTAATCCAACTATGTCTAGATTGGACCATTTTCTTGTCGGTCTTAAATGGGCTAAATGTTTTCCCCTTGTTTTTCAAAGGGCCCTGCCAAGGCCAACATCTAATCACTGCCCCCTTTTACTGTCTGTGGATGAAGAGAATTGGGGTCCAAAACCTTTTAGGTTTGAGCTTAGTTGGCTTGAGATTGACAACTTCAATCAAAAGATCAAGGATTGGGAATCTTCCTATCAAGTGGACGGATTTGCGAGTATTAAGCTCTCTCGCAAACCAAAATTATTGAGAGACAAAATCAAATCCTGGAAGGAGGAACTCTTCAAACGGGAGGCGGAAACAGGCAATATTCTCATTTAACTTCAAGCTTTGGACAACAAAGGAAAGGAAAATCTCTTATCTCCTGAGGAATTAGCAGTGCAGATAATCTCATTCAGGATTATGCTGGAAGGGTTGAGGAAGATGAAATCATATGGAGGCAGTGTTCAAGAAGCAACTAGTTAAAAGAGGGCGATAAAAACACAAAATATTTTCACAACATTGCTAGTGCACAAGCTAGAGTTAACAAAATTAGTAGCATCTCGATAAATGCCTCTCGCATAGAAGACAAAGACCAAGGTTAGATAATTTAACCTTCAATCGTTTTTCTATTAAGGATGCTAACTCTCTTAAGGCTCCTTTCTTAAAGGAAGAGGTTAAAGCAACTATAGATGTGTCGGGTCTTGATGGCTTTCCAATGGCTTTTTTCCTAAAAATTTTGGGAGATCGTGAAAGGGGATGTTATGAATTTTATGTTGGAATTCTTTCATAGAGGCCGATTGTCGACTAATCATGGGGCGACTTTTATTGCTATTTTCCAAAGTCGTCGAGCACGGAGACTATCATGCACTTTGACTAGTATGTCTTATTGGAGGGCCCTACAAAATCCTTGCAAAGGTTCTTACCACTCGTTTGCAAAAGGTTATTGGAAAGGTTATATCCGACAATCAAAGTGCCTTTATTCCAGGTCAACAAATTCAAGATAGGGCCCTCATAGCGCAAGAGTGCTCAATTCAAGAAACAAAGATCTTAAGGTAGTAGTGTGCAAGCTCGATAGCTCGATATGGAGAAAGCTTGTGGTCACGTCGATTGGAACTTCCTTGACTATATGATGCTTCGGTTGGGATGTGGTCCGAGAATTGGAGGAAGTGGATTCAAGAATGTGTTGGCTCGGCTCATTTTTTGGTCCTCAATGGCTCCCCAAAAGGTTTTTTCAAAAGCTCAAGGGGAATGTGTCAAGGTGGTCCGTTCTTCCCCTTTCTTTTTTCTGATAGTGGTTGAGGCTTTAGGGAGAATGTCGGCAAAAGGGCTGGAGGAAGGTTGCTTCTGTGGCTTCAAAGTAGAGGGGATGTCCCATCCCATAGTGCACTTGCAATTTGCCAATGACACTCTTCTGTTGGGCATCCCCTAATATGGTAAAGAGACTAAGAACCGTTGTAAAATGTTTTAAGGTGGTTTCAGGTCTAAAAATTAATATAGCAAAGAGCGAGGTGTTTGCAGTGCGGATGGAGGACGATGAAGTGCAGAGTTTAGCCGAGGCTTTTGGTTGTGTGGCCGGGGTGCTTCCAGCTACGTTCGTGAGCTTGCCTCTTTGTGTGGGCAAACTGAACATTGTTCTTTGGAACAAGGTGGTGGAAACATTCAAGAAGAAGCTTGCAAGATGGAAAACTCGATATCTCTCACTAGGAGGAGGTCGTATTACCCTCACCAAGGCTGCCTTATCAAATCTCCCCCTTTATTTCATGTCACTTTTCCAATGCCCTACCCCGATTCCCTCAAGGCTTGAAAGTTGAGGCAAGACTGCTTGTGGTAAGGAGCAAAAGAACCAAAAAATTAAATAAATAAGAAGAAGAAGAAGAAACTTCATTCAGTAAGTTGGGACAAAATTTGCAAAACCTATGAGGGAGGAGCAGGTATCAAAGACTTAAACTTAGCTTTGTTGGGTAAGTGGCTCTAGAGACTTGGGGATAAAGAGGGGGGCCTTTGGAGAAGGGTAATCAAAAGTAAATACGGCTCTTCGTATGGGGAATGGTGGACCAGAGATTCTTCTATCTATAGGGCTTCAACTCTTTAGAAAGGAATTCATACCGTAAAAGCAGTTTTCTAGGAAGGTGGGGGATTCTCGGTAGGCAATGGCGAAAAAATAAGGTTTCGGAAAGATGTTTGGGTAGGTTCATCCCCTCTTAAATATGATTTTCCTAGCATCTTCCACTTGGCCCCCGATCCTAATGTCATGGTGGTTAACTGCTTCTCCCGTATTGGAGGGGCGGTAGTTTGGGAGCCCCCTTGTAGGCGCTTCTTGCAAGATGAGGAAGTGACTAAATATGCCTCTCTTCTTGAGCGCATTCGCCTCTTCACTCCAATCTCCTCTGAGCCAGATAAAATGGCGTGGAATGTTGACAAATCCGGTTCCTTCTCAGTAAAATCCTTTTATTCCCTTGTGAGGGGAGTTGAATACAAGGGAGAAGCGTGAGGTTTATTTGGCATTACAACGTTCCCCTTAAGATAGAGGCTTTCAGTTGGTTGGTGGTAAGGAAGAAAGTTCTAACCATTGATAACCTTCAAAAGAGATCTATGGTGCTTCCAAATATATGTATCCTATGTATGCATGATGAGGAATTTGTGGATCATTTGGTTGCGCATTGCTCTTTCCTTACCCCAATTTGGGCCGATTTGTTTGGTCGTTTTCAATTGAGGTGGGTTGCCTCGAGTTCTATGGATAGTCACAAGTTCCCTTGGAATGTTGATAAATCGGGTTCCTTCTCGGTTAAATCTTTTTTACTCCCTTGTGAGGGGAGTTGAATACCACAAGGAGTCGGTATGCATGAGGTTCGTTTGGCATTACAACGTTCCCCCTAAGATAGCGGCTTTCAGTTGGTTGGTAGGAAGGAGGAGTTTTAACTATTGATAACCTTCAAAAGAGATCATGGTGCTTCCAAATGCATGTATCATGTGTGTGCGAGATGACGAATCTGTGGATCATCTGTTTGCGCATTGCTCTTTCCTTGCCCCGATTTGGGCCAATCTATTGGGCCGTTTTCAATTGAGGTGGGTTGCCCCGAGTTCGGTGGATAGTCTCTTGTCCTCTTGGAATGGAGTAGGCTTAGGAAAAACTAAAATGGTGCTTTGGAGAATGGTGCTTCTAGCTTTTTGGTGGGCTGTTTCAGAAGAAAGAAATGCGAGATGCTTTAACAATGATAGTAATCTTGTGGATCGCATATCCCAAAGGGTTAGAGTGTTGGTTATTGAATGGGCTTCTTGTGTTCCCCCTCTTAAGGATTGTAATTTGTGTTTTCTTGGGCGGTGTGCGGCCACTATCTCAGCATTGCTTCTTCTCTTCTTTCTTTTTTGAATAAAATTCCGTTATCGTTCAAAAAAAAAAACACCAATATCTAGATGGTCAAGCGATTTAAGGAATAGTAATTTACCAGTGATTGTGCTGACCTTTCTATTGAGATTAATTAGAAAATAGATAATAATATATACCAAAACATATCTACCATTCAATTCATTCACTAATGGAATCAGCCAAAATAAACCCACATGGAAAAATTAAAATAATAGGTAAAGGACAAGACTGCTCTTATCTAAAAGAATTGCATTTTCTTCTCATTTCCTATGTATCATGCTACAGTAACACTCCATGTGTAAATGGTCAAAGCAATTTAAGGAATAGTAATTAACTGGTGACTGTATCGACCTTTTTATTGAGATTAATTAGAAACAAGTAATAACATATACCTCAGCACTTCCCCTCAGGTTGTCATAGATTTCACATATTTGCATTAATACCCTCATGTAGGAGGACACAAAAGGCAAAATGGATAGTCATTAACCAGCAAAAAAAAAAAAAAAACAATTCATATATGTCATAGGATCAAATAATATATGCTACTGAAGAGGTAGAAGTAAAATAAGAAAGACAAAAAAAATGGATGACATTCATTTACATGTCATCCTATCAAATTCGACAAAGCGAGGAACATCATGGTTTTACTTTTACCTCTTTAGTCATGGAGTAGCATGCGTTAGCTTCTTCTGCCATTTCCTCAACGGCTTCCAACTTATGCTCCAGCTCCAGCACTCTAAATTCAAATTGTTTTTCCATGTCATTCATCTCCATTTGCAATTGAAGTACTTGAGCTGTGAGGCATTCAATGCTTGCCTGACTCTGCTTCTCAGAATTCTTTATCTCGTCTTTCTCGTCAAAAAGTTTGCTCATTTGGTCCTGTACTCCCCTTAAGCTGTCAAGTGCAGATTCTATTTCCTTTTTCAGAAGAAGGATGGTCACATCTTTATCATGTGCATCTTCTAGATTCTTTCCAGACTTGAATTCTTCCTGTCCACAGGGGAAGCCTTTCACTTCTCGCTGAGATATATCATCTACACGCTTGCCTACTTTGAACGAACATTCACAAAGGCACCCATCAACTGACCTCTCTATACTATCTGCAATATCCTGATCATACTGTGACTTGCTGTCACCAGTGCCTTGAGTTTTTTCAATATCAATCTGCAAGACATCCAAATACATTGAATTTATCAACTTAATATCAAAACATGATGTCGATTTTACCAATTTGAATTCAACAAGGAATGTTTTGAGAGGAAAAGGAGCTTACAGAGAAGGAAATCAGTAAAATACAATTTTTCATATTATTCAAATTGTTTGTCAAAAAGTGAGATATTAGCTTACCCATTCCTCAGAATCGCTTTCCACACCTGTAGCAGCATGATTCCCAGGAGTATGCACTTTTGCAGGTCCACTGTCCTTCTCTACATACTCATTCATACATGAGTTAAGTGTGTACACACCCAATTTAAACTCGTTTAGTTTCTCCTTTGTTTTCAGGAGATTGTCAGCAAGTGTCGTTTCAGAGAAATCTTTCTCAATCTTTTCCAGCCGCTGTTCCATAGCACGCACACGCTCCTGCTCTTCAGCAAGTTTGAGCTCCAGTTGTGCAGTGTTTTCCTCAGACCCTTCTAATTGAACTTTCAGTTCTTGAATTTGTCTTTCTGCTTCAGCAGTCACAACAATCTGGTCTTGTAAAAGAGCAGCCTTCTGCAAATTCATTCCTACAGACTCATCCAGCTGGAACTCTCGCTGCTTCAATTCCTTGAGTTGAACCGAATTTATCTCAGAGAATCTGTTCACAATCACGAATGCAACAGTCGCACAAATCTCTGCTTTCTTGATCTGATCTTCCATGAGCCTAACCTTCTCCTGTAACTCATTTATAACAGAGACTTTGGCACTTAACTGTGATCTCAACAGGAGAACTTCTTTCTCTTTCTCACTGCTTTCTTGCTGCTGTGCTTCAGTTATAGCCAATGTTGCCCCCCTTAAAGACCTCAACTTCCATTCCATATCATTCCTTATTTCATGTGCATCTTGCAGATGCTTTTGGAGTTCCTCAATCAACAATTCTTTTTCAGAGATAGTCCTTATCATCCTCCCAACCTGGTCACCAATCCAAGTCCTCTGAGGGAATGAATCAGCAATAGATTCAACCTGATCAGAAGCTTCTTCGAGTGCTTCATGTCCATCAGCAAGAACTTCGGCAATATCACAAGCTAGTTTTCCCCACTCTTCAGTTAGTGACTTGATGTCCTCATCTTTCTCCCCAAGAAGTTCACCTAGCCTTTTATTATCCTGGGTCAATGAATCCAGCCTCCCCTGAAGCTCCTTCAATTCAGTTTCCAGAAGCGTCAACCTCTGTTTTGCCAGTAACTCTTGTGTATTACTGTCATCAACTTGCTGCTGAAGGGTCGCAAGCTCCTCCTGCAGGCAAACAATCACCTCAGCTGTTTCAGCTTCAACCTGCATACGAACTTCGTCCATTTCCTGTTCATGTGACGTCTGAGATGCTTGATCACTTTGGTATCTCACGTTCAGTCTCCAGGCTTTTTCAAGGGAAGACTGCATTCTTTTCAGTTTTGCCTGCAAAGGAGAATCCTCATTCTCTGAATGCTTCAAAGGTTGGTCTCTTAGCTCTTGATGAGCACAACTCATTTTTCCATCCCCTTCGAAATGACTGGCAAACTGCTTTTTCAACACGATGATCTCCTGCTCTTGTTTCTTCATAAGCTCTGCATATTGGTTGTTACTGTCCCTCAGTTCCTCCATCTCGTTGATAGATAGACATTGTTGGGATTCAAGTGCTTCAATCACTGATTTTGCGTTCTTCAATTCATTTTTCACATGGTCACATTGTTTACTGAGACACAAAGCCCTTTCTTCTGCCTCACTATGAGACGACCTCTCTTCTTCAAGAATGCTCTTTAATATATCCAATTCCAGCTGCAAATTCATTATCTCTTCGTCATGTTTCATCATAATTTCATGATCCCATTCTTCCTTTTTCTGAACTGCTTTGAGCAAGTGTGTCTCGCATTTTTGTGCTTCTGCTGAAGGAAATCTTGAATATAAATCCTGAAAATGGTAGTTTCCAGCCACTAAGCAAACTTGCAGAGTTATAAAGAACAAAGAACAGAGGGGGAAAACTAGATTACTCATTCAAGGGCTTCAACAAAAGTGGAGTAAATAATTAGCCTAATAACATATGCCAGAAATACAATTAAGTGAACGGATTGTACTAAATGTATTTCAAGGAGTTCAGATGTGTACCTTCTGGGATTCAACATTGGCATCTTGATCCAAGCATGAAGATTTATAGTTTTTCAGTTGAGAATGCAATTCATCAATCTCCCTGTGGATTTATTTTTTTAATTAAAAAAAATGCATCTTTTAAGAAAGATAAGCAAGAAGAACCTCTTCTCAAGTTCCAAATACTCACAATTTACAAACAGAAATCCAGTTTCATTCAAAGAAGAGAGCAGCCAATTACCTCGATAGTTTTGCATTAATTTCTAAACAAGAGTTCAGGTTATTTCTGCAGTCCTCCAACTCCTCACAGGTGTGCTTCAACTGAAAATGCAGAAAAAATATGACAGAAACATGAGAGGAATACTTGTGAAATATAACTCAGATACTTTAATATGAAATATGTCTAGGAAAATAAGATTAAGCGAACCTCAATTTTCAGTGAATCACTTTCTTTGGTCGAACTGGCAAATCCAATATGAGTACCCTCCTGTGCCCATTAAATAAGAACTTTGTTGAGAAACAAGGAGGAAAGCGATCACAGAAACAGAAGGAAGAAAATGGCTTCAGATGAACAGGGAAAGAAAAGCAAAAGAAAAGAAGATGGACTGAAGGAAAGCAACAAACCTGGGGAGGAATACTCAAATTTGGATGTTTATCCTGCCCAGAGTTCCTGTCAAGGAATTGGACAAGCTGCAAATACAGGACCAATGGAATTAGAATTTCTTTTGTTTTTGAACGATCTAATGGAATTAGCAAATAAACAAGAAGACACATAATATAAGCTCTAACATCCCATAGATACCTGATCCCGTAGTTCAGATACTTCCGCTAATAGAATTTCTCTCTCCCCTTCTTCATAGAAATCCTGGAATCTATAGCCACATAACATAAAGAAGAATGTCAAATATAGCTACTTGGCTTTGAAGAAAAAGTGTCCAATAAGTTCAGGGAATTACCTTCTAAGTTGATCAAGAAGCCTGATATTTTCCAATGCAAAACGAGTTACTTCTGGATTCCGGTCAACCCGTGCTCGAAGCAACTGAATTTCTTCAGTAAGAGCATTATTTTCTTCCACTAAATATGAATCTGTTGGCATTAAACCATCCAGAAGTGACTTCATTCTATGAATCTTTTCCTCTCGAAACCTCAGCATCATTTTAGTGCACCTGGTGTCCTCCTCTCTTTGGCGAACCTGTCAAGCAAAGCCATTTGCAAAGTCAACTAACAGTTCATTAGGAATGCAGCAAATTTCTGTATCTTGTTTCAAGGAATCGGCGTTACCAAACGGTTCAATTGTTCAATTTCTGCGTCAAGTTGCTTTATAGCAGTGTCTGCCATTTGTTCTCTTCTCAAGGCACCGGCCAATGTTGTTTCCAAAGATTTCAACTGATGCAGAAAGGAAAAACTAGACATAATTCTCATAAATATATATATATATATATTAAATTTTAATAGGTAGTTGATAAAAACCAAGTGAGCTGCATGCAGAATGGAGAACCAGAAGTCTAAGGGGAAAAGGAAGCCTGTGCATGTGAGTGTAAACTGGGGAAAAATGGAAGGAAAAACTCAACAAACAAAAGAAATGGCCCAATTAATTGCATTGACAAAAGAATTACATATGTGGTCATAAATAGAATCACTGTATAAATCTTGATAGCCTGTGAATTGACTGACCAAATTCCTACAATTTCACACAGCAGTAATGCATACAGTTTCCATGCACAGACTAATCCTCCCTTCATAGTAAACCTACACAAAGCGTGGACAGCATACCTGTTTAGTAGAAACTTTTATGATGCCCAAAGATTCACATTCATGTGAGTCATTGGTGTTCCCATGATCCATTCCAATCATATTTCCCTCAGAAGCAGTATCACATCCTTCGCTATCAGAATCTCCAAAGATTGTTGAGCGAAATGAGAGAGATCTTGAAACATTTTGCCGCTTGAGAAATGAGAGTTCTTCCTGTTTCATTAAGCTTGAGTTAGTTTTTATTTTATATGTCATGCGAAAATCCATGAAAATATGCTTGTAAAATTTCATACAACCTTTAACAAGTGTATCTGGTGTTGCAGTGCAACTACATCTCCTGAAGCGTCCTCATTGACAACAGCCTAATTTGGGGGGAGGGGGTAACATAAAGAGATCAATTTGTGCTTGTGAACCCTAATACTTTCTAAAGAAATTCAACTCAACAAAACATCACATTAATTGAAGCATTTAGCAACATAATTATCATTACATTGTTCTGAATGAGCTTTGCACGTTGAGCAAACTTCAGGGTGCTAAGAGTTTCTCCTGCACAACTGCAAGTGAGAAAAGGGTGATTAAATAGGAAGCAAATGGCACTAAAATATTGCAGGAGACAACTTTAAATCAAAAGATGGAGAAAGTAGGCACAACTAACAATACACACCAGATCGAAGGACTGACATTTGCAACTATCATTGTTTTGGAATTTCCACCAAGAGAATCCTGTAACACATTTGCATCATACACAAGATCATGCCCTGGTCAGGAAAGAATAAGACAATGATATATCACAAAATAGGGGTAAGAAATTTAAAATTGAATCCAACCTGCAGAAGAAATGTCAGCCTTGAATCTCTGTAAGGAACATGACGTTGTTTCCCGTGTGCCACATCAACTAAAACCATTATCACGTGACTACAAGTTCAAACACAGCACCGATGAGTGAGGGCTAAACACAACAACTATGAAATGTAACAGACCATGTGGACATATAATGACACTTGTAAAAACGCATGTGTAATGCACAGGGTTATTCTATTTGATGGCAACCAAATGGATGGTCAGGATCCACAATCGGTTTAAACCTTGGAATATAATGCTCCATCTATGACCAGGCCCAATATCTGGACAGTCCAAATCACTTTAAATGCATGCATCAACTTCTTCTATCAAAGAGATTTTCAGGGCGTTGTCCATCAATAGTCAGTCCCAACATAGTAATGCTCTAGATTACCAAACCATTGACCCCACCTACGAGCAACATGTTTGTACCGATTATATCGGCCAATATTGGCATCACAGATGCCCAATATGAAACCACCAGGTAAAATTCCCTAGTATTGTCGACAATATTTCAAAATATGGAGAAATATTGTCGGGATTCCTTTATAAAGTTCTGTAATATCATCCATACATTTTGACGATATCCAGGCAGCTTTTTTTTTGGGCAAGCATGGATGCATGTTTGCTTCGTTTTTTCTTTTTCATTTTGTTTGGATGTACGATTTTGTGTTTCATTGCATGTATGAATTATGAATTATATGAACTCTTTTTTGATATAATAGCATCAGTTCTATTAGATAGCATATAATTTTGGACCCTATACAAATGAAACTTATTATGCATTCTTGTTTTTGTAATGTTTTGAGTTCTAAATGTGCAATCATGTCCCTTTTAACATTTACTAAAGTTTTGTTGAAGAATTCCATTTTCCCAATGTTTCCCTTTAAAAAAAAAAAATAATAAATAAATAAATAAAAAAAGAAACTCTATTCTTTGATCAAAGATAATTACAGGAAAGCATTCGGGCGGGCCCGAGAACAAAAAAATAGACAAGAGCCCGCCTATCGTAAAAGGAGAGACAAGGGAAATTATCTCACTCTCAAGTTACCCAATCCCACCTTGTCCAAGAAAAGAAGGCCTTCGGGGATGCAGGGGAGATCCGCCTGAGAGTTGATAAGAATTTAATTGGGAACCACTACCGAGCTTAGCGAGGCTATCAATAACCGCATTCGCCTCTCTAGGGGTGTGGGAAATAGAAACCTCCATAACTCCCCTAAGCACCTAGATCCTAGATTGCCAATAAGACATGGACCAGGAAGCACTCGATATCTCTGAAAGAAAGGTCACAACAAAAAGAGAGTCGTTGACCACCTCCACTTTGGGAAAACCCAAATTGGCACACAAGGAGAGGCCCTCCCAGATGGCCCTAATCTCTGCTCTAGAGTTGGACCCAAAACCGTAGCCAGAATAGAAGGCAAAAAGGAGCTCCCCTTTGCAGTCCCTACCAACGCCACCCTCGCCCGAGGGTCCCGGGTTCCCAAGCGACAACCCATCAATGTTTAATTTGATCCACCCATTCTTCGGGTTCCCAATGTTTCCCTTAAACAGCAATACATTTCCTAATACATGGGATATTTCTAATGTAATACCGATACATTTTTGCATCCAAAGGACGTGATTCATACATTTATATTGATACTGAAAACACTAGTTATGACAACTGAGAGCTTGAACTCAGATCAAGGATCCTCTAATTCCGTTACCCTCAAGTTTAGGATCCCCTCGTTCCTCTCACTTGAGACGAATGAGGAATTACAACTTTACAAGGTCCCAAGCCTTAGCAAACGCATAGTTTGCCAACCCTTGACAGGGTAACTTGCCTTTTGTCATCTTATCTTTACTAAGCAAAGGGTGATTGAAACCGAGAAAAGAATTTGCAGGTCTCTTTGTATTGTTAAAGGATACGAACATAGATATTGGGTTTCCTTCCCACAAGCATGATAGTTTGGCAAGTGCACAGCATGCAAAGGTGCGTGTAGAGAGGGTGCGTGGAGGACAACGAAATTTCACACATCTAATCAAATCCGGAGGTTTTCTAATACATCCCGAGATATTGTTATAGGATACATTGTGAATCTAGCTTTTCGATATGGGGTCATCTTTCAGTGATCTAAATTGTTTATATGATGGGCCTCATCTTGGATCCAGGATAAACAAGAAAAATAAAATAAAAGATGTTGAAATATTTAAATCTGACAGTTTTTATATTTGGGTATCCGCCATCCAAGATGAGGCCCATCATATAGACATTTTGTGTCATTAAAAAGGACCCCAATCTAATGGCTAAAGTCATCATTTGTCCTATGGCAATGCATGGGGATGAATTCTAGCAAATCTTCAAATTCAAATAACTCTCATAGCTTATTATCCATTGACACAAGAAAGCATGCTCTAAGGACTTGTTTGAAAGAGGGGTGATAAGCTACTAGAGTGAAGTCTAACAATATGTACACAGCATTGTATACATAGCATGAACTTATCTTAATCAAAATCATTGAAGATGTAGTCCCCATTGTGGATGAGGGAATTTTACATGTTACACATTGATTCGATGATTGCAAAGTGACGGTCAGGATCATTGGTGTCATTTAGGGCTTTTGATCCATCTATGGTGGGTCCATGATTCGAACAGTGAGGATTGAGCTACATCTATTACTTTTATATTATAGTAGAAAGTAGCATGGTTGTCCGGGAATTTTCACCAACGAATTAATAAGGACTTCTAATTCAAGTCAATTTCAATTTGTTTCTACCAATAATCTCTTCGTTTTCAAGGATTTGCAAATGTTGGCCCATGTATCAGCAACACAAACCATTTACCTGATTACCATGGATGCCTCATGCACAAAAAAAAAAAAAACTATTGATTGAAAGATCGTCTGTGTACAATGGCTTTGTGCATATGTATGGGTATTGGGTGGGGTAATGCTGTAATGGCCCTTATGGATGGTCGTATTAGGAAGAGTACAAACATTTTTCTCTTCATAAAGCTGCAGAACCACACTTGAGGCATTGTTTCTTACCTAAATCAAGGGCTTGGTGATCTTGGACCACAACCTAGGTCTAAGATAAGAAACCGAAGGTAGTTTGACAGCTATCTTATATCACCTGCAGAGTTCATCCCAGCACCCGTAAGCACCTCTCCAGACGTGCAAGTGGAATCACCAATACTTTGTGAATCAACACCGTTGGTATCATGGGAATCACCATAGACGGGAGATAACCTATGACCCTTAATAGAGTGGAATGGTGGAAAAGGATTCCTCCAATTAGTTAGGATGAGGCTTAGATGATGATGATTGGACAATTCTATCCATCCACCATCTGGCACTTTTTTCTACCATCGGTGCATTTTCTCTTAACCATCTTTTGTAGCTCTTTGACGGAAGGGTTACCAACATCTAATCTAGGAGATTTTTGGCACATCCTCCCTCCATGATAGGTTCCATCAAATCAAGCACATAGATCGCTGAATTGTTGCCCCATTTGTATATGTTGGCTCATTAAAGCACAATTTGCAGTTGAGATGCATTAGAATGTGCGCATGTTTGCTTCTTGTAGAAGTACTTGTGGAGAAGGGGTGTGTAGTCAAGATGCAACTAACGTGTAGGCCCTCAAAGGTATTTTCACCATTTAGATTTACAGGGGTATTTTAGGCAAGCAAAAGTCCTGAAAAAAGAGATACTTTAAAACATAGAAATCTAAGAAATTATTTTGCCTTCCGTAGTAGCATAGATAAGCTATGGGAAGTAATAAAGATAATAAATTGGCAAAGTAAAATTATTGAAGCAGTTTGTTATTGCATTAAGTACCCAAGTGCCGATAAGGATCTGTTGATGTTCGCAGCTTCCTTTAGGCGCTCACCTTCAGCACCCGATGTTTTTTGCCTGTTATGGATAATAATCTTTCAGAGAATCTTCCCCTGACCATGCCTAGGAAAATAATTCAACAAGCTCAAGGCTCACACAATTACCTTTCTGACCCAGCAAGGTCTACAAGGTTTAGTCTCGCAAACCGTAGGTTAGTTGTAGAATCTTTTTCCCACCGACTCTCAATCACACATGTGAAAACACTATGAGACCGGCTACTCTCCCGGTTCATGTTTGTTGCTGCCACTTTCCTATTAGCAGCACCCTGTTGAAAAGGTTCAATGCATGGGAGAGGCTCCACAGGTGATTAGAGGAAATAATTTAAACGCAAACCAAAAACAGACGGAAAATTGCATATCTTTACCTGAATCAGAAGCTTGAGAATATCATTGACAGTTTCAACTTCAAATTCAGTGAGATTCTCAACATACACGCCCTTTTTCATATCCTCTCGCAGCTGAAAGCATATCAAGAGATTCAAAAGTAAACGTAAATGCAATAGTGTATATCAAATTTAAACTATCTAAATTTTGCATGGTTAAAGCTTACTACATAAATGCACACTCGCTAAACTAGAGAAATTGCATTACTTACTAGCAGATTGGTGGATGAAGGATCAAGAAGATCCGTAATCTGTTCATTGTAAATTTCTAAGAAGGAACACTTGCAATTGTATCTCAACTTCTCATCTCTGCGACTTTCCTCTTCCTGCATCCAGAAAATTGGAAAGAAAAGTTCTCAGCTACCATGTGGATGGATTCAAATGTAGCGACAGCATTGAGCATAGCCAGAAAATGTTACCGCTCTGATTCTAGCAAACAAGAACTCAAAAATCCGCGGCGTCATTCCTCGGTCTGGACTTGGCCTGCCTTCCAATTCATCAATCTCACCAAGCATTGTGTATGTTTTCCCACTCCCCGTCTAGAGTCATAAACCCATTCATTGAAGAGTCAATTGGTGGTTTCTATGTGATTCCTTGTGCAATATGAATGAAAATTTTCACATCGACTCGCTCAAAACCATAACTTTAGTATTTACTCTACACATCGATATGAATACAGTTATAAGTAATCAGTAACAAAATTAAGAGTGCAAATCTACCTGGCCATAAGCAAACATACAACTATTATATCCTGACAAACAATTCTCTACCATCGGCAGGCCCGCCACTCGAAAAAGCATCTCCTGCATAAAAATTCAAATATTAAATCATACCCAAGTCACCAAACAGAGTTTTCTTTTTCTTTTTCCCTCTCTGCTTCATTTCTAAGACCAACCTGGTTGACGGTTTCACATGCTACATGATCAAACGTAAAACGTGTGTCCGGTTGCCCAATCCAGGAAATGCTCTGCGCGCTCTCCTGCTTCAAGGACCGATTGTAACCATGCAAGCTCCGCTCCATGTTATTGAGAGGACGAACACGTATTAAAACCTATAGAAGGATTGAAAAGTTCATTTGTGTTATTTTCCATTTTCTTCAATAAATAATTTATATTAAGAAAAGGCAAGAGCAAAAACTCGGTGAAGAAAAATGGCCAAGCAGTTCACATGAGGAGAGTAATGGAAGAGGAGAATCGCACCACACATGCGAACATGGCTTAGTTTTGTGAACATAAATTAGATGTATCCAATCATTAGAAAGAAAATTATCAATATACACGTGCCACACCTAATAAATGGAGCAGCCAAGGTTTCCAGACTGGGATGTTCACTTGAACCCCAACCAGATGTCACATGCTCATCGCAATTCGCCATTTCAATCTCTCCTAATGTGAACCAATTTAGCATTTCTCTACAAGGAAATTATCATAATAATGTAAAAAGATCTGAAAGGAGCTTGCCTGAACATTGTGATCCATCCAGAATGACGGGTCCTCTCTGAGTTCAAAATAAGGAACTTCAACTGTATTAACAATCGTGGAAGGAACAGATGATGCAGAAATCCCTTTAGACAGTGCAGCAAAATTCCCCCCACGAACACCCATACTCAATGGAGGCCGAGATCCATTCGAAGGGCCAAAACCAGGATTCGGAGGCTTGCTGACACTCTTGGTCGGTGTACTCTGGGTTGACCCACTCTCGGAATGGCTCGATGTAGCCCGCCCGAAGGATCGCATTGAACGAGGAGTCATGCTCGTGAAACCCCCGTTCCCAAAACCAGCTCCCCGGCTGGCTGTTGGCAGACGGTTCGCCTCTTCACGTGTTTCAACGCTGTTCGAACCGGTATCATTCTTGGCCCACCCAAACCTATTCCTCGGAGCGGTGGACCCCACCCCATGTTTCTCCGGAGTACGAAACGGCAGTGGCGCGTCAGGGCCCTTGGCCCTGATCTTGGAAGGAGTTCTATCGATCTTGCTTCTCTGAGCTAATTCTTGGTCCGTTGCAGGTCTAGGGTTTTGTGAAGGATCCTGGATTGCATTTAATGGGGCCCGCATGGAATCCGAACCTGCTGGGTTCAACGATGGATCTGTAGAGTTTCCCTGCAGATTCTCATTCCCCTCCGTATGGAGATTCTTTCCAGAATTTCGTCGAAAGATTCTAAAATCCTTCAACATTCTAGCATTTAAAAAGAAATAGAAAATCAGAAATTGCAAGAAATGCATCCGAAAGGCAAGAAATGCATCCGAAATGCAAGAAATTTCTTGAAAGAAAGAGAATTACAATCGGAGGAGAGACGAATTGAAGATGAAAGACTACCAACCTGTAAGACGAATTGAAGAACAAGATCCGGAGCTGAAGAATCCCAGCAATCTTCTGTTTTCGATCTGTGACGGGATTTCAGTAGCTTTCTTTCTAGGGTTTAGAAAGCGGGAAAGATCTGAGAAATGTAGGCTTTGAGATTTGGATTTTAAGCCGGAAAAGAAAGGAAATCACAATCTCTCTCTCTCTCTCTCTCTCTCTCTCTCTCTCTCTCTCTCTCTCTTCCTTCTCAGCTGGTGAGGACTGAGGAGTGATGTCTGTTGTCTATTTTGATTTGCGGCCGTGTATGATTTGGTGGATGAGAAACGGACGGCTGCGATTTGATCCGGAGTGCCAAATACTCGGCGCGCATTTTTGTTTTGAATTGGAGGGGTACTTTCGGAAGACGAAATCGAAATAGAAAAGGTGTATGACCTGTAGGACCGACGTCCGTGTACATGGGGTGGGGGTGCATTGGGTACGACCCCGGTCGTACTACCGACAGTGCATCCCTTGATGTATTTATTCCATATCCATACTGTCCACCCGTTTTTTCATGTCATTTTAAGGAGTTATTCAAAAAATGAAGAAGTTCCAAGTCTCAGATGGACCATACTGTATGTAACAATGTTTATTGAATATCATACCATTAAAATTTTCCTAGGGCCCACTTTAATGTTTTCTTAATGTTTATTTTCCATCAAACCTGCTGATAAGGTCAAAAAAATCTGGATGAATTGAAAAAATATATATTATATAGATCCAAAACTTTTATAGTCCATTAATAGTCAATCAACACATTTTCCTATGGTATGGTCCACCTTAGAGTTTGATCTACTTAATTTTTGAGTAAATTCCATGAAATATCTGAAAAAAAAATTCTGGACGGCGTGGATATATATTACATATATCAAGGTGGGACCCACGGTAAGGGCCGCACTGTCTTGGGTGAGACGGGGGCCGCAACTAATACTATTCCACTGGGGTGAATGGGAGACGGATTCAAGAAGCAATTCACGCCATGCATGCCAATATGGCATACTTGTGGAAGATCCACACCGTTAAATCATATGGGGTCCACATGATACGTCTCCAGACAAAACAACGCTTATCTTCTCATCAGATGGACCAAAAATGCACAAGAAAAACAGACGGTTAGGAAAAAGGGTGATATAGTAGCGCTGGCAGAACTGGAAAATGGGACGTGGATTGTGTAGTGTGAAGCTCACCACAGTGTGGACATTCTGTAGGGTCCACCGTGATTTATGTATTTTATCTACACCGTCCATCTTTTTTTCCTGCCCATTTAAGAGCTTGAATCCAAAATCGAAGAAAATAAAAATTTCAAGTGAACCACACCAAAGAAAACAGTAGGGATAATGACGTCCACTGTTGAAACCTTTCTATGGCCGAAAGTGATTTTTATTTTTCATCCAAACTGTTCATAAGGTCACACAGACCTGGATGAAAGGAAAACACAAATATTAGCTTGATCTAAAACATCTGTGGTCCCCAGGAACTTTTCAACGGTAGACGTTCATTATCCCTAGTGTTTCCTGTGGTATGGCCCATAGATTTATATATGCTTCAAATTTGGGTACATGCCTTAAAAATATCTTTAAAATGGATGGACGGTGTGGATAAAGCTCATACATCACGGTGGGCCCTACAGAGTATCCACATCACGCCCTGGAATATGGTAGAGCATCTCTTCACAGTACATGAATTTCATCTTCCTGTGGATGTCAAATCACTCAAATGGTTCAATATACCCATGGATAGGATGATCCTAGCCATCCAACCCGTTGACCTAAAGCAACTGTCGAGAAAAGTGAAGGCTGGGATTGTGTGATAGGTACGATTTTGAAACATGGGCTGTCCATGATAGGGCCCACTAGATGGATGTTCCCTATCATTACAGAGGGCCACGTGTCACGAGTGGCCTACCTTATAATTGGCACGTGCTTTTTATGGGCTAAGAAATATTCTTATAGCCCTACATGACGAGTGGCTTGGATCCCAGACACGTATGCTGCATTTGTGAGCAGCGTCCGAGAGTCCTCAATCACCATGGCATTTGGACGGTGCAGAGATGGTGTGAGGACTCGCTGGATTTCATACATGTAGGATTCATGAATGAGGATCTGGACCGTTGATCGCGTAGACCGACTATGGATGGACCCGTCAAATTGGAGTACCGATTCTTGATGGACCCGTGATTGCCCGTTTGCTTATTTAAAACGTGGCGATCCATCTACAGCGTACAAGCTATACACAAATACAAATCTAGACCGTCCAAATCCTGGATCCTGAGATGGATCACTGCCCCTAATTTACACCACTAGACTACCAAGACTATCTAATCCGTGGCCTTCAAATGGGCGGTTCAAGTAGATTCTCAGCCGTCCAAATTTAACAAGTGAAATCAAATGGTTAGGATTATCTGATCCGCTCACTCTTTGGGCAATGCTCCATCTCCAATGGTCCCTACGATCTGGACATTCTGGAATGTGGAGTGGCATACACGCATGCTATGTGCGTGATGGATGGGTCACAAATAAACGGCCGACAACGCACGTTGCAGGGCACCCCTCAATAATGACTTATTTAAATCTCTGGACAGCCTCTAACGGCTACTTCTGAGATTTGAGTTTGAAATTCTTGTACTGTTTTGGGGAGCTATTTGATACTCCAGTAGAGTACGATGATTGATGCACAGGCGCAGAGAAATTATACACGTAGACTGTCGTTGAGTCAATGTCCCAAGATCAGATTGGTTGGATTTTCTTAACCTCTTATTCATGGACACTTGTTCGTTGAAACAGGACCATTGAATGCTTTTCATTCCTCACCGTCCAATAAATGTCCACCGATCAGATACTAAGATAATCACATAAGCTTAATTTCTTGTTGTTCGTGATATGTTTAAATTGGGACCGGTCATTTTGACGGTTTATCTTGCATTACTTGAATTCAAGTTCTGGGTAGTTTCTAAGTGCCTGAGTATCATCCGTCCCTGCCAGAGTATCAAAGCTTTTCTCATTCAGATTTAAGTTGCTGCGTATTCCTCACTCTTCCTGGCTTTAGGTGGAACCGTGGAAGTACTCAGGAAAATCGCCTTTAAAAAAAGGAAAAGAAAAGAAAAACACTTCAATCCAGACCGTCCATCTAGTGCAATCTCTCCATATTACACTTGGCAGAATGATTTATCAATCGGGACTGTCCATCTAGTGCTGCCTGTGACGGATGGCCTATGGTTCAAAAATCATGCCTATTAGAAAATCCTAGCCACGACCTTGCTTTCTTTCCACCGTTAATTGCAACCTGTTTTGTTTCTGGCCGTTGCTTTGAGGGTCACCGATCAGATGGACAGGATTATGGCATTGATGTGTATTTTGACCATTCCGTTCACAGTAGCAGTATCTATTCTAGATGGACCTCCAGATGATAAATGGCCCGCCACGTGTTCAATTTGGGAAGACAGATCTACTATAGATGGGCCGCCACGTGTGCTGTTGGGTTGGTGGATATATGTTGGACGGTTAAATTTGAAAAGAACCCAACGGTCCTTTTTCAACTAACAAGTGTAGCCTAATCAGAGGTTGGGATTGTTCAACCAATCTGATTTTGGGATGTAACTCAGACACAGTAGATTCCAGAATTTGGTCCGTTTAATTTGAGTTAATGTAAGCTCCCGGTATAATTTCCAAGTGCATGTGTATCAAGCGTTGTGCTCAACCAGAGCAACAAGCAACTTTCATTCCACATTATAAAATTCCAATTTCTATGTAGACAATATCTCAGCAATAATGGTGACTCAAAATAAGTGTCATGACGTTGGATGTTGAAATGCAAGCCAATAGCATTGTAAATCTAACTCAAGTAGAGTGATGGTGTTAACAAAATCTCTCGAATAATCAAAAGAAAGAAATGGAATTCTCTCCAAATAAAAGGGAACTAAAAATCCTTTGAAAAAAAGTCCACAGATGAATAAGAAAGGTTCCTTATATGACTCTAAATTAATGCCTAAAATTAAGGCTAAAATACCGATACGAATGGCCAGGAAGCAATATACTCTAACCTACTCAAAAGAATCAGAAAGGTTGCCTACAGACAGTGCATAACCGAGAGCATCGCAAGCCATCACAAATCTACACCTAAAATATACATGGATGTATCAATTTTGATGAATTACATTTCAAGGGATTAATATTGCAATGACTTCGTTGATGCAGAAATCTAGTTAGCCCTCATTTGACTTGCTTACCTACACAAGGAGCGGACTATGAGACCCTGGCTAGAGCAGGGACTCTCTAATGCCTATGTTAAGAATGTGATCTGGGTATAGTTGAGTATTGAGGTTTTACAGCTAAAGATTGTGCATACCTTTCACCATTAGAGGTATTTCTATTTATAGTTTGAAAGAGGCGGTGATGTAGAGGAGATCTTCTTATTTAATAGGTGCGTATTGTAGAGGGATTTGAATCCCGAATGCGTGGTGAATATCCCAAGATCCTTAGCGAAGATCTCAGGATCCCGAGCATGTCATGAACATCTGTCAAAGACCTTGGACGAATCTCTATCGCAATAGATTTCCCGAATCTTCTACTAAGATCTTGGGTGGGTGTGATCGGCCCTTGATAGGAGATGGGCTGAGCCGACCTGAAGTGTGCTGACCTGGAACATGCCGGCCTGGGTCATATTGTCTTGGGTCATGTTGACATGAGTGAAGCTGACCCGAATGATGCCAACCTGTCTCCTTAGTCAAGCAAAGGAACGGAGCACTCCTGACGAACTCTGGAGATATTGGAATCGATGGAGGTACACTATACCAAAATCGTCATTTAGGAACGGTTATAAACCGTTCCTAAATGCTTCAGGAACGGTTCATTACCGTTCCTAAATGAGGCGTCGCAGAAAATCAGGAACGGTTCAGAACCGTTTTGGGTACCGTTTCAATTTTCACAAATGAAATATTAGGAACGGTTTTAAACCGTTCTGGTGCCAACAGTCACATTTTCACAACTATAGAAACGATTTTGAATGCTTATTAATATTGCCAAGGGTCAGATTTTAGGACGGAATTTTAAGAACAATTTTAAACCCCTTTGTTCATTATATGAGAGAGTGGGGTATGTAATCTACTTGTATTATATGCCAGATAATTACACAAATATAAGAAAAAGACAATAGAATAATTCACACAATAATCTTTTCCTTCTTTTCTAGTACACATTTCAATTTCAATTCCAATTCCAACTTCCAATTTCAATACAACATTTCATGTCATGAGTCATTAATCCCAGTCTTTGGAAGTATTGGTGGTGGTGGTGCTGCTGCTGTTGGGCTTGAATCAACTGCCTGAAGGGCTGGAGAAGGCCTAGAGAATGTTGCTGCCTACTGATTTCAGCTTGTGGGTTGTGGGTTGTGTTGATGATTACACAAATTTTGTTGCAGAAACCACAATGACTCGAACTAAAAAAGAATACGAAGATCTGATGAAAATGCTCTCGATCATGAGGACTATAGACGTACCTTAGATTGAAGGTAACCCCCGAAAATCAGTTATATAAGAGTAGTTTCCCTTGCCAAAGGGTCCATTGCATTTGCACCAGCTTCCTTAAGGCGCATAGATTGCATTGTATCAATAGCATACCTGCCAAAATCACCCATTAATAGGATATCATTACATGCATTTGAAATGATAAAATATATGTCCAGATGGATGCAGCATAAACTCCAGAAATAGTTTGAACAGCTGACCTCAAAAATTCATGGGCATCTTCTTCTCTCCCATGACCAAGAAAACATACAACCTAATAAGTGAATACTAAGTGAACTTGAAATAACTTGCAATGCTCTCCATTTAACACTATCATCCTGCATAAAAGATTTCATTTAAGCTTGACGTAATGTGATTCATACAAGTATCAAGCTATCGAGTTTACAGTAAAGTTTCAAGCAACATTGTAGCTCTCTGAGGAATTTCTCATTCAAAATACTAAGTCAACTTTTCAGCTGACTCCTGAGGATCTAAGAAAGCCTACATGCACACACTTCTCAACTCTTCCTCTTTTGGGGGCGTTGATCTCATTCATTGTTGATTGGGATCATCCACTCTATATCAGATATGCTGAGTGGAAGTTACAACATGAATAGAAAAATAGGTAGAACTCAAATGCATGCAGAATTGGATTACCATTTGATAGTAGCAAGCAGCACCAAACAGAGATAATACGCTTGTAATAAGTATCCAAGGCAAGAGCGAGATAGTTCCTTAGCGTAAACAAACTTTTAACCAAAGACAAATTTCTCCTTGTGAAACATTGATGGAAAGCTACTTATAACCATAATTATGACATCCAAAATCCTTTTTTAAAAAAAAAATCAAAAGATAATTATTTTTCATAGTTTTTCTTTTTCTATTAGATCCCAGCATTAGTGACTTAATTTTACTCTATTTAAATGAAAAATCTTAAAGTCAATTACCTTGGATTTAAACTAATTATCCATGAAATAACCTCAACCATGAAAGCAATCGAGTAACGTTAACCTTAGATTATTATGAGCTCTTGAATTGTCAGTGCTTGATGCCCTGTGTATCTCCATCACACTCCTGAATTACAATTAATTGAAATGATAATAAGTATCCAATTAATAACTTTGGCATTTTTATTGCAGAGTCCCTAAAAAGCTTTGATTTTGCATTTTTAGTGAAGAGTTACACCACCCAAGGTCATTTGGATTTTATGGAACGATGTGTAGTTCATAAACGAATACGTCACTTCACCACCCTTTGGGTTGTTTGTTTTCCAAATTCCTATGCCCCATCATGCATGATATGGTTCAAGATGATGATTGGACTTATTTGTTTATCCACTCAATCTTGACTATCCATTACACATGGATCTCAGATTGAAGACTGACCACATAGTAACCAAGAGATCTCTGCTTTGCCTGAAAATCTACATCTACTCCATCCTAAACTTCAACACAGAAAAGACCATCCAATGGCCAAATAACCTCCCTAATTCTGATACCACATATGCCCGTCACTGTATCAATGCTATTCATGATCCAGATACAACAAGCACAGGCCGCATTACTTTCTAGCCTACAAAGCAGGAATTAATAAGCTACCAATATTATCAAGGAAACCAATTTTGAAGCAGCTCTAATGATGGAAACAGAAGTGTTAAAAACCAACTATGAATCAAGAACTTATCAAAGATTACTAGCAACATAGCCGAAGAAGATTGCATATGATGCCATAATCCAAACATTCAAGTGTTCCATCAATAGAACCTGCCACCAATGTTTGAACTAACACCATTATTAGACAATCATCGAATTAATGTAACCATAAAATGCATACGTAATTACAGGATGGTCCAAAACCAAAGAATTGTCGCCTCCATTACGATCTTGAAATTTCCATTACGAAAAAATTTATAGGATTCTCCCAACAAATGGCAAACACTTGCTAGAACTAGAATCCTGCAATTATAATATTACAAATGTTTGGAGAGAGTGATCAAGCAAAAGGTTAAAGCATGAGACAAATGTACAAGAAAATCAATTTGGATTTATGCCAGGAAGGTCATAGATGTGTGTGGATGTCGAATGGTGGATTATTCAGGAAATTTCTATCTCTGTTGAGTATATGTTAATAACATGCCACATGACAAGTTCTAGTTCTAAGTTCTAAACAAAACCAACCTGTTTCACATTGTCATAAACCATTGACGGGTCGGTGAAATCGATGACCACACTAACTGGTTTCAACGCAAAGGAGAAAGAATCTCATCGAATGAAATACGCAGGCGTAGTCCGAATCGCATCCAAAAAGTAAAATTCTAAAACATTTGACATCAAATACAACAACTTCATGGAAGGTGAGAAACCAGGACAATATCCTTTCAAGATATAAATAATAAGAGGCAACAACAAATAGAGCAGGACTTTTTTTTTGTTAGCACGTTAGTACACACACCCCACTGTTAGCCACAACGCAAATAGAGCAGACTAGCCACACCCAATTTGACTTGTATCATCCACCATGAAATTTGTTTCTCAATGGAGTAAGCTAAAGGAGAAAGACCATTTATTTCAGTAAACAAACTTCCACTTCATCCTGAATAAATAAACCAACCGATCCAAGACAAACCTGAGCATAATCTAAGCAACAATAAGAGTGTGTATGCATTTTCAGCTTTTCTTCACCATCTTTCCCAGGTTTGTTGACTATCAATGGTGGCAAATGCATCGCAACACTAAAAATCTTTGCGCCTTTAGTCATGCAGAACAAAATGAACAATCAAATAAACATAAGTAAAGAATAATAACAAAAATAGGGGGAAAAAAGAAGAAAACATAATGATTGCAGCACCCAAATAACAATGTATAGAAGTAAAGCAAGTTTACAGCAAGTTTGGTATCCCCCTGGAAAGGATATCCCATTTTCTTTTCTTCTTTTTCAATGTTTTGAAATGAACTGGAAGTTTTTAATAGTAGCATACCCCATTATTCACCTCTGAAATGGATAATTACTACTCAATGTGTCCATATACGCACAGCCCCAAGTTCTTCCGAATCGAAACAATCCACTTAGCAAGCTACAAGCTGGTAAAAATTTTAAATCCAAAAGCTTCATTAAATACTCATTTGCCATTATCGTCACCTGTTAGTCACTGCTCCATCATATATATTATCATTTTTCTTTATTTTTGTAGAACTTTTAATTGCAAGGAGTCACTCACTTCAGGGATTCTTAGAGAAGTGAAGGGACAGGTAATGCACTATCACCAGTCCTTTATTTTCTCCATTTTGGAAGATCAACTAGATAGCATAGTTCTAAAACTCAGGCACAACTGCTGCACAAAGCTTTTAAATCAGAAAATCCTCCCTTCAAGCACAATCAAGTACCCATACCAAAGGTGGAATCATTACAAGTCTTCATTCCTGTTGTCTTAGATTCCATTCCTAATGTCTTTAAGCACTTGGCATAAAAAATAATGGAAATAAAATTATCATAATAGGATTCAAAACCAAAACCATTAAATGAGCATAAAAAAATCACAAAGGCAATCATTTCTACAGAAAATCCACCAATAGTGAAAGTTGATCTCCTAAAACCAAAAAGGGATCAAACCATAAGAACCAAAGCATAGACTCCAGAGGTCTTTGTAAATTTTCTCATCTTTCAAAAAAAAAAAAAAAAAAAGAAAACAAAGAAACCTTGAAAAGGTCTATTGCATAAACAACACTAAATGATAGTTCCAGGTGCGGGATCTTTGTAAATTTTCTCATCTTTTAAAAAAAGGTCTATTTCATAAGCTATTCATAATTAGGCCCATCAGATTAACAATTTAGATCATGGGAACGACTTGTAGAAGCTTAAAATCCGATATACAGTGCAAAACCTCGGCCAAATCATAGCATTTCTCATTATCATTTTTCATCATTTTGGTTTACAGACGCTCATATGCTTTTATTAACTAGGAATGGAGATCGAGGCTACTAATGGAGTAGTCCTCTGCTATAAAATGTCCGTCTATTTCCTACCATTTGGTGGGCACGAAGAAGATCCAGCAAGGGCTGGCAAAGCCCAATATACTTGAAAGGTAACAATTTTGCTTTTTTGAGGAATATTCCATATATCCTTTTGTTCAGCTTCATTTCTCAAAACTATAAGAGCTTCCTGCAACAAATATTTCTTGATAAATGGCATTAGCCATTCTCGATTTCATTAACTCTATGCCTACTAAGCATTAGTATACCTATTACCAATATAAAGATACAAAAAGAATTGGAGACTGATACTCTCAACCATATGCAATTTAAAAACCATATGCCCTACCTTACCTTCATCACACAATAATTTCTTCCTCGACTCCCAAATCCAGCGACCTATCACGTATTCCCCGTCACTGCTACGAAGAAGGAAACAAGGAATTGAAATTCACCGTGCCACGCAGCCATTCTTGTCCCTAATATCTCTCGCTACCAAAACAAGGAATGGGGAACTCTACTGTTTCGTGTATCAAAATAAAAACTAGCAGGCCTGAAATTGGTCTGTTCAAGAGTGCTGAAAAATAAAAAATGGACTTTAAGAGAAAACAAGGGCTCAAGGATAAAGTCCTTCAAACAGAAAGGCATCCAGAAAGTAGATGCCTGATAATCAAAAACATTTGAGACATGCCACTTTTGGAAACAAGTTTGGATGCAATACAGAAAAAGATAACCTAACCAAAATTGAATGTCAGAAATAACGGTGCTAAACATGAGTCTTTGAGTTACAGAGGTAAACAAGGCAATGTAGCTTGAAAGGAATAAGACCTAGAAACCGTAGGCTTTTCTATGCCCTTGAAAGCCAATCTACCATTGCCTTTAGCCTGTGTAAACTACATGTTGATTGTTGCAATAATCTCAAGGTGTATGGAATGGTGGTCTAATTTTCTCAACTCCCATCATAAAACAAAGGCTCATGTTTGTTTGTATCTAACAGTATTGAAGTATTTAAAAATGATCAAATGTAAGGAACATGACAACAACTTTCTTTAATGCTATGATTTCTTCAAGTTGTGTCGAGGACAATCCTTCAATTCTGCTCTTTGACACTACCAAATGGCCAGATGAACCTAAATTATAAGGTCTAAAACCTATCATTAGAAGTTCAACATATTCTTGTCACAAATTAATTTTCCGGCTTGATGCATAGCTCCAAAGTCCGCACCTTGAACACTTAAAATTTGTCTTGAATCAGCTTAGATGTGGCATTTGTAATGTACTCCATTGGACTATGCCTCACTACTAGGGGTGTGCAAAATGGGTCCAATCCGGCGGATCCGACCCGATCCGCCCCAATTCGAACAGGACCAGTAGGTTGGATCGGTTAGGTTCGGGTACAAAAGGGCAGATCCGAATGCAGTTCGGATCGGATTCGGATAAGCAACAAAACCGACCAACCTGAACCGAAATCCGAATCGTGTCTCTGCTCCTCTTCTTCATCAGTTCGCTCTAAATGCTATTGAAGCTTTTCTTTCTTCCCTTCCAGCAAAATTAACTTATTTTTCGTTGTTTCGACGAAAGCTTCTTATTTTTTGATGGACGGAGAAGAAGGGATTCCGGGCAGATATATATGAAGTAAAAGGTAGATAGCTCATATCTCTCCTTCTTTTTTGTTTTTCTCGTTTTCTTTGCTCTTTTCTTTTACTTGGTATGAAATTTTTATTTCTGGCCTACTCTGATTTTCTCTTCATTTTACTGATTTTCTTTATAAAAAGATTTTGCTGATTTTCTTTTTTCTGTTTCTGTTTTTTAAATTTCTATGAAGGTCTGTTGCTGCTCATGTTGATTGTATTGCTTCTTTTGATTTCTCGTTTCTTTTAAATTTCCTCTTACAGAGGGTATAGAAGCGATCCGTCGGCCACGGATTAGGTCATTCAATGTACTGTTAGGATCGGATTGGGTCAGGTGACCCGGATCCGGTGCCGGATAGGATCGGATTCGGATCAGGACACCCAAATTTCGGATCTGGTCGGATCTGTCGAAATCCGATCCGACTCGAACCGTTGCCCAGCTCTACTCACTACATCCATTTTGACACTAGTGCACCCATTGGCAACCCAAGCTATTATCACAGTTTAACTTCAAAATGCATGGAGTTAGTAGATTGCATCCAAGTCAATTACATCCAAGTATCTGATGTCAGATACTTACATGCCCCAAGCAAAAACCAGGTTGCATGAGTTGATGCATTTCTTTTCTTTTCTTTTCTTTTCTTTTTCATTTTTCTTGAAGAAAAATAAAAATGAAGAGAAAATAAAATTTAACAACCATGTATACTATTAACTACAGAATATAGAATACAAGGTTGCATGAACAAGGTAAATAAACTACATGTATTACGCACTTTTATGGCAGATAAGGCAGGAATGCCAACCTATCACATCAAATTTCTCATTCTAGTAAGTGGTACTGTTTCTTCTATCATGTAAAATTTTAGCCTAGTAAATGCCAACCTATTTCTCATGCTAGTAAATATACCTTGAAGCTTTTAGTTCTTTTCACCTACAAATAGTTACTTGGTAAGGAATTTGGTGGTGGGGTTGTACTGGAGATAGCAAGAATGAGGAAAGACATCTAAGTAACATTAATCAGTGTATGCTAGAGATGCAAAGACATGACTCTTTCAGGTACACCATAAGTTATGTACAGAACGCTTATACCCAAGAACTATAATACCCCCATAGTCATAATACTGACTTGGGTTCTCGAAATAAGAACCGCAAAGTCTTTCATAAATTACATATGTCAGATCTCGGATTCTTCATTGAAATGAATGAGAAAATCAGTTCAGTTAAGCGAAAATCAGTAATTACCTTTCTCGGTATTCAAATTGAAGAACTAGGCTCCAAATAGAAATTGGATCACTTTCAAGTTGTTGTAAACAAATAGCACCACTTGAAATTTGTATCTACTTCATTTTTGGAACCAAGCTTCTAGGCATGTGCCGTGCCAAAAGACCAGATGGCGAATAGTATACTTCCATTTTAGAGAAACACATACAGCCCTCCCTAAGTTGTATGGAGTCATTCATGTGAAGACCTGGTTATGAACACCAATCAAAGCAATAAATTATGAAATGAAATCATAAAAAAAAAAAAAAAATTAACAAAAGACTTTATGGAAAGTAGACATCTGTAGGCTGTAATCAACTGGTTATTGCAAAAGCACCTCAAATTCTCAATAATTTCTAAAAAAGATGGGAAAGTTAGAAGACTCCTGGATATGCATGTTAGCATGCATTTTCCCATTGCCGAATTCCACATCCCAATTACACATGCATGCACATTCAACGTTAACTAATAGAACATAATTTCAGTTAGAGTCTAGACATTTATTCTTTAAGGATGTTACCACCTAGTAAAGAAAAAAAAAAAAAAAGACCATGAGAGGAAGAAGAAAAGTTCAATATATGAGACCTAGCAGTTGATCTTTGGTAAAGAGGCTCTCCTGCTTCATTGGAGATGGAGGCTTGCTCCTCTCTTTTCCCTACAAGTGGAAAACACTTCTAGGCCATTAAAGGATACCACGTGAATGACTTGTAGCTCAAAAATAAAATAAAAATGGATAGAACTGTAGCAACCAAGTATCTTAGGCATTGCATTAATAGGCAAGGCATCATTTTGTTGTCAAGGATGTTTACCAAAATTCGCCAACCCCACTACATTTTCCATTCCGGGTCATGCAATCTGAAATATGGACCATTGCGATCCTGGTCAATATTTTTACCAATCCAAAATTACCATCCTATATTCCAAGAAAAAAATACCTTAAAACCGATGCTCCAATCCATCTGGAAGACAAGCTCCAATCCAACTTGAACGACAAAAACCTGAGAGAGACAACTTGAAGAGGCTTGGGCAGATAAGAAAATAGACCACACGAAAGGCTCCAACGAGGATGGAGACAACTTGCATACTTCACCAGGAACGACAAAAACTGGCCCTGCTAGCAAACTAACTAAACAACAAACGAACCAAAAGCTTAGAAGTTTAAGGCCCTGCTCGTAGAAAATCGACCACCAACCCCTCGGTTGCTAGAACATTTCACACTCATAGTTGTTAGCCTTCTTTTGCAGGAAATATTAAAGAAGTTGAAACTGGACATAGTTGCATGCCATCTCTTGCAAGAAATTTCAAATGAGCAGAAATTGGTCCTGCTCCACCATATGCATATACTAGAACATCAATATAAGAATATTTTCATTGGCCAAAAAACAAACAACTACCATGCATATGATCTTTGCTACCATGCATATAATCTTTCAAATGAGTATAAACATTTTAAATGAGTAGAATCACGAATATCAATACAAGAACATTTTCATTGGTCAAAAACCAAACACCTACCATGCTCTGAGCTACTCATCCGAACTGTGATCTGCCCACTTAGCTTGTTGTTCAATCCAACACGGACTGCCATCTCGGAGTTCCTCTCGATAGAGAATTGAGACTGCAGGTTGACCCCCAATGCTAGTCGCCCTGCCACCTCATCAAAGATAGACCCAAGGTGGATTGATCTTGACCGATTGGAAAATCCTCCTCTCTCAGGCGTGCTTCCAAGTTGGCCCGTATGCAAAGTTCCCCTGTGAACGGAGAGAGAAGGAAGGAGGAAGAAGAAGATAAGGGCTGGGTGTTGGGTTGTCAGTCAGGGAGACAGAGGTGAGATTCGTAGCTTGTTTGGGGTGATTTTTATTTTTAGTTTTTTAAAGGTGAAAATTAGGGTTTCGATGGATTGGGATTTGTAGAGACGATTGATTTTGAGAAAGATGTACTGTCACCGCATGCTTCCGTCTTCTGCTTTACTCACTCCCTCCTTCGGTCGACAACGATCACACACCCTATATGGAGCTGCTGCTGCTGCTTCTACAATATCAGATACCCCATGTGTGGGGACTGTCGTGGGATGGTGGACGTTGCAGGGAGAGGGAGATCGAGAAAGAGGGTTGAGATCGGGAGAGGGATATCGAGAGAGGGGGTTGAGATCGAGAGAGGGAGATCAAGGGAGAGGGAGATCGAGGGAGAGGGAGGGAGAGTGAGAGGGAGATCGAGAGAGAGGGTTGAGATCGGGAGAGGGAGATCGAGAGAGGGAGACGGAAATGGATGCAAATAGGGTTCGGGAGTTTTGGAGTGAGAAAGGAAAATGAATCAGTAGTCTGCGGCAAACATAAATCAATGTGCTTCTTGGGCCTTGTGGGGCCCACTCAGAGGTTACTAATCGAATCCCTTCCATTCATCTATTTCAAAATAAAACAATAAAACATAATAATAACAACTAAGAATATCCAACCCTCAATTTAGACACACCAATAAAACAGTGGAAATAATACACATATCGTTGAATACCGTTTCAAATCAGAAACGGCTTGCATACGGACAAATACCATTTCAAATCAGAAACGGTATGAATCCGTTTCTGAACCAAAATCTTAACCGTACCAGTTAAACGATTTTGGTGTAGTGGTAGTGCTCTTGCAGGCATGTTCTTCGACTACGGACTCTGAGTAGGAAGCGGATTCCCATAGCGACTATACTTCCTTTTCCTCTCATTCATTCTCTATCTCTTTGTCGTGGAGAGAGGAGAACGAAAGTGCTTATTATTTGCTTGGTTGAAGGTGTAAGGTTCCGACTTGACATTTTTCCATAGGTCAGTCCTATTTTCCCCATAACAAACTTAATTCAAGAGAATAAAAGTTAACAATAGAAGGATGATCCTTTATTGAAAAACAAGTTCAATTTGTGTGTATGTATATATATATATATATATATAATTAAATAAATAAAAAATAAGTGTTACTATAAAGACAATGACACAAACACATAATTCTTTTTTTTTTTTTTTAAGGTAGAAGTAACAAATAAAATCCAAATCAATTCAAAATTGAACTTCCCTTAGCAAGATAAATGAGTAATAAAAATAAAATCTAGTCAGGGCATAAATCGAAGTACCTACGATATTGAGTTCAAATCTATTTAGATGTAACTGATGCACACTTAAGGCATTCAACGAATATCTAAGAGCCTATTTGGATACTACCAAATAAGTTTTGCCTTTTAACTTATTTTAAGTCGTGAAGTTACTTTTTTACCCAAGTAAGTTTGATTAGCATTATTATAAAAATAACTTAATGTTAAAAGCTACTTATTTCAATAAGTAGTTTTCAATAACCTATTGAAAGTTACTTTTCTACATTTCTCTTTTAGTCATGGTACATGTCAAAGGAGTTGTTTTTTTCATGGTCCTTAGCAAAGGAGGCCCCACATGATAAGTTGTCCCCATCGTAGGTGGGGCCCACATGATGGACAATCCACATCAAAGGTGGGCCCCACATGATGGATGACCCCGTATTAAAGCGGGCACGCGTGATGGATGGTCCACACTAAAGGTTGGTCCCCAATGATAAATAGCCCACATCTAAAGCGAGCAGGTATAATGGACAACCCATTTGAAAGGTGGGGCCTACATGATGGACGGTCCACATCAAAGGTGGGCTACACATGATGGGCTATGGACATTGAAGTAGGGCCTCACATGATGGATAGCCCACATTAAGGTGGGGCCCAAATAATGGACAATCCACATCGAAGGTTGGCCCTTAATGATGAATAGCCTACATCCAAGGCAAGCTCCGCATGATGGATGACCCACATTGAAGTTGGGCCCCACATGATGGACAATCCACATTAAAGGTGGGCTTTAATGATGAGTGGCTCATGTCAAGGTGGACCCCACATGATGGACGATCCACATCAAAGGTTGGTCCTAGCGATGAGTGGCCCGTATCTAAGCCAGGCCTCGCATGATGGATGACCCACATCATACATGGGGCCCGCATGATAGCCGGTGGATATTGAAGGTGAACCCCGCATGATGGACAATAACATTAATGATGAGCCCCACATGATGGATGACCAACATCAAAGGTGGCCCCCACATAATGGACAGTGAACATTAAAGGACAACCCCTAATGATGAATGGCTCGCATCCAAGGTGAGCCCTAAATATTGGACAACCCACATAAAAGGAGGACCCACATAATGAAGAGTCTACATCGAAGTTTGGCTTCACATGATGGACAATGAATATGATGGTGGACCAAACAAAATTAAGGGATAAATAATTATGTGATGTTAGAAACAAAATATGGTTATCTACTTTTTAGTTGACAAATAAGTAGCTTATCTAAAGTAACTTACAATCCAAATGCCCCTTAAATGAGAGGTAGGTTTGTGTAACTTTTTTTTTTCTTTTACAAGAATGAGCTACTATAACGAAGGGCGTACAAGGCGCATCAACAATTCAACATGATTGCGACATGTGTAGAAAGGAGTCTATGGCGAATGCATCAGTAACGGTAACTAGAATAGCTACTTGGGGTAGAGACAACATGGGAAACATCAATGAAAGGTTATAGAATGACAAAGAGCGATAAGTCATTTTTCAAATCTAAAAAAAAGTGGTGATTTGCTGGGAATAGAGGTAACATTAATGGTTGCAGCAAGATCCCAAGATGGGCCAGGGTTTAAAACAAGTGAAAATTTAGCGGCAACGTCTAAGAAAATGACAATAATGACATATCATACGATGGCAAATCTGCAAGTGCAATGGCTCCACGAGGATAGCAAATAGCGATGTAGTGATGCAAAGGCAAATTTAGAGGTGCAGAGGCCTAGATTTGGGTGGTGTTGGGCAACAATAATATTGGCAATGAAGAACATGGGGCACCCAATTAAAGTGCATTAACAATTGAAAAGAAGATAGAGAATTAGTAATGTAGATTAAAGGGAAGGAAGATTTGTTATATTTTGGTATTTTAAAATAAAATAAAATAAAATACATAATATTTCCTTTAGATTTTTTTAAAAGCAACATAGGCATTTTGTCTTATAGTGGTGTGGGTTTACTCCCATGTCGAATAGGCAATGAGAAAAACTTGGGTTTTATAAGAAAATGATTTTACATAAAGCTTAGACCCCTTTTAGGGAGCGTCTGAATTTGGTTGTTTGGGGGATTATCCCAACATCCCCAATTTATGTCATGAACCGTGCATGCGCACCAGCTTGGGGTAGTGGACGTGGTGCGGTGCAGTGTGGTGTGGTGCGCTGTAACGTTCTGAATTTTCACTGTTTTGGATTTTTAAAAACCCTTAAATTATTTTATATATATATATAATTAACTTATAGTATCACTTACTAACCATTAACACTCAATATTACTTTATACACGGGTGATATCAGTAAAGAACCACACAAATCCTATTAATCAACAATAGGAAGCCAACAAATCTGGCCGATCACTTAAACATCGAGTTTAGCCACATGATTTACTCACACAGAGCCTAAATCTAGCTGACCTATCGTTAATTAGTCAAGACAATTACAACTAAATAAAGACCTACTAAAATCTGAGACAACTAGGGGTCGGATCTTAATTAACAAACCAAATTAATCCAGTTACTCCTTTAGCCTAAAAACCAACGGTTTAGGGCTATTAAGACCGAATCGCCGTTTCCGCTAATTATAAATAGGCCACACTATGAACGTAGTTAATTTAAACCATAATAATTGCGCACAAGAAATGTTGATACTTAATTCATTCAAAAAATGCCCCGATTTTTCGAACAAGCTTTAGACCACTCATTAGTCGGCCAATAGTTCTGAAACTATAAAATAAAGTCCATCTCGTTGGGCTTGACGTCCATCACGAGTGGAGAATCAAGATAGTACCTATAATTGCGCAACTTGGGTCAAAAGCCGAGTGCTTAAAATGCGCAAATATCCTAAGTTGAAGCCTAAAACTTAAGTGAAATAGACTTTTTGCTCTTTTACGAAGTTGTGGCTTTTCGACTGTTAGATCGCAACCAAACTCGAGGTATGAGTTAAGGATATTTTCTTACTCATATCTCTATAGTCGCGACCCCGATCGATTATCGATAACCGTCCATCGTAAGTGGGGCCCCCACGGTTAATCAAAGAGTTCAACTGCCGCCCTATTCTAACAAACTATAGATCCTATAGTGAAGCACATTTCTCCTGACGTGGATGAGCTAGTGGGCCCCCCGAAAAGACCCTATAAGTGGGAAACAACCTCCCTTAGGGTTAATATAATGGATAAAGGGTCATTAGGGCCATTTACACCACTTCTAGCACTATATAAGGCCTCATTTGGGGCACCTCCTTCTCCCATACGAATTTCATACCCTAACTTGGGTGAGGGAGAAGAGAGAGAAAGAGAAAGATGGAGAGAAAAGAAAGAGAAAGATAATGGAGAGTGTGTGTTTGAGTGATGAAAATCTTGGTGCTTGTAGAATTAGTACTTCTTCAACCAAACCTTTGGCTAATACCAAACCTCCACCAAATCGACCAATACTAAGAATCGAAAGTAAAAATTATATCTTACCCTTCGATTAAGCAACCTAGTGTAGATTTCTAATTATTAATTGTGTTTTCTTAATTTTGATTTAGGAATTGATGATTTTTCTCCAGATCTCTAGCCATAGGAGCTTAAAATCAGAGATTTCTTCCTAAAGGTGTGGACCATTATGCCTAGGTATCTATTTATCGATGCTTGAGCTAGCATGTTCATATTTTGTGTTTGATTGTAACATGTGTCATTGATTGTTTATGCATGCTTATATGATTGATTGAATGCGTTGATTTGTTGATGCTCATGTGTTTGATTAAATGCTCCGGTGAATGTATTATTCTATTGTTGATCACATGTTTGATGAAATGTCTAAGTAATTGAATCCATTATTTCATTGGTGCTCACATGTTTGATGAAATACCTAAGTGAATGTATTGCTTTATTGATGCTTACATATTCGATGAAATGTCTAGGTCGTTGCGTAGTAGTATGTATGCTATAATTGTACAATGTAGTGTTTAGTTCATAGTAATGCTTATGATTTCTATGATGTTAGGTCAGTCGGTAAATTGTCCAAATCAACGGGTGGCCCGGGTTAGGGCGGCCACCCTAGGCTTGTTCGATCGACCCAGGTGAACATGGACAACTAACAGTAGCTAGACTACACGGGATGCTTGCACACAATGCCAGTTACGCCGAGGTTCTCCAAGGTCAATCAAATTAGTCCATTACCCGACTGATCATGTATGTTCACAATGTATGATAAGACCAAATTGAATATAGAATACCTCGTTCCCAATGGATGGCCTACTCATAACCGTTAGTGCGATACGATTCCCTGAGACTTATGAGCCGGGTATGGTGGTATGGAATACTGTGTCCGAGTTGTCAGCCTACGCTATGGTGACGAGCCTCCCCACAGTGACCAGTGAGCACTAATAGAGGTGATACACCACTATTCGAACGACCACCGTCAAATTACTCGGCCGATGGTTCCGTGCCAGAGTACCGTTCGAACGACTTGGGCGTGAATGGAATTGGGTGACAAGCCCTTTCTTTATGTGTTTTTTTTCCAAGATAAAGGCTTATTTCATTAGCAAAGAAAATACTTACAGCACTTACTTTCAAGAAACCCAGGAAAAAATGACTTGGAGAAACCTATTATATGACGGGAACAAAAACCGAAAAGATGGGAATAAACGAATTGAAGAACCTCACGAGACGGCTCTGATTGATCCCAGCCCCACCTTGTCCAAGAAGAGCAGCCCGCGGATACGATGAGGGAGATTGGCGTATCTGTTAAATGAAGATGAGGTCTGACCCTTGCTCCCTAAACGGGCAAGGGCGTCTGCTGGGACATTTCCTTCCCTGAAGACATAAGCAAATTCAATGCGACCTCTACTTACGTGTTTTTGGTTTTACGTGCCAAGCCCGCACCTCGGAACTGAGTGATCATACTCGGTTTGGGTGACGATCCATACCGGGTTAATCTTCATACATTTAGGTATCATACCGTATATTTATAATTGTGGATTTGTGAGATAAACATGTGACACATAAATTTGGATTAAGGGACACTAATAAGGAGTCGCTACGTGTGGCAATGAACCATGCGATCTGGATAAGGACTCGTGATATAACGTCGGTATCGTAGCTTCGCCAATATGCTGGATGAATTGAACTTAATGATTACTCGGCTAACATGATGTAACATCCTGGATTTTTACTGTTTTGGATTCCCAAAAATCCTTGAGATTTTATTATTATTATTATTATTATTATTATTATTATTAATTAACTTATAATATTACTTAATGACCATTAGCACTCAATGTTAGTTTATATTGGGGTGGACCAGTCTAGTTATGATGGGATAAAGTGCAGGTCGCCAAGCTAGATGACCTGTTTACACTTAACAACAGCCCGTGTGGGCCACCCAGCGACCGAGAAGGGTCAGAAAAATCTAAAAAATTAGGGAACTGAAGATTTCATTGGGCTTGTGGTTCATTATGGACCACGGACCCAGTGGACACCCAGAGTTGTAATCTGGCACTTGTCGAATGCACCCCACCAATGCCAGATTGGAATCTGGCATCATTTGAATGAAACTGAGATTCCAGGCTTTTCAACCGTCGGATCTCTTCTACGTTTACGGTGAAGATCTATTATATTTTTCTACGCCCGTCCATCAAGTTTGGGACCCGATCGTGGAACGGTGACAGTTGATCGCGAATCGGACCCGTATGACCACACCTCATATCCGATCTTTTCCAAATTTTGCATGGCCCTTCATCGGTCCATGGAGCACCTACCCTATAAATTTCATGGCCAAAGGGCCACCAGAAATGCCCCATCAATCAGAATGGGCCTCCTAGGGCCATTTAAAGATCGGAACCCTATGCTCAAACCTCATATTTGTTCATCTGTTTGATCTCAGATTTTGCATGGCCCCTCATTGGACCATGAGACACCTACACCCCGAATTTGGTAGCTGAAGGGGTGATAGGGCCGCCTCAACATCAGATAGAGTCCTAGTAAGCTATTTTGAAAAATTATGAAAACTTAAGGCTAAGGGGCCCAACTTTAGCAAATAAAATCCTTAACCCTTATCTCATAACCCCCACCACAACCACCATTGCCAAGGGAGAAAGAGAGAGCTAGAGAGCAAGGTGAGAAGAAGGAGAGAGTGAAGAAGGGCAAGGTGAACCCTAGATCGAGGTGGGGCCCAAGGAGATCAAACCCCACAACTCCATATCCCTTCCCCAAAGGGAAACCCAATACCACAACCACAAGAAACGTCCATTGATCGTTTAGGTAAATCTCTCATCCCATTTTCGTTGAAACCCTTGTGATGAGAATGGATTTATTTAGGATTCTAACATGTAAATGTTGCTTTAGGGATTCCGGCCGATCAATCCTCGAAATCCATCTTTCTATGTTGTTCTCAAGCATTCATCGAATCCAAGGTGCGGACTATTAATCTTAGGTGGCCTAGCACCAATTATGTCATGAGTTTAATGATTTTGCTTGTTAGATGAGGCATTTGTAGAATCTAGAGAGACCCTAGGATTTGGGTGTTTGTTTGGGAGTTGTATGGAATTGTATGTTTGTTTAGTTTCTTTTCTCATGATCGTGTTTGTGCCTCTCACATACTCAAGCTTTAGTGTATGGTTATTTATTCATGTGTTGTATGATTTTCTCATATGTTGTTGCTTATGACATGTATGATGCTTTGCCTTTGTGTATTTTGATTCCTTGACTAACCCACACCTCTCACATGCACTTGTTTGTGATAATGTAATAAGCTTGTTAGAAATATTGAATTATATGATAAGCTGTATGCAACATGATGTCGTATGCTAGTTGATAATCTTGATGTTGGCATGCTGTGAATCATCGTCAAACCCTTCGATTGGTCAGGATCATGAGGTAAGAAGGTCGCCCCATTGGTTGGACTACCCTAGGACTAAACTCGCGGGTTGGGCGGGCATGTATGGGCAGCAGTAGTTCGACTACATGGGTCTATTGTACCCGATGTCATTCGTTACGTGCTCGTCTGACTCGTGTGGCTTAGCCTATTACTGGCCAATCTCGATTGTTAACCATGTTTGCTCACATATGTATGGAACCTGGAACACCCTACCACCGTTGCAGCCCACCGATAATCAATTGAGACTGGTCCACGCCTCGTGAGCCGGGCATGGTGGAATGAGACACTATGTCCGAGCTGTTGGCCTTTGCTGGGGTACCACGCCTCCCCGTAGTGACCGCGAGTGATCCCTTTCTCTCGGCACTCCTCATGTGCTTGAAGTCGGGGATGAAGAACCCAACGGGATCACGGACCGTGGGGTCTCGACCTCACTTGTTGATGGGGCCTTGGCCTCGCAACCAGTTTAGGGCATCGATACGTGGGGTGTACCAGATTCCCAAACCTACTGGATGAATGGACTTAAATAAGAACTCGATTAATATTATCATTGCATTGCATTGCACCAGCTAGGTTGGCGACTCGGCAGTCGAGGTCGCTCTGAGGGAGTGTTCACATACGCGATCGTTAGACGGAGTCGCTTGAGGGAGTGTTGTGGTGAGGGCATGCATCATTTCATCCATCATGCATGCGCATTAATGAGATTAGTTTAGTGACTGTGATTGATTACTTTTCATTAAATCCGTAATATAACTGATGCTTGTGATAACTTGAGACTAATAGTTCACACTGAGTTGATCACTCACTCCCACTCTGAGACGGTGTTTTAAAACACCACCCAGACTTTTCAGTAGCTGCAGGTAGTGCTGAGTTCGTCGAGCCGTGCGACCCGACATCGATAATGATGATGATTTGTCCTACGTTCAGCCGAGGGGCGATTCTCTGTCATCCCAGTAGATGAGATTTGGATTGCTGAGTAGCGAACTCAACTCTATTCTCTTGGACATATGATTCTTGTGATTTTTGTTGGGCAACGCCTTGGGCGACCCCTTTATATTCTTTTAGATTTGTACATGTAATTATATATATATATCTTTCATTCCAGTAGACTAGTCGTAGGTGTGTTTCATGCTCCAAGTAATTCTAAGGTGCGCATCTAAACTTGATTAATCATAAAACCATAAAATTGATGATAAGTGACGCTCGGGAGCTCAGGAGTTGAGCGTATGCATGACCCTCAATTTTCCGGGGCGTTACACATGATCATTCATCGCATTAGTTTAGAATATGACAAAATAGATGTTGAAGTCGCATGTTGAGGAAGCGTTGTCACTTGCGAATCAGATGGTCGGAGTCGCGTGTGAGGGAGTGTTGTTTAGAAATGGCATGCATCATGTCATATCTTCATATACATATTTAACAAGGGTATTTAGGAATTGTTTGATTTATTGTTTATCATTAACTGTGCTGATTGTGTCGATAACATTTGTAACTTAAAACTAATGGAATCACTAAGTTAGCTACTCACTCCCACTTGAGAAAGTGTTTTAAAACAACAAGCATATTATTGATGCAGGTTCTATCGAGGCCTCCGTTGGATAGGCTTAGATCGGTTTGTGCCACCACCGTTATGTTCTGTAAAATTTGGAATAGACTGAAAACTTTACACTTTGACCATCTTGGATATGTATATTATGGCTTGTACAATCCTCATTAGGGCGGATAACACTTTTCAATTGTACTTTGACTGTTTGCCCTATATTTATTAATTTTTGTTATCTCTGCCTCGCTTTGGTTGTACTAAGTTGAATTGCGCGACTCTGATTATTCGTGTGCGGACTTAATGTGAATTAAAATGAAAACGCATGTGTATTTTATTAAGTTAACACTTGGAAACTTGGGTTCGGAGTCTATGTACTCGGGTGCCGATTTTCGTGGCGTTGTGTGCGCACACGTCGCGCATTGAATAATGAGTTTTCTAAATTCATTTTTATTCAAATTTTAATTTTTTTTACAAATATTTTTAAATTTCCATAATAACGAATTCATATATCCAAATTTCTCATAAACTTGAATTTGATCTACTAATATGTACATCTGTAACAATGACAAATGTAATAATAAACCCGACCACCAAATTATCTAAGATCGAATATTTTTTTAAGGACCATTTTAAATCGTAGAAATAGAAACTCACACTTGCTTTGAATACATTGAAAGTAGCATGTGTTGTCTGATATTTTTCAATATAAAGCCGATAAATAAACTATTGTAAGGGATGACTACATCTGCAATATTTATATCATAAATATTATTTTGTATGAATTAAATGACGTGTACGATGCACATGAAAGAGCTAAATATATCTGGTCAACTTAACTAAGAAATATGTGTTAGAAGAAGCTGATGTAAAAAAACATGTTATTTTCTCTTTTATGAACTTTTTATATTAGATAATAAACACTTATCTGATAAAATACTTGAGTATCAAAGTTTAGTATACAGGATTATATTCAAATGATTAAAAATTGACAATATTTTTTTTGGAGGCACTTTGATTGAAAAACCTCACTCACTCCTAAAAATAATATAAAAATAAGATGAAACGCAAAAAAAATGGGATGTCCATGGAAAATGTTATCGTACATATCCGAATAGAGAAAATTAGTCATATAAAAGATCAAAATAAAAATGTTAATGACACTGTTTCAAATGCCAGCCTAGTTGAAACAAATTAGGAAAAAAAATGTGATCAAATGATCATGCTCTTACTGTGGAAAGGCATGTCACATTATCGATCAATGCCGATACTTAAAAGGAACATGTATTAAACTGTGAAAAGTCAGGCTATCATGTTAAACAATGTAGGCTTAAAAACATAAGAAAGTGGAACCAGTAAAAAAAAGTAAAATATTTTCATTGTGGCAAACTTGGGCATCATATTGGAGAGTGCAACTACAATAAGAATGCTTCTCAAGCTCAAGCTAATCTAATTGAACAAGATCGGCAAGATGAAATAGTTATGGTGGTATATGAAGTGAACCCTGTTAACACAATGCATTGGGTACTAAACACTGGGGCTACACTCATATCTGTAGGGATTGAAGCATCTTCACCTCCTACCAAGTTATAAGGGATAAACAAGTGTTTATAAGAAATGTTCGAACCCCCTCATTAGTCAGAAAATAAAAATTGATTTTAATGGTCACTTTTAGAAAAGACTCTTGCACTAAATAATGTTCTGGTGGACTGTTTGTACCGAATGTATCCTCTATTGATATTAATAAGATAAATTACAATTATGTTTACTTAGTTAAGTCAATTTATGACACAATAGATTAGAACATGTAAGTGTACATGTTTTAAAAATAAAAAAAAACTATATCTTATACCCAAATTTCAAAATAAAAAACCAAACAAATGTGAAGTATGTGTACTCTAAGTCATGTAAGAAACCATTCAAATCAGTTTTTAGATAATCTAAAATTCTATAACCAATTCATAGTAATTTGTGTGATTTTAATAATTACATGTTTAGAAATGAAAAAAAAAACTATATAACCATTATATATGGCTTATTGAGGTACACCAGGGAATACCTAATTAATAATAAGTAAAGATAAAGCATCTGGTTTCTTTATCAAGTATAAGACAAAAGTTGAAAACCAGTTAAATAAGAAAATCAAGATAAGTAAAACAGATAAGAGTGGTGAATATGAATCCTTTATTGTTAAAAAGATGTCTTAAATTTGGATATCTTCGACTAGCCCTGGGAAAGTTTGACTCGAAGTCCGACAACTATGTATTTGGAATTCCTGAGATCTTCGACGAGTCGAAGGTTCCTTCGACTAGTCGAAGCTCTGACTCGACTAGTCGAAGATTACGTATATTGTGCACGGACTGTGTAAATTTGAGGCGATTTTCAGGGATGTGCGAAAAGTGAGGTTTTCTAAATTATAAATAGGAATCCCCAGGGTCATTATAAGATATTCTAAGGCTTTCTAAATAGATTCCAAGGGTTTCTAAAGGGTTATAGGGGTAAGTCATCTTTCTTTGTAATTTATACTTTTATAGTGGATTTCTGTAGACGCTTTGTGCAGTGGTTTTTTCCCGAAAGGGTTTTCCACGTTAAATCTTTGTGTTCTCTTGGTGCTCTTGGATTGCTATCCTAGATCCATCTCTATGTGATTTCGCGGCCCAATCCCCAACAAGTGGTATCAGAGCTATCGTTGGGGCACATATCTGGATCTGCAACATTAATATCAATTGGAAATGCCAAGTTTGATATTGAGAAGTATTCATCCAAAAATAATTTTGAGTTATGGAAGATTAAGATGATTACTCTATTAACCAAGTAAGGCGAAGCTAAGGCTCTTGAGGAACGAAAATCAACTATAAAAGATGAAGAATGGGATACACTTTATGACGCCCCGGTCACTGTTTCATGTGGGAGGGCACACGTGGGCGGGCTCCCAAGTGCGGCCGGTACACGTGTGGGCGGAGCCTCTGTGCTTGGGCGAGCCGGCGTGCGGATTAAGCGTAGCGTAACTTGTCCCACATCGGAAGAGTTGTCTGGAGTTGTGTGGTTATATGTTAGATTTCTTCCTTAACAGACATGACACGTTTTAAACCCGTGAGCTTCGGCTATCATGTGTGTGGGGTGGGCCTTACAAAATGGTATCAGAGCCGAGGATGGCTCTGCCCTTGGTGGGGGATAATATGTCCCACATTTTCAAGAGTTGTCTGCGGCGCGGAGAATCTGTGTGGTTATATGTTAGTAACTTTCTCATCGGAAGAGTTAACGCAGGTTGACGTGGTTATAAACTCCGTGACACTTTTAAACTCATGAGCTTCGGCAAAGCGGACAATATCATGTGTTGTGGGGGTGGGCCTTACACACTTGATAGTAATGCTTTAGCCTCCATCCGTTTATGTCTCATAGATGAGGTTCTCTAAAGTTTTTTTAGGGAGAAAACTGCGGCTAATTTATGAGCGAAGTTAATGAATATTTATGCCAAAAAATTCTCTAAAAATCGCCCACACTTGAAGCTATAGTGTTATAACTTCAAGATGGTAGAGGGTGGAGATTTGGATGCCTACATCAACAACTTTAATAAATTGGTTTTCAAATTGTTGTATATGGAGGAAGTGATCAAATATGAGGAACAAGCATGTATGTTGCTGAATTCCCTTCTGACATCTTATGAGTCATTCGAGGACACAATGTGCATTGCAAATAAAAATCCGAGTGTCAACACTGTTATCTCAGCCCTTTTAGGAAAGGCTATAAGAAAGCTAACTGGCCACATGGGGACATCTTCTAATACACTGATTACAAGGGGCAAGAATACTGATCGAGGTATAGGATCTTTAGGGTCAAGATCTAAGTCCATGGGCAAGAGCAGGAATTGTGAAATGAGATGACACATGAAGAAGAATTATACATATCCTAAAGCAAAAAATAAATAAATTCATAGGCTTCTTTTATGGAGGGCAATGTTGTCACATATGATGAAGAGACAAGCACAGGTGATGTATTATCTGTGTTTATGATCGGACACTTGTTCGATGATCGTAGAGACGAGTGAATCTTTGGCACGGGTGTCATATCACATAACTCCTCATCAGAGTTGGTTCACCAGTTACAGAGAGTGCGACGGTGGACATGTTTTTATGGGCAATGACATTGCCTACAATGTTGTGGCTATTAGTACGGTGAGCATCAATATGTTTGATGAGATGAAGCGTATCTTGATTGATGTCAGACACATTCCTGATATGAAGAAAAGTTTGATTTCTTTCGGTGCACTCGAGGCTATAGGGTGCAAGTTCACTAGTATTGATGGTGTCCTTAAAGTATCTAAGGGAGCACTGGTAATCATGAATGCGTAAAGACATGGAAACCTTTACAGGTTGGTTGGGAGCACTTCAACAGGTGGAGTTGTAGTGGCTGTAGCGGATTCTACTTATACACGTGTGTAGCATGCTAAGCATGGCCACGTGAGCGGGTAAGGCATGAAGGCTGAGACGCGCGGACAGATATACGAAGTAGGTGGAGCAGCCACTTATGAGAAGAATCACACCACATAATCGCAAGTAACCGACGAGGTACATGGACGAATCTAATATCACATATGTTCTCGTTATAGACGAGGGGGATCTGTCTACTATTTAGATGGCTCTAGGTGAGCCTAGTGCTGAGAAGTGGAAGGTGACTATGAACAATATGATAGACTCCTTGTACCAGATCGACACATGGGAGCTGGTGGAGCTTCCAATGGGTCGGAAAGCGGTTGGATGCAAGTGGATCTTCAAAATGATATAACATAGATACAGAGCGATGCTGGTAGCGAATGATCATGCTCAGAGAGAAGGGATTGATTTCTCAGAGATATTCGTGCCGACGGTATAACAGGTGTTTATAAGATTCGTATTGATGCTGATTGACCAACGCGATCTCGAGCTGGAACGAATGGATGTGGAAACTGCACTTCTGCGTGGGAAATTGGAAGTATTGTTATTCATGAAGTAACTAGAGCGGTTCGAAGTTAAAAGGGCAAAGAACAAGGTCTGCTGGAGGTTGTTGTACGACTCGTCGCCTAGGCAGTAATATAAAATTTTGATTCCTTCATAGTGAGTCCGAAATTTTCTAGGGGCGAATATGATCACTGTGTCTATTGCAAGACACTGAATAATGACACGTTTATCATCCTGAGATTGTATGTTGATAATATGTAGATCGCCAATTATGATATGTCTGAAATTAATATTCTGTAAACTCGGTTAAAAGGGAAATTCGATATAAAAGATCTGGGGGCTGTAAAGATGATTCTTGGCATTGATATTCATAAAGACGGGAAGAGGAGTAGGCTTTTGTTATCATAGGTAGAATACCTTGAGTAGGTAATGATTAAGTATGCGATGGACCAGGCAAAGTCGGTAAGTGTTTCCTGTGCTGCTCACTTCAAGCTTTCCTCAGGACAACGTCTCAAAACAGATGAGGAAAAACAGGATGTCTCATGAGCCTTATTTGAATGTGTTGGCAGTGCATGCCATGGTCTGTATTAGACCGGTTATTTAACAAGCAATCGGTGTTGTGAGCAAATACCCCGACAAGCAACACTAGGAGGTGGTGAGATGGTTACTTCGATACATTTGAAGTGTAGAAGACTACGTCTTAACTTTTGAGAAGACATGAGCAAAACTAGTAAGCTATGTGAATTTATATTACGCAGGCAGTGTGGATTTCAGAAAGTTGACTTTCGGTTACTTGTTTGTACTAGCGGGTGAAGCAATTAGCTTGATGTCGAAGCTTCAATCCATGGTGGCTCTTTTCATGACCGAAGCAGAATATATGGCAAGGATGGAAGCGTTTAAGGAAGGTGTTTGGTTAAGAGCCATGATAAATCAGTTGGGACTTTAACAGGAGGCTATGCCGGTTAATTGCAATAGTGAGAGCGCTATCAATTTAGCTAAAAATTCTGTTTATCACTCACATACTAAACACATTGATGTTCGTCACCATTTATCCGACAGGTGTTTGAAGAAGGAGGCGTAACTCTGGAGAAGATTCACACCGGCGTGAATCCGACAAACATGCTCACTAAGGTCGTTCCTACAGAGAAGTTCACATTCTGTGCAACTTCTCTGGGCATGGCAATGGCGTAAAAAAAAGACGGAGTGTGCACGAGAAGCATTGATGAAGTTATGATGCAAGATAGAGATAAGAGAAGAGGGCAAAAACCTACATGTTTGAAGATTGAAGACATGGTGGAGATTGTTGTTAAAAAGATGTTTTAAATCTGGATATCTTCGACTAGCCCTGAGAAAGTTCAACTCGAAGTTTAGCAACTGTGTATTTGGATTTCTTGAGATCTTCAATGAGTCGAGGGACAGGCTCGACGAGTCAAAGGTCCCTTCGACTAGTCGAAGCTCTGTCTCGACTAGTCGAAGGTACGTAGATTGTGCGCAGACTGCGTAAATTATGACAGTTTCAGGGAGGTGCGAAAGTGAGATTTTTTAAACTATAAATAGGAGTCCCTAGGGCCATTATAAGATATTATAAGGCTTTCTAAAGAAATTCCAAGGGTTTCTAAAAGGGTTATAGGGTTTGCAAATGGTGTAGCAAGGGTGAGATTCAAGGTTATTTGGATAGGTAAGTTTTTTTTTTTTTTTAAAAGCTTGTTAGTACACCTAATGTCATATCACACTTCACTGTTTGCCACCCCCACTAGGGAATCGATGCAAGACCTCAGTGTTGAAATGAGGTATCTTTCACTCAGTCTACCACTTGAGCTGTGGCTCTGGGTGTTTGAATAGGGTAAGTTCTCTCTCTTTGTAATTTATGCTTTCATAGTGGATTTCTGTCCTTTTGTGCCATGGTTTTTTTCCAAAAGGGTTTTCCATGTTAAATTTTTGTGTTCTCTTGTGTTTGTTTGGTGCTCTTGGATTGCTATCCTAAATCCATCTATGTACGATTCCGCGGCCCAATCCCTAACATTTTTACAGTTTAAGGAATTATGTGAAAAGATTGACATTATATATAAAACCACTGCCCCTATACACCTAAACAAAACGGTATAGTGGAACGGCGACCCATATGATAAATGTATGAATTTATTTTTAGTGTTTCTTCATGTGATGAACATTCTGTATTAAAGGTGACCTCATATGATGCATGCCTACATCAAGGGTAGTGCCTACGCAGAGTTACTGGTTCACATTAATTGTGGGCTCCACATAATACATAATGGACTTTAAAGATGGGCCCCACGCGAAGGATGATGCACATCAATGTGGGCCCCACATAATGACTAGTCTACATTAAAGGCCGAACTTTAATGACGAATAACCAACATCTAAGGTGGCATGATGAGCGCCCGAGCCCATACGATGGATGCTCAGTCAAAGGTGGGCTCCACATGATGGACAGTTAACATTAGTAGGGAGACCTTTATGATATATGACCCACATGAAGAGGGGCCCATATGATAGACATCCACATTAGAGCCGGGTACTACTAATGATGAATGACCCACATCAAAGGTGGGTCATCGCATGATGGGCGACCCACTTTGAAGGTAGGGCCACATAATGGATGGTCCACATCAACGGTGTGCTTCACATGATTGGCCATGGACGCTATGGGTGGACCCCACGCAATGGACAATTAACAGAGATGGCAGGCCTATATAATGTGGATCCCACGTAATGGATGGTCCACATCAAAGGTTTCCCCTAATGATGAATGCCTACATCCAAAGTGCTCCCTTTTTGGACAACCCACTTCAAAGTTGGTCTCTGCACGATGGACAATCCGCTTCAAAGGTAGGCCCCACATGATGGGTGATCCACATCTAATATCCAACATAATGCATGGCCTACATCCAAAGTGGGCCCTTCATATGATAAATAGCCGGTGGATGGTCCACATTAAAAGTAGTCCCCACGAAGTGGATAGTTCAAATTGAAGATGGGCCAAGTGAGTCCAGTACAATGAACGGTCAACCTCAAAGGTTGCGCATGATGTACAGTGGATATTGAAGGCCAAACTTATGTAAATAAGAAAAAATCAGATAAAATTTTAATGGAAGAAATTTAAAAGAACTGAAAGAAAAGAAAAAAGAAGAGTGAAAGAGCAATGAAATGAAAGAGATTTAAAAATTACTTGTATATGCTGAATTTACAAGTATCATTACCTTAATAAATAGAAATGAACAGAAGCTACTCAAAGCCTGTCAGAGTGCCTGCTTATCATCCATCACACTCTCCGCACTCTACAACGGATGAAAGATTTTCGAAGCCAACAAACGGGTCTACAAGTCAGCTAATACACACGCTACCATATATTCCAGCGTGGCATTCCAGATGGAATATCCAAGCCATCCATCATGTGGACCTCACAGTGTAAATGCTACGAACGGTAACGGGCGTTCCACTAAGCAGTTGTTCCTTGATGTTAGAAAATTGGACGAATTAAAAAATTCTGCGGATTTTAAAAACAGTTCATTTTTTTTTCTGTTAATTGTGGCCCACTTGACTATTGTAAGAATTGATTCTTGGTAATGAGAATTAAAAAATTCTGATGGATGGCTTGGATATTGCACGTGTCTTCCACGCTGGCATATGTGGTCGCGTGTGTATTGGGTGACTTGTACACGCGCGTCGGCTTAGCAAAGCTCTGGGGAAGAATCTCTAACGAAGACTCCACAACAGCAGAGAGAGAGAGAAAGGGAGAGAGAGCTTCCTTCGACGGCAATAGAAGAAAATCGTATTCCAAGTAAGTATCGAATCTTCTTCTTCGCGTCTCCTTCAAAACCCTAATTCCTTTCCGACGATTCTCCCAAGCAATCATCAGAACCGAAATCTGAAATTCAAGGCCCTCGATCTCAAATCCCTCGACGTTCTGTTCTAAAATCAGCATCTTCTTTCGGAACATCGCGAAAATCCCCCATTTTCTAAGCTTTCTCAGGTGATTTTTGTAGCTCCCGTGAAGTAAACGGTTTTCGGAAGTCGATGCTGCGATCGATGCGATGAATTGCGAAGCTTGCCATCTTAAAGAACTGGTGAGGCTCTAAATTTCATCTGATTTCATTCGATTAGATGAGTTTTTGCATAGAGGATCTGGACCATCCATGCAGTTTCTATCGGATTTGATCGTATGCAACTGGCTGTACGCATAGTAACAATCTCTTTCTCGGCCCGGAAATTTCTCTGGAGATTTTCAAACTTTTGAGGGTTTTCTTGGGGTATTATCGGGAAAATCTAGCTGCATATAAATATTTAAGAATATTTATTTTAAATTAATAAATAAATATAAAATTGAAATATCAAACTATTTTCGAGTTAATATCACGATAAAGGCACAGTATTTAAAAATCTGCTGATATTTTGGAAATCTCACGATATTAGTCTATTTTCACGATATTATGGAGGGATTTTCAAAATCTCGGCGATATTTGTCACCTGGTGGTACAGTCGGCCTGCAACACAACTAGTTGTATTGCACATGTGAATGGTCCAACCTATGATCTGGACTGTCCATTCGCGTTCAAGCCCAGTTTTTGCAGGTCACTGTGCACAGATTGCACTGATTGGATGATCCTCGATCATCCAGATGAACGTTGGTCATGTTGTTTAGCTTCTAACTGTCCATTTTCTCGAGTCCTTTGAATCGTAAGCTGTCCAAACTGGGCTCGCCATATGGATGATTCCAGTTGATGAGTGGATTGTTTTTCCCTGAACTATCTGTACCGTTCATTTGGCATGCTATTGGTTGGACGGTTAGGATTCTCTGACCAGTGTGATTGTTGCACGGTTGCCTGCAAACGTTGGGCTGGAATAGGATTATCGAGATCAATGTTTAAAAACCCAGACTAGATGGGGCATTCAGAACAGTTTGGACTGTAACTGGCCACCAAGACAGGCTGGGTCACCTTAAAAGCTGGTCATTTATGGGATAGCTGTTTGCTGAAAAAGAAGAAGAAGAAGCAGATGCATCCCTCAAAGCGATAACCAACAACTTCTACTTGAAAACTAGATACTCTAACCATTAGGCTAACAGCAAATTAGCAGTTAATTCTTTCTGTTTTCTTTGATTATTTAAGATGAACTGCTTTCCTGGTGAAAATGGGCCAAGGAGGTCCCTCTGAACAAAGGCCCACCGACACCAAAAAATGAGCCAAGGTCCAGTCTGGGTTTTAAAACATTGAACCAGATTAATGGTTAGACTCTGTCCACATGGCCAATTAAACTGATGGTACTGAACGCCTACAATAAGTGGTTTCATATGATCATTCCTCAATTATATCTTGCAACAATGATGGTCATAAGAGACCAACATTAAAACCAGTATCACTGATTGCCTCCACATCGTTTATTTTCAGTTGCTTGAGTGGTCTTAAATTCTTTTAGCTTTGTCATGCTCTTCAGTATTGCTTCCTTCTTATGGTGCTTATCTGCTGCATGCACAGTTTCTATCCTTTCTGGACTTCTTCGTTGACTGATTGTATATCTATATTATTGTAGGAGGTGGAACACTTCGAGATTCGGGAAGTTCTGCGCTGTAAGATACTTTGTTACTTTTGTGAGGGGTTACTAGACATGCTGTTGGAGTATAGCAACCAATGCGCATGCTCACAGCCACTGTGCATGTGCAGTACTTCTACCTGAGTCCTACTATTCAAATGTGGGGCCCATTCTGGATTGGTCATAACTAAAAATCACACCAAATGGATGATCCTATCTGTCCGATTGGTGGCCAACAAAATGAATGGTTAAAAAGGAAATCTCAATATGCCAAATTCACCAAGCAAAATTACATGAATCGGAGGTTATGATTATATAATCAATCTAATCTTCAGGATGTGCTCCATCTACATTGAGACCAAATAATTGGATGATATAGATCATATGACATATGTACACAGGCTGTGTGCATGCATATGAAAGGTTATAAACCCATACACATATGCATGCATACATACGTGCATTTGAAAGGAGCACAATGATTTCTCCTTATTTATCTGGTTGATTATTATTGCCCATATTGGGTCAAGGAAGTTATGACCTATGGTCTAGCTGACGTTATGGCCCTTGATAGAGTAGAAGGAGAAGAACATCATTTGTGTAGCTGATCCAATTAGTTGGGAACTTGAGATAAGGCTTGGATGACGACTGTGATTGGGTCAAGGAACAAATCATCAAATAGATTATTGAAAAGCAGCACAGTTACTCCTTATTGTCTTGTGGTTTATCATCAGCCAGGTTGGGTCAAGGAACAAATCACCATATTGTAGAGAATTAGTTTTCACCCTTGTTCCTTATTTGTGGCTTGTATTAACGAAAGATCTGTGAGACAAAGGAATGTATTGCCTTACAAAAAATTAGAAGGCGTCCTTGCACTAGGTTATTTTGATTGAATCATCAGTTGATCAAAACTATTTGGACAGAAGAAATCTTTGTTGTTTCCCTGTTTTTTGCCACTTTGATCTACGGATTATAATCTGTCATTTTCAGTGCTTGTCTTGATATGCATCTGGTATTTATGATGAATTATATTTGATAGAGTGTTAATAGCCATTCTCGAATGACGATTTATATTTGATATGGGGTGTCTGGCTGGGTTCTAATTATCTGATGAATGGATGATTTTACCCGTCCTATTTCATCAAAGATTTGATGGGTCTTTTGACAATGCACTTGGAAGTAAACCTGGCTGTGTGGGACGCCATTTTTTAGTAGTCGTTGGATATAAAGATTCTCATTGAACCTTTCACACTGCCGTCCTTTTCCCTGAATGATGGCTTCCAATGCTTGAGCATGTGGTTGTTTCCTGGTCCTCATTTCTGGGAGCTTAATGGGTAATGCATTATCCTTTCAAATATGAAATTGGAAGTGTTTCATATGTATATTACAAGCACTACAGTTTTCATGTTCTACTTGTACCTTTTCTGGTCTCTTAGTTTTTATCATCGGTTTCAAAATCATCTTGGGCAGGTCATCTTGTATAATTTCAAGTCATTCATTGCACTCATGTTTTATCTAATGGCCGAGATTAGGTTCCACGTTTGTGGTAAAGGTTTCTTCAGTTGGAATCAGTTTTGTTTGATTATGGGCACTGGGTGTTAATTTCTGTCATCCTTAAAGTGTACAAGGAGAAAATTCTATCCTTTTCAGCATGGCCTAGGTTGTGGTCACTGCTTGTGATAAAACTGAAGATACGTTTTTGTGTTCCCATGGGGCAGCAAGGACAAGAAGTACGAGATTAGCCTTGTTGCTGAGCAGGTTTGTTGAATGAAAATGAGAAAGAGCCAGGGTTTCTGTGATAACCTCCAAACTTCAATGCACCCTGGATTACTTTATGAAGGATGGGGCGAGCAAGGATCTTGCTTTTTCTTGGCTATGTATTGCATACAAAATGCTATTTTATTTTCTAGACTTGGCTGGTGGAATGGTGGTGAGCTTGCTATTTAGAAGGTGCTGCACACTAGGGCAATTACAAGAATAGACAGAGAATCTTAGTTGTAGATGGAACATTTCAATATTTCATTGTTTTTTTTTTTTTTTTTTTTTTTTTTTTTTTTTTTTTTTTTGTTTGTTTGGGAGAAATTCATGAATTTTTTTCTCAATTAGTGGGGTTCCAGAGCATCAATTATGCATTTTTTTTTCTATTGACCATGTCCCAATTTCTTTTTTCTAATTTGCGAGTTGCCGATACCGAGATCAACTTTAAAATAAAAAATGGCGGTTTAGATCCAACCCAAGCTTTGAAGTTCATACCCTGAGGAAAATGTGTCCCATATGTACCTTTGGTAGCTATTCTAGGTTCTTCAGTAGCACGTTTTGATTCTTTCGTAGCTTGCTTCATCTTTAATTGTACTGCTTTTGAGTCGAAGTATTCTCTTTATGCAACTTTAGGAACATTGGCTTTGATTATTGTCATATGCTTCTTTTGCGATGGATATTATGCCTTTATCTTTAAATTCATATCAATATTCTTGTTATTCTGCCTAAACCAACAATGGATGTTGAACTGGATGCAGGTATACTGCACACGGTTGTATTTCACAGAGCTTTAGGTCTTGTTCGGCCGAAGGACATTGATTCTGAACTTTTTGAAATTACTTATGTAAGTGATTTTTTTAGTCTTTCAAGTTACTTATATGAATGATTTCAAAGCTACCAAAATAATGTCTATTCATATCTTTTATATCCAAAATTTTGGGAAGGTATAAAGCTAAATCCCTTGTAATAGAATGGGCATTGTTGTCAAAGATCTTACGTGCAATCCTGGTTTCTTGGGGGGAGTTCTAGCCCGAACGGCCCTGTATATTTTGTTTCTTTCAGCTTTGGCTTTTATGAAATAATATTATCATTGTTTCAAAAAAAAAATAAAATAAAATTGGGAAGGTAATGGGCAATGGGCATATTTTCAGAGAGCAATCTCTGGTTTATCAAAAGCTCAGCATCTGTATGTACACATCTGATTTTAATAGTACCTTGATGATGCACATTTCAAGCTAGGTATTTGATGGCCTGCTGAAGTCCCCCCTCCCCCTCTTAAAAGCAAGGGGACACAATAAGGAGCTGCCTTGTGTTGCTTTGCCACTTCCTATGCGAAACATCCTTCAATGTCTCACAATACGCTGGTTCTGTGAAATAAAATTGACCAGAAAGTCTCTTTGCTAAGTGATACTGTCTTGAGCTTGGAAGTTGGAAGTTGGAACTTGCTTTAAGCATCCTTTTAGTACTGTTGAACTATATAAACTGAAACTTAGAGACATAGCATGCACCCTGGCATGACATGCTGTTCTAACAACTCCAGTTCTATGGTGTGAGCTTGGAAGTTGGAACTTGCTTTAAGCATCCTTTTAGTACTGTTGAACTATATAAACTGAAACTTAGAGACATAGCATGCACCCTGGCATGACATGCTGTTCTAACAACTCCAGTTCTATGGTGTGCCATGTCTTATGCGAAATCTGAAACTTGTACATGGCTATGTTGTAATCCCAATAAGAACCCTGGTCGATGTTCGTGGTAATGTTTATCTTGGGGTGGTTTCTTCCCTGTCAGATGCCCAAATGTTAGACGTTCTAGTATTCATCCATTCAGGATGCACATCTAATGATTGTCCATTTAATAAGCAATGCTAGTGCTGCATCTCTGCACTGTTTTTTTTTTTTGAGATTGACATGTTAATGCACCATATTATGTTGTGTAGCATTGTTGAAAGGCACATTTATTGATACCTTCCATTTCAGTATTGCTATGCTTGTTTTCTGCTGACTAGAGCTTTTCTTCATTGCATAGGTACAATGTGGAGATGCTGAGCTTGAAAAGAAAATAGATGAGAAAATTGACCAATTCATTGGATGGGTAGAGAAGCATCCAAACAAGAAAAGCCAGGTTGTATATCCGTGTGTGTGTGAGTGGGTGCATATGTTCTATTCTCTTTTCTCCTTGACCTTAAAAAGAATGCCACTCCTCTTCACAAAAGTATTCTGCAATATTTTGTACGAGTGGCATGTTTTGATGTCTGAAACTTCTGCATATGTTTTCCCCCCACCCCCCCCCCCCCCCCTGTTTTTTTGGGTCATTTAGTGAGGTAACAGGTAAGGCTCATGGAAAACATGATTCCTCAGATTGGGCTATACACGGATTGTTTATCATGATACCTCAGATTCTTCTTTTCCCCCGCTGTGGAAACAAAAACCTTCCATCAACATTTATCTTTCCACAGGCTGACCTCTGTCCTCCATAACGATGGTTTTGTTTATCACTGCCTTTTATTTAGGCTAATATTAATTTTCGCATTATTCTTAAATCCCCCCCTCCTTTTTTTTTCATATGCAGATATGTTTATCCTTCTACGAGGTGGTAAAAGCCAAGCAGGCAACATGGTTCAGTAACAAGATCGAACGCTCATATTGGGAGCAGTGGTATATTAATTTGAATGTGGTAAACTCAAAAGCACATTCTAGCAAGTCCCATCATACTAAAGTGGTTGTAGTACCCGGAGGTACATGTTTCGTTCTGAAATATTTGGCAAATTTTTTAATCTCTCCCCATCCTTAGAATGTGAAAAAAGCTTCCTGATTCAATCCCTGAGATCTTATGCTATTGATTTTTACTGCAGAAAGAGCATTGGAGGAGAGGAGTATGCGCCGAGCTGCCCTGGAGCAAGCCCTCCGCGATGTCTTGTTTCAAATCATAAAATTCGTCAATGAAAAGAAGGATCACATTCCTCCAGTACCTAATGTTGAAGGCGTCACGTTCCCATATGAAATCACAATCCCAAGGTCATCTACTGTTCTATTCTCTTTGCAGCCTCTTGAAGCTTTCTCTGAAATGTGTTTTTTAGTTGTCTCTAACTTATCACATGCAGTCATGCATTAATTGGAAGGCTGTTGATTTTCATTCAATGTCTTTTTTTTTTCCCAGCATATTCAATGGTTAAAAAGAATATGCTTCTATTTATGACTTGTTCCTTTGGTGACAGCTCTGCCCTCCAATTTTCATTTCACAGCTTTATTCATGATGCTAAGATGATGCATTTGTTTTGCATGCTACATGCTAATTTATGCTATTGTGTGCATCTGCTCAGGTTCATAAGGTTGTGTTTAAGTGCACTATTGAATTCAATTTCGACAATTAGTTTAAAGTGGAAATGATCAAAATTTAATGACCTAGGTGTTCATATTTGAGGCTCCATATTGCAATTAAACTAATTTCAAGATTCATTCGTTAGAGGCGTAACTTTAATTTGCAGGCTACTTCCTCATTATTAATAGTGCAAAAAATCCTCGTGCTTCTGTCATTACCTCCTCTCTCTCTCTCTCTCTCTCTCTCTATATATATATATATATATATATATATATATATATATATATATCATGCACAGGTACACACAAACACGAATGACTGTCTTAAAAGAAAAGAAAAAGAAAGATAAAAAGGTTGCACAGAATGATTTTGCAAGGTACCATAGAAAGGCTCATTAATTAGATGAGATCTTTGTATTTTGTTTTATTTTATTTATTTCGTGGTTTCTGGATGCATGCTTGCCATTTGCTTTTGCCTCAGAACTCCTGATTGAAAACTGATCTTCACTGCTTGTGCAGTTCATCAGATTCTTCTTTTGGCATGGACATGTTCAAGAGGATGCTCCAGACAGGCCATCCGACCATGCTCAGCTGACAACCCAATGTAAGCTCTTCTCCTCATACCTTGCTTGTTAATTGTTCTCAACCATCGTCACCAACTGTCCATAATCACAGAATCGAGAAGAGACGCAAGCATAGTTTGTCTGTCTGATAATTAGGATTGTACAGAAGTTAGTTCCGGATATGTATGAATCAGATATAGGTTGATTTCGTTTGCGGTCACTGTATTTGTCTGTGTATATATATTACAGTATCCAATGTAGAAAACTCAGTTACTGATACAAACCAGAAAGGTAACAGGAATCCAGCTGCTCTATCCATTTGGACAGGGGACATCTCCAATCAAATCAAATAGGATGGTCTCTATGCAAATTTTTTTTTTTTGGAAAGGAGACAAGACGGATTAGAGAAGTGTGCTCTATCCAGAGTCTGGCCTTAGTTGTACGATCCTTATAACCAGATGCTGCTCCTGCTCCAGACCTGTGCTCCCACTCCAGTTTCCTAGCTATTTAAGGGCCCATTCAGATACAATTTCTGCAAAAGGTTGGCTAAGAGTGTGGAGTGGGCCTGTTAGCACCTGTTTTTGATGGGCATGGGATCAAACAGTGGTCGCAAAAGTGCATCCAAACGCACAAGTTGAAAAGGGGTTTGGGTCAAAACGACGTTTCAGTTTGAAATGTACCCACTCCCGCATCCGAATATGTTGTTGCACAACTATAGTCCGCCCATTATGTTTTAGATGAAGAAGAAAAGTTGGAAAAGCTGTATATATGCTATATTGTTATCCACCCAGGCATCAGGTGCGCCCCACCAAGAATGAGGGACACTGAATCTTGAGACATTTCAAAATTTAGGTGGGCCACAACAAGTGAAGATATTGGCTGTAGGTATGATTGTACATTGCTCCTTCTGGTATGTCCCCATATGAGGTATTGATAGAGATGATTCTTGGGATGCATGGTATGTCACCAGATGCATGGTTGGATTCTACATCCACATTATGTGTGGACCCTGCACATATCGAACATATAGTAATTACCATCTGTTAGAACGCATGTGATCGGTCCCCTTTGACAGGCATCATTTTGAAGATTCAGGACTGAAATGCCAGCAGATCTAGCAAACCAAACAATGGCTACTGTGGCAGTTACCGTCACTTTTTTTTTTTTCTCCCAAAGAGTGGCGGCTGATTATCCCTTCATGTGGCACTCATGGACTGCAATCTAGATATGCAGATTGTGGGGCACCTTGTGGACAGTGCACATCTCTAAAATCATGGTGGCCAAGCAGTCCCCGCCAGCCAATTTGATTGCAGTGACAGAGATATTTCAGTATCGATAGTTTCATCTGATACTATCGATATCGCACGATATTGCAGTGTCAGTGTGAAACTTGGTTGTCATCAGGAAATTTCCTAGTATCGGTTGATATGTTATATTGATTCATTGCGATGCTCTGAAGACATCACTGTTATAAGTTTTTCGATTATCGTTGATGCTTATAAGTTTTATGATTATCATTGATGTATATTACATGTATCGATGATATCACACTTGCATCATTTTCCTACCAAAAAAATTTAAAAAAATCTGGCAAAAAATTCACAAAAAAAAACTGACTTCTACCCTTTTTTTTTTTTGCCGGATTACATTGCTAAAGTGATTTTAACCAATAAGTTTCTTTTGTTTGGAGAGAATGGAATTTTGGTGTGAAAATCATGATCGGAAAGTGTGTGGTACAAGAAGCCCAATTGACCTGTTTATGGTAATTTGAATTGTTTTCTCTTTTTTAAATTGCTTGTAATATGTGGAGGGAAGTTAGTAATTCATGATTTATCCTGTTTTGTGTGTTTAATTACGGATTTTGATCATCGATTTTCGAATGTGTAGATGGAGGAATTTGGGAAAAATTCAAAAGCTTTCCAATTTCACCCAACTTCCAATTAGAGCGTGAAAAAATCACGTGACACTGCTTGGAGGTTGACCTATTAGTTGGAATTTTTGAAAGGAAAAAGCTAAAAATATGATGACAAGGCAGACTGGGTGATGGCATTAGCATTCAAGTTCTTAGATCATTTTGAAAATGGTAAAAATGCTCCAAAGAGTTTGATATGAGATTGGATGGCTGGATTGGTGGATGATCTACGTGCCACAAACATACCCGTTGTTTGAAGGAAAGTGTCCAATTTGTTATGCCTTAAGTGTTCATATTTATTATGCTTAAAATGTTCACGTTCATTATTTAGAGTGTCTAGGTTCATCATGCTTAATTGTCCAGGTTCACTGTACTTAAAACAATCCAGATTCATTGTTTAAAGGGTCTGTTTTATCTGTAAGTATGTAAAGAGGAGAAAAAGATCTCTATTATTCTTTGTATATTATTAAAAGAGTTCTCATTGTCGTTTTCTGGTGTGAACCTTGTTGATAGAGCCTGTTAGGACGTGAAATCAATACAGGTAAGGTGTTATTTTGCGTATTTTGCTTGTGTTAACTCTTTATTTTTTGTGATTTTGTTAAAATATAAAAAAATTAAAATTGATCTGATGTTATTTATGTCTTATATTTATGTATTTATTAGCAGCCACACTTATTTATTTTTAAAAATAAATTTCCTTTTTTAAATATACCAATGGTCTGGATTTAAGGACTATGGATCCCACCTATCAGAATTTTTTCTGGAATCCTCCAAAGACACATTGTCACATGCGTGTTAGATAATTCCTCGGCATCTTGATCCAAAACTTCATTCCCTGACTGGGATCGAGCTGTTGTGGGGCCCACATGGTTGAAACACAACCACCCTCCAATGGTCCTCATTCAAGGCACACGTGGCCCCCACTTGTCTCATCGACCAACCTGATTTTTGCTCTTCTTGGGTCAGGACATCCACATGGTGGGCCGAGCCCACCCAATGTAATACAAGTCCGACGTTCAGCCGCGCACAGACTTGATTACGGCATAATCTACACTAATATGATCCAAGCACTTGATAAAATGCCATAATGGGACCACAAAAGTTTCAACGGTGGAGGATCAGTCACCACTGTTGCTTATAGCAAGGCCCACTTTAGTTTTGGATTTTTCTCAAATTTGAACTCGTGTCTTAACCTGGGCCGGCAAAACAAATGAAGTGACATCACATGAAGTTCCACTTGCCCCACACTTAGGGGATGTGGGTCCGTAGCAAAAAAGGACAAAATAATTATCTCATTAGGGAAATGTTTTTTTTTTTTTTTAAATGCGGGGCCCACATATAACTGGATGCGATGTATGGAGGCGGAAGCTCACTCTAGCATAATTTCACTCTTCCGTCCAGACGGGGGTATGAGGGGCCCGCCTTGAGGTATGGGTTTTATCCATGCCGTATACTTAAAAAAAAAAAAATAAATAAAAATTTCAGAATATTTTAGGGTATGAACTGAAAAATGAGGCAGATACCAGGCTTAAGTGGATCACATGGTGAGGATTGAACCTCCACCATTAAAAACCTATTGAGAACTATAGAAGGTTTGGATCAAGCTGATATTCTTGTGTTTCAGGTTTGATGGCAAATAAACATCACGGTAGATTGTAGGAAGGTTTCAATGGTGGCTGTCATTATCACCGTCGATTCCTATAGTGTGGTCCAATGAGTTTCGGATATGCCTTATTTTTTGGATCATAGTCTAAAATAATATGCCATGAAGTGATAAAACCCATACATCATGGTGGGCCTCATAGGGACGCAATCCGCTTCCTACTTCAAGTCATAATGCGAAAATCAAATTATTAAAACGATCATGAAGGGTGCTTTCTTAAAATAAGATTATTGAATATATATAATCTTTAACCGTTCAACAAATATCCGCCAATCTGATGACCGAATAATACATTTTATTTCTTGATTCATGAGCAGAATAGGCGCGACCCGGGTCTCACCCAAATGGTGCAGACCTTACCGCGGGGCCATTCTAAATTTACAAGGTGATTGAAGGAGTTACTTTTAAAACATAGTAAAAATATGAAGCAGATACAAAACTTAGGTGGACCATACTATAGGAAGCAACAGTGACTGAATAACAATATCAAAGTCGGCAGCACTGAAAGGGCCGGTGCATCTTGATGAGCCAGGGCCACACTAAATCCTCTCCCTAAAGATCCAAGCGGATTGCCTTCCGACACCCAAAGTAGCCACACAACCACAGAAAAGTGCTCTGTGGGCCCTACAATTATGTATATATGTACGTGTTTTTATCGACGCGGTCCATCCATCTTGAATCATTATTTTAAAGAATGAGTCCAGAAATTAGACACATCCAAATCTTAGGTAGTCCCTACCACATGAAAACATGGGTGATTGAATGCCTACCGGTAAAAATTTCTTAAGGCCCACTCTAATATTTATTTTCCATCTAATCTGTTGATTACTTCACATAGATCTGAATGAAGGGAAAATACTAGTATTAGCTTGATGCAAAACTTTTGTGGCCCGGAGAGCTTTTTAATGGTGGTCGTTTAATCACCACTGGTTCCTATGGTGTGGTTCACCTGAGATTTGAATCCCTCTCATTTTTGGGATTATATGACAAAATGATCTGCAAAAACGAATGGACCGCATGGATAAAACACATATATCATTGTATGGCCCACAACACTCACGAATTCGAGTCCCGATAGTTTAAGCTTATCCGCCACGCATGCAATTTCTACGCGAAGCACATCGTCAATTGCCGAAGCAGATTGCATACTGGTAGCGTACTGAATTAATTCTTTGGGGTCCACCGGTATGTATGTGTCTTATCCACGCCGTCCATCCGTTTTAAAACTAATTTTAGGGTAGAGTCCAAAATTCAAGCATATACAAAGCTCAAGTAGACCCCACCAAAGGAAACGGTTTGAATTGAAAACGTACCGTTGAAAACTTGTTGGGGCCACAGAAATTTTGAATCAAGCCGATATTTGTATTTTCCCTTAATCCATATCTGTGTGACCTTATGGAAAAAGGTTCGATTACAAATAAACATCACCGTGAGCCCTACGAAGGTTTCAACGGTGGACGTCATTATAGATACTGTTTCCTGTGGTGTGGTCCACCTGAGATTTAGATATGCTCCAATTTTGGGCTCTTGCCCTTAGAATGACCTGGAAAACGGATGAACGGCGTGGATAAGACATATACATGACCCGCCTCCATCCATTGCACTTCACACCAATTCTTCTACAGTAGTTGAAGAGGGAGCTTTGCTAGACCCACACGCGTGTACGGGTCATACGCCACCATGAATACCAACGTGGCATTCAGATGAGATATCCAAGCCATCCATCACGTGGACCTCACAGTGCAAATGCTACTTATGAAATATAAGGGTCCTCGCTCCACTCAGTAGGTGTTCCTTGATATTAGAGAATTGGACGGCTTAAAATACTCTGCAGATTTTAAAACCCGGCATTTTCTGTTAATTGCGATCCACATGAATAGTGCAAGGACCTGATTTTTGGAATGGGGTATCTTAAAAATTCTGATGGATGGCTTGGATGCCGCACCTGTCTGCCACGGTGGCATATGTGGTCGCGTGTGTATTAGGTGACTTGTACACGCGCGTGGACTTAGCAAAGTCTATAATCTTCTTCTTCTTCTCCTCTCCTTCAAAACCCAAATACCCTTCCGACGATTCTTCTCAGTAATCATCAGAACTGAAATCTGAAATTCAAGGCCCTCGTTCTTAAATCCCTCAACGTCTGTTCTAAAATCAGCATCTTCTCTGGTGATTTTTGCAGCTCCTGAGAATTAAACGGTTTTCGAAGTCGATACTGCGATCGATACGATGAATTGCGAAGTTTGCCATCTTAAAGAACTGGTGAGGCTCTCAATTTCATCTTATTTCATGCGATTAGATGAGTTTTTGTATAGAGGATCTGGACCGTCCATGTAGTTTCTATCGGATTTGATCGTATGCAACTGGTTGTACGCATGGTAACGATCTCTTTCTCGGCCCGGAAATTTCTCGGGTGATTTTCAAAATTTGTGGGTTTTCTCAGGGTATTATCGGAAAAATCTTGTTGAATATAAACATTTAGGAATATTTATTGTAGTTTAATAAATAAATTTAAATTGAAAAATCAATTTATATAACAAATTATTTAGGGATTTTACAGAAAAAGTGTTCATAAATCCCAAATTTATAAAGAATCCCCCCACTAATCAAAATACCTGGATAGTGCTTTTTGAGGAGGGAAGTTACCAAAGTACCCTCATATATTGTTTTTCTTTAAAAAAGTAATAAGTCAGGAAATTTTGGGGCCCACCTGGTATGTGTATGATATCCAACCTGTTAAACATATGCACCCAACCATGATAATCACACAAAACCAAAGATTTTTTTGATTGAATCATCAGATGGGCAGCATGTGCATTTTGATGTTTTTAAGTGGTGTATATTATTAAAGGTGTGGCTCACCTTACTGTTAGATCAACAAGATTTTTTGTTTTTCTGAACATCATGGTGGATTATATCTGTTGGACGGATTGGATATAATACAAACATCATGTGGGCCCACAATTCTCTACCACTTTATAAGAAAAAAAGGTATACAGCGGGCAGTATAGTAATTTCACAGCTCAACAAGCACTTCTATGGACCCTCCATCGTGTTGGGCCCACCTTGCTGTGGGTCAGCCATCATATTGGGCCCACCTTGATGTGGTTCATTCATCATGTTGGGCCCACCTTCAACGTGGACTGTCCATCGTGTGGGACCCACCTTTGAAGTGGGCCGTCCATCATGCGGGGCCCACCTTGGATGTGGGTCATTCATCATCAGGAGCTGAGCTTTGATGTGGACTGTCCATTATGTGGGGCCCACCTTGATGTTGGTCATCCATCATATGGCCCCCACCATTGATGTGGATCGTCCATTGTGTGGGCCCCATGTTTGATATGGACTGTCCATCATAGGGGCCCGCTTTGGATGTGGGCCATCCATTGACATGACCATCCATTATGTGGGTCATCCATTATATGGGTTAAGAAGCAATTTTTTTTTACTCATACCTATAAGTAAGTTTAAGTTAATAAGATACTTTTACAAAGGTAGTTATCAAACTAACATTTATTAAAAAAAAGTAGCTTGCTGCCAGAAGTTAAAAAAAAAAAAAGAAAAAAAAAGAAGAAAGAAAAAAAGAAGAAAAAAACTACTTACGGGGTCATGGGGGTGTATCCAAACAGGCCCTTCGGTTCATAGATGCATTATATGGTAAAATCCTATTATCTAAGTAATTTTACTGTAAAAATCCAATTACTTAAGGTTTTTACTATCTTTGAGTTAATATCACTATAAAGACATGATATTAAAAATCTACCGGTATTTTGGAAATCTCACGATGATTTGGTTTTATCTATTTTTCACAATATTATTGAGGGATTTTCAAAATCTCGGCGATATTTGTCCCACTGGTTGTACAATGGGCCTGCAATATGGCCAGTTGCATTGCACACATGGATAGTCCAATACATGATCTGGACCTTGCACTTGTTGAAGCCCAGTTTTTGCAATTCACTGCACAGATTGCACTGATTGGATGATCCTCAGTCATTCAGCTGGACATTGGTCATGTTGTTTGACTTGTAATTGTCTTTTTTCCATGCTATGGATCTGATGGTTAGTGTCACTTTCTGACCAGATTGAGTCTTTAGAATCGTAAGCCATCCAAGCTGGGCCAATTGGATGGATGATTCAGTTGATGAGTGGATCTTTTTTCTCTGAACTATTTGTACCATTGATTTGGCATGCTATTGGTTGGATGGCTAGAATTCTCTGACCATTGTGATTGTTGCATGGTTGCCTGCAAAGTTTGGGCTAGAGTAGGCTTATCAAGATCTATGTTTTAAAACCTAGACCAGATGGGGCAGTCGGAACGGTCTGGACTGTAACTGGCCACCAAGACAGGTTAATTCTCTCTGTTTTCTTTGGTTATTTAAGATGAACGGCTTTCCAGATGAAAATGGGCCAAGCAGGTCTGTCCGACTGAAGGCCCGCCCACACAAAAAATGAGCCAAGGTCCAGTCTGGGTTTTAAAACACTGAACCAGATAAATGGTTAGACGACTGTCCACATGGCTGATCAAACCGATGGTACCATAGGCCTACTGTAAGTGGTTTCATATGATCATTCCTATCTTTTATCTTGTGAAATGACATTCATAAGAGACTAACATTAAAACCAGTATCACTGGTTGCCTACACATCGTGTATTTTCAGTTGCTTGAGTGGTCTTATATTCATTTTAGCTTTGTCATGCCTTTCAGTATTGCTTCCTTCTTATGGTGCTTATCTGCTGCATTCACAGTTTCTATCCTTTACTGACTTCTCTGTTGACTGATTGTATGCCTGTATTATTGTAGGAGGTGGAACTCTTTGAGATTCCGGAAGTTCTGCGCTGTAAGATACTTTGTCACCTTTATGAGGGGTTATTTGACATACTGGAGGAATATAACAACCAACGTGCATGCTCACAGCCACTGTGCATGTCCAGTAGTTCTACCTCAGTCCCACCATCCGAAGTGTGGGGTCCATCTTGGATTGGTCATAACTAAACAACCACACCAAACGGATAATCCCAACTCTCTCTTTTTTAATTATTATTATTATTTTTTGATAGAAAATGAATGATCCTAACTGTCTGGTTGGCGGCCATCAAAATGAATGGTTAAAAAGGAAAACTCAATATGCTAAATTCACCAAGCAAATGTACATGAATCGGAGGTTAGGATCGCATAATCTATCTAATCTTTAGGATGTGCTCCATCTATGTTGAGACCCAATATTTGGATGGTGTAGATCATATTGCACGTGTACACGGGCTGTGTGCATGCAAATGAAAGGTTATTCGTAATATGTAAACACACACAGAAATGCTATTGAAAAGCAGCACAATGATTTCTCCTTATTTATCTTTTAGATTATTGTTACCCATATTGGGTCAAGGAAGTTATGGCCTATGGCCCAACTGAGGTTAAAGCCCTCGACAGAGTGGAAGGAGTGGAACATAATTCGTGTAGCCGACCAATTAGTTGGGATAAGGTTTAGAAGACGATTGTGATTAGTTCAAGGAACAAATCACCAAATATGTTTTTGAAAAGCAGCACAGTTACTCCTTGTCGTCCTGTGGTTTATTATCAGCCAGATTGGGTCAAGGAACAAATCACCATATTGTAGAGAATTAGTTTTCACCCCTGTTCCTTATTTGTGGCTTGTATTAACTGAGGATCTGTGAAACAAAGGAACGTATTGCCTGGCAAAAATATAGAAGGCTGTCCTTGGGTTAGGTTATTTGATTGAATCAACTGTTGATCAAAACCATTTGATGACAGAATTCTTTGTCGTTTCCGTCTTTTTTTTTTTTTTTGAGTGATTAGAACAGAATTTTTGTTTGTCTTTTGCTACTTTGATCTAGGAAATATAATCTGTCATGCTCAGTGCTCGTCCTGATATGCATCAGGTATTTATGATGAATTATATTTGATAATGGGTTAATAACCAATGGTCGAATGATTTGTTTTCCAATTGACGTAATTGATGCTTGGTAAAGATATGAGGTGTCCAGCTGGGTTCTAATTATCTGATGCGAGGATGATCTTATCTGTCGTATTTCATCAAAGATTTGATGGGTCTTTTGACAATGCACTAGGAAGTATTCCCTGCTGTGTGGGATGCCATATTTTAATAGTTGTTGGATGGGAAGCTTCTCATTGAATCTTTCAGACTGCAGTCATTTTCCCTGAATGATGGCATGTGATCGTTTCCTGGTCCTCATTTCTGGGACCTTAATGAGGAATGCATTATCCTTTTAAATCTGAAATTTTAAGTGTTTCATACGTGTATTACAAGCTTTAAAGTTTTCATGTTCTACTTGGACCTTTTCTGGTCTCTTCATTTTTATCATCAGTTTCAAACTTATCTTGGGCGGGTCATCTTGTATAATATCAAGTCATTCACTGCACTAATGCTTTCATCCAATGGCTGAGATTAGGTTTCGTGTTTGTGGTAAAGGTTCCTTCCGTCGGAATCAGTTTTGTTTGATTATGGGGGCTGGCTGTTAATTTCTGTCATCCTTAAAGTGTACAAAGGGAAACTTCCATCTTTTTGAGCACGGGCTGGGTTCATTTTCACCAATGATCGTTTTGTTTGAAATTGTGGTCACTGCTTCTGATAGAATTGAAGATATGTGTTTTGTGTTCCCATGGGGCAGCAAGGACAAGAAGCACAAGATTAGCCTTGTTGAAAGAAAATGAGAGAGAGCCAGGGGTTTCTGTGATCAACTCTTCAATGCAGCCCGGATTACTCTTTGAAGGATGGGGCGAGCTAGGATCTAGCTTCTTCTTCGCCAAGTATTGTAAACAAAATGCTATTTAATTTTCTAGACTTGGCTGGTGGAGCAGTGGAGTGCCTGCTATTTAGAAGGGTGCTGCTTTTACAAACCATGGTCAGTTGTCCATGTCATTCTGTTTGCATGTATTTAGGCATGATTTTAGGCATGTTTGTAAGTTGTATTAGTTCCTTATTTCATGCATGAGTCCTAGGTAGTTTCCTTGTTTAAATCCTAGTTTTAGGGAAGACATCCCCACATCCGTGTAGTGGGAAAAGTTGTGTGTGTAGTGGGAAAAGTTGTAACTAGAGTCTACAAAAACGGGAAAGGAATGAATGAATGACAAAAAAAAAGTTTATCTCCAAACAGCTGTCTGCAGCAGGGATTGGATCCCTTTAACAATCCTATAGTTTTTTTTTTCTCTTACCATTGGTTGACCAAAGAAGACACCTAAATCCATTCCGCCTTCACCTCGTCCCTTCACTCGATCCCACGTCCACCGTCAAAACCCAGGTCGTAACATTATGGTATCAGAGACGGGGCCAATGGAGCATCGAATGGAGAGTCTAGAGAAGGAGGTCAGCACACTTGCTGCCGGCCAAGAGAAGATCATCGAAAAGATGACTGAGCTCTTCGCAACTTGGTCGTCGAGGTGGGAACCCCAAGCCAATCCGCGAGAATGGGGAGAAGCTTCTCAACCTCGCAACAATGGGGAGGGCCTGCAATAGCTCAACCAGTACGAGAACCTCCATTAATTCTGGTGCTCCGAAGCTAGTCAAGCTCGACTTCCCGCGATTCAACGGCAATGATCCCATAAGTTGGCTCTGTCGAGTGGAGCAGCTTTTTGAATTCCAGCGCACCTTAGAGGAAGAGAAGGTGACACTTGCTTCCTTCCACATGGAAGGGGATGCACAAATGTGGCTGCAACTTCACAAGCAGACTCATGGGGCCATGAATTGGGAGGAGTTCAAACAAGGAGTACATGCAAGGTACGGTCCTACAAAATTTCAAGATTTCTTTGCTGACTTGATTAAATTGAAGCAGTTTGGGAGTGTCAAAGAGTACCAGACACAGTTTGAACGCCTTCTCTCACAGGTGGGTCAAGTCACCCCAATACAGTAGGTTAGTTGCTTCATCAGTGGGCTCCGTGATAACTTACAAGCTCATGTGAGGGCGGGAAATCCGCCACACCGGAAGCAGCGATTGGCCTTGCTCGCTTGTTTGAAGCCCGAAACCAGGCCATCCGCTGACCACTGGTGCTGGAAAACTCCAAATTCAAACAGGTCCTAGCTCCAACACGCACCCCACATGCTTCCCCAGTCAAGCGCATGACATCGGAAGAAGTCAAAGAAAGGAGAGATAAGGGCCTTTGCTTCCACTGCAATGAAAAATACTCCCCTGGCCATCAATGCAAACGCCTATTCGTCATTGAAGCTTGCTGGCCCGAGGAGGATGAAGACGATGGGGGAGAAGGGTCACAAAAGGTTGAAGGAGCCAGTGAGAGCACGCCCGAGATCTCTTTCAATGTAATTTCTGGAGCTCATACTCCCCAAACTATGAGATTAAACCGTACGTTGTTTTCAACACCAGTAAAGATTTTAGTGGATTCAGGGAGCACACACAATTTTATTATTAGCTCTTTGGCTGCTAAAGTTGGGCTCCAAGCGTTGGAAGGGAGGCCATTTGAGGTGGCTGTAGCAAGCGGGGAACGGTTGATGAGCCCAGGCCGGTTCAACCAGGTCCCACTCCATATCCAAGGTACCCCACTTTTATTAGACTTTTACTTGTTACCCTTGGATGGATATGAGATTGTCTTGGGTACCCAATGGCTCAGGACTTTGGGTCCCATTATCTGGGATTTTGCCAACTTTCAAATGTGTTTCACAGTTTTGGGAAAAGAAATCTCATTGCAGGGTTTAGCATCTCCACAAGACAAGCTCGTAGAAAACTTTTGCCTGGAACGAGTATTAAAGCAAGGGCGCCCAGGAGTGGTCTTAATGCTTAACGCAATAGCTACTCCACAAGCCAAGGCAATCGACAACACCCTCCTTGCAATATTGGATGATTATGCAGATATCTTCTCTGAACCAGTCAGTCTCCCACCACCACGCCAGCATGATCATCACATCCCACTCCTTGTTGGGGCCAAACCTGTCAATGTACGCCCGTATTGGTACCCTCATTTTTAGAAGACAGAGATTGAAAAATTAGTGAGCGATCTGCTGAAATCAGGAGTCATATGGCCTAGCAGGAGTCCTTATTCTTTGCCTGTGTTACTGGTCAAGAAACATGATGGGTCATGGAGGATGTGCATTGACTATAGGACTCTCAACAAGGTCACCATAAAAGACAAGTTTCCAATTCCTGTGATCGACGAGCTGCTGGATGAATTACATGGTGCTCTCTTCTTTTCCAAGCTAGACTTACGCTCTGGCTATTATCAAATTCGAGTCCACCCCCAAGACATCCACAAAACAGCCTTTCGAACACATAGTGGGCATTATGAATTTCTAGTCATGCCATTTGGCCTGACAAATGCGCCCTCCTCTTTTCAAGCCCTCATGAATGACATCTTCCGCGATCATCTTCGTAAGTTCGTCCTTATTTTCTTTGACGATATACTGATCTATAGCAAGACATGGGATGACCATTTACAACATTTGAAGGTGATCTTTGATATCTTACGAACTAACAAGCTATTTGTGAAAAAGCAAAAGTGTTATTTTGGTGACACGCAGGTAGCCTATTTGGGCCACATCATTACTCGCCAAGGAGTGGCGGTAGATCCTGAGAAGGTTGCGGCTATGACTAATTGGCCCAAGCCGATTACACCCAAAGCGCTTCGAGGTTTCCTTGGCCTCACCAGTTATTACCGTAAGTTTATTCAGGACTACGGAAAAATAGCTGGGCCTCTTCCAAAAATGCTAAAAAAAGATGGGTTCGCCTTGTCCCAAGCTGCTGTGGAAGCTTTCAAAAACCTGAAACAAGCAATGACAAGGGCGCCGGTTCTTGCCTTGCCTGATTTTTCTAAAAACTTTGTGGTAGAATGTGACGCATTTGGTTCGGGAATTGGCGCTGTCTTACTGCAGGACAAGAGGCCGATAGCATTCTTCAGCCGATCTCTTAGTGGGAAGAATCTCCTCATGTCAACCTATGACAAGGAGATGCTTGCATTAGTCTTTGCGGTCCAAAAATGGAGGCTATACTTGCTTAGAAGAACTTTTATTGTCCGCTCGGATCAGCGAAGCCTTAAGTACTTGTGGGAGCAAAAGATCACCACCCTTGCACAACAAAAATGGCTCTACAAACTGATGGGGTTCGACTTCACCATAGAGTACAAACAAGGGGGAGAAAATGTAGTGGCAGATGCGCTATCCCGAAGCAACTACGAAGGAGAGGTTGCAACTGTTTCTTCTCCCGTTCCACGGTGGATCTCAGCCATCAGAGAAGAAGTGGCATCTAACCCCAAGCTCCAACGACTAGTCCAGCTATGCTTGACAAATAATGCCATTGGCCCATGGAGGTTTCATGAAGGTGTGCTTTTTTTAAAAGATCACATTTATCTTGCAAATGACTCCCCGCTCTTGCAGGATATACTATCTCAATTCCATAATAGCACACACGAAGGATTAGTCAAAACACTCCAGCGCTTGAAGGCGGTGTTTTATTGGACCGGGCTTAAGCAACAACTCAAAGAATTTATCAAGAAGTGTGATGTCTATCAGCGGAACAAGGCTGAGCATAGACAACCGGCTAGACTTCTCCAACCTCTTCCAATCCCTACACAAATTTGGTCGCACATTAGTATGGACTTTGTGGAGGGACTTCCACCCTCTCAAGGCAAGTCAACAATTTTTGTGGTAATAGATCGCCTATCTAAATACAGTCATTTTGTTCCATTGAAGCATCCATATACAGCTGTAGGGGTTGCTCGTGTTTTCTTTGATCAAACATTTAAGCTTCATGGTATGCCTGAATCCATAGTTTGTGACCGAGACCCAACTTTCACAAGTGCGTTTTGGAAGGAGCTTTTCCAACTGCATTCGACCCAATTCAATTTTAGATCCTCTTACCACCCACAAACTGATGGGCAGACAGAGATAACCAATCGCACCATGGAGATGTATCTCCGTTGTTTCAGTGGAACTAGACCAAAAGAATGGATGCGATGGCTAACATGGGCGGAGTATTGCTATAATACAAGTTGGCATTCAGCGATCAAGAAGACTCCATTCGAGGCAGTGTATGGCTGCACCCCTCCAACTTTATTATCTTATATTTCCGGCACTGCAAAGGTACAAGCTATGGAAGATGAGCTGCTTCATAGGGACAAGGTGTTGAAGGAATTGCGTGAGACCTTGAAGAAAGCTCAGTCTCGTATGAAACAGGTTTATGATGGGTCCCACAGAGAAAAAGATTACTCTGTAGGAGATTGGGTCTATCTTAGACTCCAACCCTATAGGCAAGCTTCCCTTGCTCTCAGGCGAAATATGAAACTCGCTCCCAAGTATTACGGGCCATTCAAGATAATAGAGAAGATTGGTTGCGTTGCTTACAAGCTTGACTTGCCAAAAGATTCAAGGATACATCCGGTGTTTCATGTTTCATTGCTCAAACCTAAGATTGGGGATGCTACGCAGGTGATCGAACAACTTCCTGAAGTAGATGAAGAGTCTCGAATGGTTCCAAATCCTCAAGCAATACTAGACAAGCGCACAAAAAGAGGGAAAGCTGAAGCATTGGTGCATTGGGTGGGTCTATCTCCTGTAGATGCCACGTGGGAAAATCTTGAAGAATTGAAAATGAGGTTTCTAGAGATAGCCCTTGAGGGCAAGGGCTCTTTTTAAGGAGGAGGGGATGTTACAAACCATGGTCAGTTGTACGTGTCATTCTGTTTGCATGTATTTAGGCATGATTTTAGGCATGTTTGCAAGTGAGGTCAGTAGTTGTTTGTATTAGTTCCTTATTTCATGCATGAGTCCTAGGTAGTTTCCTTGTTTGAATCCTAGTTTTAGGGAAGACATCCCCACATCCGTGTAGTGGGAAAAGTTGTGTGTGTAGTGGGAAAAGTTGTAACTAGAGTTTACAAAAACAGGAAAGGAATGAATGAATGACAAAAAAAAAGTTTATCTCCAAAAAAAAAAAAAAAAGAAAGTTTATCTCCAAACGGTTGTCTGCAGCAGGGATTGGATCCCTTTAACAATCCTATAGTTTTTTTTCTCTCACCATTGGTCGACCAAAGAAGACACCTAAATCCATTCCGCCTTCACCTCGTCCCTTCACTTGATCCCACGTCCACCGCCAAAACCCGGGTCGTAACAGCTGCACACTAGGCAATTACAAGAATAGATATAGATCTATATTTATATTTATATTTATTATTTATTTTGAAAGATAAAAGAGCTTTATTAAGGCCAAAGTCGAAGAAGACGAAACAAAAGAAAACAAAGAACAGGAAAACTGTACAACCCCACCCAATGAGACTACCTTTTTTTTTTAATTTTAATTTTTTTAATTTTAATTTTTTACATGCGCACACCCTCACGCCCACACACACCACAATGGGTACTTGTTCCCATGACTTTAGAGTTGAAACTCGTGAGCCTACCACTAAGCCATGAGTAGGGACCCCCAATGAGACTACCCTACACAGGCGTTAAGACACGCAATCAGAAATACATTGCAGCACCTGTCCTAGAACTCTCGAAGTCTAAGTTTCTCTCATTCCTAAACGTTGGATTATTTCTTTCAAACCAAATCGACCAAAGGAGAGCCAGCAGCCCACCCCTCCATTTATAAGTCCTGAAAGAGCCCATTCCCCTCCCGTGCCATGCTCTCAACAGCATATCGATCGACCCAGGCAAGTTCCAGGAGATATTAGCCTATCTAAAATACTAGACCAAACAATCCATGTGAATGAACAAGTGATCCACCATCTTCTCCGCCTCCAGACAGAATGCAAACATTGGGAAGCGTCATATTCTGTTTGCGAGATTGTCGACCGTCAAGATCTTGTTCCTCCCCACCAACCAAGCGAAGGCTGTCGCTTTCGGAGGGGCACCATAAGACCATACAAAAGCTGTATGAGAGTATTCTCTGATCTGCATCCTTCGGGACAAGCGGAGATAGAACATTTAGTAATTTATGGTTGTACAATTGTGTTTTTTTTTTTTTTTTTTTTTTTTTTTTTTTTTTTTTTTTTTTTTTTTTTTTTTTTTGAGAATTTCAAGAAATTTTCTCTATTAGTAGGGTTCCAGAGTATCAATTATGCATTTTTTTTTTCTATTGACCATGTCTCATTTTCTTCTTACTAATTTGCAAGTTGCCAAAACTGAGATTGATTTATTTAAAATTAAAATGGCAGTCTAGATCAAACCCAAACTTTGAAGTTCATACCCTGAGAAAAACATCAGTAGCTATTTGAGGTTCTTTAATAGCATGTTTTGTCTTTAATTGTAATTCTTTTGAGTGGAAGGATTCTTTTAGGACCATTCACTTTTGATGTTTCTTTTGTGATGAATTTATGCCTTTATCTTTTAACATCCATATCTATATTATTGTTTTTCTGCCGGAACCAACAATGGATGTTGAACTGGATGCAGGTATATTGCACACGATTATATTTCACAGAGCTTTAGGTCCCGTTCGGCCAAAGGACATTGATTGTGAACTTTTTGAAATTACTTACGTAAGTGATTTTTTATTTCTTTCAAGTTACTTACATGAGTTATTTCGAAGCTACCTTATCAATAATGTCTATTCATATGTTTGATGTCCAAAATTTTGGGAAGGTAAAGGGCAATGGGCATATTTTTAGAGAGCAATATCCAGTTTATCGAAATTTGTATGGAACTAATTGAATTGGTGCACGAGTTTTTTTTTAGTCCCATTTAGTGAGTGATGGTTGCCTGAAGGTTTACTTTCCTGTTGATATTGTCAGAAGACTCAGAACTCAGCGTCTGTGTGTATACATCCGATTTTAATAGCACCCTTCAATGATGTGCAATTCAAACTAGATATCTGATGGCGTGCTGAAGTATAGCATCTCCACACCATGACATGGGCTGTTCCAAAAACTCCAGTTCCATGGTGTGCCATGCCTTACATGAAATCTGAAATGTATATATGGCTATTGTTGTAATCGCAATAAGAACCTTGGTCAATGTTGGTGGTAGTTTTAATCCTCAGGTTGTTTCTTCCCTGACACATACCCAAATGTTAGACATTCCAGTATTCATCCATTTGGGATTTCACATCTAATGATAGTCCATTGAATAAGCAATACTACCTGCTCTATCCCTGCTCTGTTATTATTATTATTTTTTCCTTCTTTTCTTGAGATTGACATGTTAATGCACCATCTTATGTTCCATCTAGCATAGTTGAAAGGCACATGTACTGATACCTTCCATTTCAGTATTGATATGCTTGCTTTGTGCTGACTTGAACCCTTCCTTATTGCATAGGTACAATGTGGAGATGCTGAGATTGAAAGGAAAATAGATGAGAAAATCAACGAGTTCATTGGACGTGCAGAGAAGCACCCAAACAGGAAAAGCCAGGTCGTTTTTCTCTGTGTGTGTGTATGCATGTCTTCTAGTCTCTTTTCTCCTTGACCTGAAAAAAGAATGCTATTCATGTTCACAAGATTATTCTGCAATCTTTCTTACGAGTGGTATGTTGTAATGTCTGAAACTTCCATACATTTTTTATTTTTTCCCTGCTCTTTTGGTCATTTATTGAGGCAAGGCTCATGGAAAACATGATACTACAGATTGGGCTATACGTGGATTGTTATCATGAATATGATACCTCAGATTCTTCTTTTCTCCCACTGTGGAAAACGATTTCAAACTTGCATCACACGTTTATCTTTCCACACGCCAACCACTGTCCTCTGTTACAATTGTTTTGTTTATCATTGCCTTTTATTTTGGCGAATATTAATTTTCTCATTATTCCTTTCCCCCCCTTATTTTTTCATACGCAGATATGTTTATCCTTCTATGAAAAACAAAAGCTGGCAACATGGTTCGGTAACAAGATTGAACGCTTATGTTGGGAGCAGTGGTATATTAATTTGAATGTGGTACACTCAAAAGCACATTCTAGCAAGTCCCATCATACTAAAGTGGTTGTAGAACCCAGAGGTACATGTTTCATTCCGAAATATTTAGCTCTTTTTTTGTTTTTTCCGGGTCTTTATTATGTGAAAAATGCTTCTTGTTTCAGACCCTGATATCTTATCCTATTGATTTTACTGCAGAAATAACATCGGAGGAGAGGGCTATGAGCCGTGCTGCCCTGGAACGAATCCTCCGTGATGTTTTGTTTCAAATCATAAAATTTGTTGATGAAAAGAAAGAGCACATTCCTGCGATACCTAAGGAAAGCATCACGTTTCCATATGAAATCAGAAGGTTATCTACTGTTCTTCTGTCTTTGCAACCTATTGAAACTTTCTCTGAAAGGGTTTTTAGTTGTCTCTAACTTATCACATGCATTGAATTGGAAGCCTGTTGATTTTCATTCAATGTCTTTTTTTTTTTTTGGTATATTTAATGGTTAAAAAGAAAACACGCATCTATTTATAATTTTGTTCCTTTGGCGACATCTCTGCCCTCCGATTTTCACAGCTTTATTCATGATTTGCATGCGGGATGCTAATTTATGCTGATGTCTGCATATGCTCAGGTTCATAAGGTCGTGTTTGGGCACACTATTGAATTCAATTGTGACAATTAGTTTGAAGTGGAAATGATCAAAATTTAATAACCTACCTTGGTGGTCAATTGAGACTTCAATTTGCAATTAAACTAATTTCAAGATTGACTATTAGTGACATGACTGCAATTTGCAGGCTACTTCCTCATTATTAGTTGTGCGAAAAATCCTCGTGCTTCTGTCAATTCCTATTCATTGAACTGACATCCACATTTAAATTCTACTATGCATCCAAACAGAGCCTAAACTTTGTTGTGGAAGTCTCTCTCTTTCTCTCTCTCTCTCTCTCTCATGTGCGCACACACACAGAAACACAAATGACTGTCTTAAAAGAAAAGAAAAGAGAAAGGAATAAGAAAAAGGGTTGTGTGGAATGATTTTGCAAGGTACCATAGAAAGGCTCATGAATTAGATGAGTAGAGATCCTTTTTCTTAATAAAAATTTTTAAAATGTATTTTTTATTTATTTTTGTGTGGTTTCTGTAAACATGTTTGTGGTTTGCTTCTGCCTCGAAACGCCTGATAAAAAAACTGATATCCACTTTGCTTGTGCAGTTCATGGGATTCTTCTTCTGGCATGGACATGTTCAAGAGGATGCTCCAGACGGGCCATCCGAGCATGCTCAGCTGACAATCTTACCCACCAAATGTAAGCTCTTCTCCTCATATACCTGCTAATGTTAATTGCTCTCAACCATCATCACCGATTGTCCATAATCACAGAATCAAGGAAAAGACATAAGCATCGTTTGTTTATCTGATAATCAGGATTTGTACAGAACATAGTCGCAGAGATGTGTGAATCAGATATAAGTTGATTTAGTTTGCAGTCACTTTATTTGTATATGTATATATACATTTTATGTTATCTAATGGAGAGAACTAAGTTACTGATACTGATACAAGCCAGAAAGTTGATGGGAATCCAATAGCTGCTTGTTGAGGGCCTGTTTGGACAAGGTGCATCTCCAATCAAATCAGATGGGATGGTCTCTATCCAGTTTGTGTTGGGCAGGAGTCAGGACGGATTAGAGAAGTGTGCTCTTATCTCGAGTCTGCCCTTTGGTTGCACGAGCCTTCTAACTAGATGCTGCTCCTGCTTCAGACTTTCTGCTCCTGCTCCAGTTTCTAGGCATCCAAACAAGGCCTGTTTGGACGCAATTTGCACAAAAGGCTGTTATCCTACAAAAGCGACTTTGTTGGCTGAGAGTGTCGACTCAAGGTGAGTGGGCTTTTTAGCGCCTATTTTCAACAGGCGGGGAGTCAAACGGTGTTTGTGAAAGTGCACCCAAACGCACAGGTTGAGAAGTGTGAAATGCCCTGTTGAGGATGCATACAAACGGGCCTGAAACTTGCTTACATTTTCAAACACGTGCTTCACAGCTCCTGCATCGGAAATATGTTGTCTTGCAACTATAGTCCGCCCATGATGTTTTAGATGTAAAAAAGACTAGTTGGAAAAGATATATATATATATATATATATATATATATATATATATATATATGAGGAACTTCTCATGAGGTTGAGTTGTGTGGGCCCCACTGTGATGTGTGTTGAACATCTACATCGTGCATTTGATGGGTCCCATTTAGGTTACGGGATATGCCAAAAATCAGCCTTATACGGAACTCAGGTGGGCCATACCATCTAAAACCATGTGAAGACATGCCTAAAACATATAAAAGCACTTGGTTGGGCCCACCTGAGTCTTGGATGCGGCTGAAACTTGGTCTGACCCCTCATCCAAGTGGGACACAAACAATTGATGGACTGGATTTGTATAGGCTATCCTGTTATCCAAGACACTGGAACTTTGAGACATTCCAAAATTAAGGTGGGCCACAACAAGTGAACGTATAGGCTCTAGGTATGATTGTGCATTGCTCCCTGTGTTATGTCCCACCCGAGATTTTGATAGAGATGATTCATGGGATGCATGGTCGGATTCTACATACACATCACGTGTGGGTCCCACGCATCTATAACATATGGTAATTAATTACCATTCATCTTTAGAATGCATGTGGTCCGCCCCCTTTCAAAGGCATCATTTTGATAATTCAGGATTGAAATGTCAGCGTCTGGCAAACCAAACAATGGCTACTCCTATGACAACTACACCACCTTTTTTTAATTTTAAAAAAAAAATCGTGGTTGGTTATTGGAACTCATGTTGTGGGGCCCTTTGGATGTTGCAGATCTTTAGAATCACGATGGCCAAGCAATCCTAACCATCCAATTTGTGGCTATAAAATAGATGGTTAAAAGCAAAACAGTTGAGTTACTCCTTCGATGGTTACTATCATCTTCTCAGCGCAAAATTTTGAGTTATGGTCCACCCATTATTGGGTCAGCAATTAGGACAGTGGATTGATTCATAGCCATTTTTAAAGTGGTGGTGAACATTCAAAGGAGCTTTGGAGGAATCATATGATACATTGCTACCTCATATCTGTGTTTGCACTGGATATGTGGTTTTCAATTTTAACGAGTGGGGCCCATGGTGGAGCATATAACTAAAATCACACTTGACCAACCAATCCTAACCATCCAATTGATGGTTATCAAATGGATGGTTAAAATTAAAACAGTGCGTAGTCCGTATTCTAACGGTAAAAATAAAATCCAATGGTTACTATCATTTACTGTGCAATTCTTTGGTTGTCCTCCATCCGCAATTGATGGTCTCAATTGTGTAGAAGAGTAGTCGTTGTACAATAAATTTAAATTAGGAATTTAGGCCACGTTTTCAATTTTGACAAGTAGGCCCCCATACCATTGATCTGTTGTGGCCCACTGTGGAAGATCCCAACGGCCAATCTTGGGACTTGTTCAGTTGATTATGCATCAGTGTTATAAATCTCTTCTGACCGTTTATCTATAGGTCACATAATCTAAAGAATTCCATATCAAGGATTTTTTTTTTTTTTTTTTTTGGAGGCATAGACCATGTAGACCAATGGTCTGAGTTATCTGATCATGGGTCCCATTTATCAGAACGTTTTCAGGAATCTTACAAAGACACTCTGCCGCCTGCTCGTCAGAGAGTCGAGTTGTTGTGGGTCTCACAGGGTTTGTATCCCATCCAACCCTTGCAAGAGACTGATTCATTCATCACGACCATCCAATCCAACTATCAGGTGGTCCACACCGTAGAGAGGAATGGGCAAGCACGAGGCAGCTTATAAGCTGGACCTGACCATTCATACATGGTGGGGTCCATGTATATTACTGGCGTTTAGTGTTATCGGGTCTACTCGCACATGTCATCCTTAGTCTGCGAAAATGCATTGGCCCAAAGTGTCAATCCTTCTTTAGTTCCCCGTATCATCACTTCCCAAACATAAAAGATTCTCTACATCCAATCCCTTCATCTGGTGGGCCCCACCACAATTTTAATCCTTTAAACTCATCAGGGGTTTCACGTGTGAAAATGCCAGATGGTTAAAACAACCACCTCTCCAATGGCCCCCATTCAGGGTACACATGTGGGCCCCACTTGGCCAGAGGATCCACATGGTAGGGCCCACCCAAAATCTACTACAACTCGGACATTCAACTGCCCGCACTCGCTTATGGCATTAACCCATTTTATATTTCACAAAATGCCATTACTCCACAAACATTCACTCATCATAAAATCTCGGTTCTTCCTCAGATCATACATGGTATTTCCCACATCAACATTCCCCAAGCCTTAAAGATTCTCTATTTGTGAACGTCCTAACCCTTCATCAGGTGGGCCCCACCTTATTGAGACTGATCAACTCATCAGGAGCTGGATGGTTAAATGAGCCACCCTCCAACGACCCACATTCAAACCCACTTGTGGAATTGAACAACCCGATTGCGTGGCCCACCACACCCCCCATAGCACAATCCACATTGATATGATACATGCGTAAGAATCCTATAAGGTGGGCTTTATTGATCAACGGTCTAGATTAACCTGAAAGTAGAATAATGTGATCGGGTGCACCAATGGGCCCCTAAGTTGTGATACATCCAGGGGCCCCACTAAGTTGTGATACATCCAGAAATTCTTTAGGGAGAGGAGTTTTGATGGGTTTCAAACTCCTCTCTCCAGTCTAAATAAGAGCTGGGTCCCCAATCCATCACCACAAGCCTAATCTCATCACATCTTCTATATAAAGGAAAGGTACTATTGGCATTCCGCACTAAACAAATTACAACATGCACTGTGATAAAATGCCATAACTTAAATTACAACATGTACTTTGATAAAATGCCATAACTCCACAATCATCACTCATCAAACAAACACTCACACACATGTATGAATGTATGTATGTATATCGTGATAGCATCAGAGATTTTGGTCATTCAGATATCTTGAAATGAGAAATCTGAATGTTTTCAACATCCAGCTTCTTGAAATTGCTCAGCTTCCTTGTCTTGAAGAACTTCCCCCAGTTATATTCCTTATACTTTGTGGGATTCTCCTCACTGACAAGCTCTTCCAGAGGCTTCACCATCACATGGTGTGCAGGGCTGAAGAAGAAAGGAATGGAGAATCTCTCTCTCCCCGAGTTCACCGACACCCGGTGCTCTGCGCTTTCGTACCTGTCATTGCTCCAAACCTGCAGAAAATCTATCGATGAAACACAAAACAGGACACTTAAAAGCAATGACTTAAAGAATCTAAGTTCTTTAATTACCACTTTGTAAATGATATTCGATTGGTTGCGTGCCAATGTACCTGGACCGTCCAATGGATCGAGTACCTCTTGAATGACCCATACATAAAAATGCGCTGATGGGAAATCTATGACATTGGTCTATGAATTTGGGTGTTAGAAATCTATGACATTGGTCTATGAATTTGGGTGTATTTGTTCTTAAAAAGTTCATTACCAGAACTGTGATTAGGTGGCCTGTTGATTGATAAACATGTATGCCGATCTTTTGATGTGATTGTGTTGTTTAGATGAACTATTGAATCAAATTGCAATTCGATTAGATTTTGTATCCCTACACGTTCTACGATTAGACTGTTCAAACTCATTTCAATCTATTGAATGGTGTGTGGATGAACTACTGAATTGAATTACAATCACTAGTTTAAAGTAGTGGTTTCTCATACTGAGGAAGTCATTTCTTACCATTAGTAATTATTGCAATTCAATTAGATTGTGCACCCAAATGCATTCCTACCATTTCAAATGATAGAGATATTAATTAAATCAAAATCTATCTATACTAAGTACCTGAATGATGTCGCCGACGTTGATGATGTAAGAATCCGGTATTGGCTTGACCCTGACCCACTCACCATCTATTTTTCGCTTCACATCAAGTCCACCCACATCATCTTGAGCAAGGACAGTTAAAGCTATAGCATCCTTGTGGCGACCGACACCCAGGGCAAGGTGTGGGGCAGGGCAAGGAGGGTAGTGATTGAGACGTATAAGGCTCGTTTGTTCTTTAAAGAAACCGTTCAACCGATCGGCCGGCAAGTCCAAGCTCAGTGAAATGAGCTCAAGTAACTTGAATGCTAGCTTCTCCACGGCTCGAGCGTATTCCATGGATGCTTCTCTGATAGAAGAAAATCAAAATAAATAAATAAATGCAATGTCTACTTGGGTGTTTGGGAAGCTGGATATGGTTGCATATGAAATCAATTTCCATGGATATGACATTTTCTGCGTTTGGATGCACAACTGAATTGCAAAAATTCGATAATGTATGTGGTCGGTGCTCTGTGGGCCCCAACATGATGTATGTGTCTCATCCATGCCGTCCATCCATTTTTCCAGATAATTTTATGGTATGAACCCAAAACTGAGATAGATAGAGTGGAATGGTGCTACCGTTTGTGGGGCCCACCATTTTCGATGGTCTGATTTCCCGCGCAACAGAATTTCCGTGCATGATAATCGGAAATGAAATCGAGAAGCTTAAGATCTTCAATTACCTCAATTCAGGAGGATAGGTGGGCCACTGATTCCTCAATTCCTGCAGTTCTTGATCATCAGCCTCATGGGAAGCTGGGATCACCGTTGGATCTTGGACAGCAAAATCAAAAACCTCCTTCCAATCTCTCACGTTCTTGGTATGCTCGGTATCGTAGTAGCCCAGTGGATTCACTTCGTCACGCCGTACTCTCCGCTTCTCCTCCAGCGACAGAGCGAAGAATTCCTTCGCCGCCGATCCGATCTGGTCTAGAAGATCCAACGGCACGCCATGGTTGATCACTTGGAAGAAGCCCCACTCCCTACAGGCGGTCCCCACCTCTGCGATGAGGCCTGAAAGGGACTGCAGACCATCGGGACCGACAGAATTCAACGGCGAGAGATCAATCAGCGGAATTCCGCCCGCCTCGATGATTGTGGGCTTGGGCCTGTGTTCTACAGCCTGGATGAACGCCCAATCAACCTCACAGCCCATCTCTCTCTCTCTCTCTCTCTCTCTCTCTCTCTCTCTATATACCGATCTATCTATCTATCTATCTAATCGAGAGAAATAGAGGTGTTTTAAGGGAGCGAGTGGCCTACGGTTACATTGAATCTGGACAGTGCGCCAATGTTGAATCTGGACAGTGCGCTAATGTTAGCAATGACGTTGGATGCAGTTGAATACCTAGGATTGAAAAAAGCTTCGGTGCTCTGGCGGAGTGTAATGGATGATATACATGCACTTAATAATTAGAAAAATTTCCCACCTTGTATCTCCCCTTTTACCAATTTGCCTTTTAGGACTGCCCAAACTTTACTTTCCACAACTAAACTACAATTCTGCGGATACAGCGTGGGCAGATGAAAATACCCTTCCAACCCTGCGTGTCCAAACCAGTCGACCGAGTTCACCCTGTCTTGCTGCCTGTCCAACCTGGTCGATTGGGTCCACATTTGGTCGACCCGTCTTACTGTCCAACTGAACATGGATTAGCTACTAATAGGTTGAGTAGCGGGACTCACTGTTGAAGTGAGGTCGCCAAGTTATGTTGGTCTCATTATGATGTATGTTTTGTATCCACACCGTACATCCATTTGGAGAGATCATTTTAGAGCATTAGCCAAGGAATAAGTTAGATCCAAAGCTCAAGTGGACCCCACCACAAAAAACAACGGAGAGAGTGACGCCCATCATTAAAAACTTCTAAGGGTCACGAAAGTTTTCGATCAAGCCGATATTTGTGTTTTTCCTTATTTCATGTTGTGTTAACTTATGAATGGGTTGAATCTCAAATAAACATCATGTGGACCTTAGGAAGGTTTCAACAATGGGCATCACTCTCTCCACAATTTTTTGTGGTGGGGTCCACTTGAGCTTTGAATTTGACTTATTCTTTGGCTAATGCCCTAAAATGATCTCTCCAAATGGATGGATGGTGTGGATACAAAACATACATCATGGTGGGACCCACATAACTTGGTGATGTCACTTCAGTAATGAGTCTCGCTACTCAAAGCAAGAACGAGATGCCCCGACATTCTTCTCAACTCAAACTTGACCAAGCACTTCATATGCAATGAATTGGAAGTGATGAACCCAGACGGATTAAAGGACACAGGTGTGGGGTTGCTGTGGCCGTTCTGGCCTTAATGATTCAGATAAAAACAATGACTGCAATGAAGGTACTCTAGCTTCATGAAATTGACCAAGCTTCACATAAAATTGACTGAGCTTCACATAAAATTGATCGAGCCTAACATAAAATTGACGACCGAGCCTCACATGACACATGAAATTGACGACCGAGCCTCACATGAAATTGACCGAACCTAATATGAAATTGATCGAGCCTCACATGAAATTGACCAATCATCGCAAGTGCAATTTTTTTTTGGTTTAGGGTTTAGGGTTTAGGGTAATTTATTCAAATATACCTGCAGTGCGCCATTTCTTCAATGGATGCATCGTTTATGTCATTTGTTGACAAAATAAAATAAAAAAAAGGAAGTAACTGTTTGGTGGAAGAGTATGCTTGTATGACGAAGAGAGAAGATTTCAAAAAATGAGTTTTACGTAGAAGGGTATTGCGGTTTGAAGATGAGATAAGATTCTAGAAAATGGATTTTCGGTAATAAATTATTCTGGTGTGAAGAGGAGAGAAGATTCCAAAAATTGAATTTTTGGTGGCAGGGTATTCTGGTAGGAATAAGAGAGAAGATAAGATTTCAAAAAATGGGTTTATATTGCGGGAGTATTATCGTCCGAGAAAAGACATTGGTTTAGTTTGGGAAGGTAAAGTTTGAATGGCTCAGAAAAGCTGGTAGATAAAAGGTGAGATTTATAGTGGAAAAAAACTCTAATAATTAATTAGATAATGCATATTTGGCATGCAAGTAATTCCAACTATACTATCCCAAAATTGAGTGCCAGTTTGGATGTATCAAGAACAAAAAATTAATTGTTAGTTGTGTTGGGCCTTAATCTAGACACGCGACTGCATGTATAGTGAATAGTCTGATTTTAATTATATATGTGTAAGTATGTATGTGCCGAGGATGGAAGATTGAACGCATTGTAACCCTAAGCATTAAAATAGATAGATTTAGACTAGATTTTTGAAGATTAACCTAAACAATTCAGCCATCGATTGACAAGAATCAAACGATTTGTGAAGAGAAGGGTTAGTTATTCAAATGAGATCTTCTTACCTTAAAGATAAGAACTTTTATCATAACATGATAACTTTGTAGCAATTGATAGTAAAATAAATATTTAGAAAGAAAATAGGAAATGAAAATTTAAGTGTCAATTTTACTAATATGATTATAAATGTAATATAATCGACAAAAAAAGTAAAAAAATTAAAAAAATTACATATGGCGATTCAAGCAAGTAAGATGACTGTGGACGATTGACAATCTTTTGAACTTAAATGATCTTCCTAAACAACCATGAGACAAATATGGTTTGGTCAGCATGTTGTGACCAAGGAAATCACTAAGGACTTAGAATTTCAGGGTTCTAATTATGGGGTCATGAATAATTAACTAAACTAAATCTGACTTACTTCAACAATGTGTTGGATATAAGTAGAGAGGCTAAATTAGAGCTACGCTAATTGATCAGACTTACTACAGCATGATGCTAGACATAAGTGGAGAGACTAAATTAAGCTAGGTTAAGATAGGATAAGTATCCATGTGAGATGAAAAATTGATAGACAACATTTAGGTGAAAAGAGATTTATTGTGTTTGGATTAGTGAATGTAGACACCTTGTCTAGGGCCGAAAAGTTGATCAGAGTACTATAGGATCCCTTAGAACCCAAAAATCTCAATCAAAGCCAAGCCTAAAGTCCAAGCCTAAGCCTAATAGCATTTAGGACCATAAAAGGCAAATTTGAGTGGATCAGAGGGAAAATACCACCCCACGAGGGACCCTTGTAAAAGATGGAGCCCATCCATGTGCCACCTGCCACGTGGAACTCTGTTAAATTTTATGGCGGGGTTAAGTAGGATGATGACATTAACGAGCATGCATTGGCAAACTCATTGCGGAAGAATGACCCCTTTGCCTTCATCCTTTGTCCAAATTACATCCCTTGCCAATCGATCCAACCATCCACATTGCGCCATGTGGTGCTCCCATTCTAGTACCCAATCATAGCCCTTAGACCCCTTTTACCTTTAGAGTTTACATGAATTATCAGAAAACTACCCAAAGATTCTATAAATACCACTTTCTGTTTCATTTCCAAATCATCTCTTATTACTAACCATTCAACAAGAGAGCTTAAGGGAGAGAAGAGTGGGAGAGGGAGAGGGAGAGGGAGAGTGGGACTTAACCCATCCATCTACCAATGAGAGAAAGAGTGTAAGAGAGGAAGCCATTCTAGACTAAAATAAATCCTAATTTTAGCCATTCAAGCAGTTGAGAAGCCAATCCAGTACACTCAAGTCAACTCTTACGATAAATCCGTTCAGGGCGTGTTTGGATTACCAGGTACTATGGTATTGGGTAGTAAAAATGGTCATTATTCTTTTTAACCATGCTTGGAAAGAATACAACTATCGATGAATTTTAAACTACTAATTTATAGCCTAGTCACATCGATGTAAATCAATGACTCTCATCCAAATTCAACGCAAATTACCATTGTATCTCTTTGATGAGAGAATTGACTATTGAATGGGTCTGGTGCATTCATATACACTAAAATAGAGATGCTCCATCAAGCTCTTCCTATTAATTTGGTGATGCTTTCGATCTTAATCTCCGAGACCATTTTCTACGGAGAAGGAGAGAGTTCCATTCTGGTTTAGCCCCTCTACCTCCTTGCCGGTGACTATACACTGGCAACTACCTTCCTCACACTTACCTCTCTCTTCTTAATTACATTTCTACCCCTTCGGCCCATGGAAGAAGAAGACGAAAGGAGAGAGATCCCACCAAAGCAGCAGTAGCCATAACGAGCTCTTCATCTACTTCACGTCCGGACCATATCCAAATACGGATATAAAGCCGTTTATGCACACGGACATGCACCGAAAAAAGAGAGTAGAAAATAGTGTTCGACATCTAAACACAATTATGACGTATGCGGTCTACATCCAAACATACGTCTATAGCCGCCACTCATATTCATAGGTCGGTTACATCGTATCCAAACATTGTTAAAAGACAACTTTGTCAGACCATAATCAGTAGTTGTCGGATGTATACGGTACGATATAAGGATATACATTACTATACGACGGTATTTGGTAAACCAAACAGGCCCTCACCTACTACTCACTTAGCTATGATCGACTACATTCATACCTGCATTAACATTGTGCATCATCATCTCTACTCTCAACCCACCTGCTCGTCGAGTTAATCCAAGCGTATGCTTCGTGGCTCGTCAGTATATCGAATCTTGCTCATAAAAAGCTTAGATTGACTTGGCTTGCACTGCTTCTTCAAATGGGTGAATTCAGATAGATTTGTCTGACCTAGTCCATTGCTTATAGTAGGCATTGCATTGCCACACCACATTCCACATACATTTACATCATACGTGCGAACACAATAACTAACTTAATTCATGGTATTTCATATTGTCCTATAATGTATAGATGTGCGCTTGTACAAGTAGAGAGGGTGATTAACACATTCCCTCTTTGTGACCATGGTTCCTTACCTAAAATTTTTGATCGCAAATTAGAAGTCATTTTAAGACAATGAATCTTCCTCGATTCATTCTCTTAGGGTGTGTTTGGGAGGTGGGATTAGAAAGGATTACGTGGGATGAGATTCAAAAAATATAATTATTACCCATAGCAGGATTGTCCACTGTTGCCATGGGATAAGATTAATGCCATGCTTTGTTGGTAATACAGTGGTACATTGAATGGATATACCCACCATCATTTGAAATTACTGAGAATAAGAAACATGTGTTATATCTAAATTGTTCATTTGTTTTGTAACCTCATTTTATGGCATGGGCCTAAAAATGAGGTAGATCCAAAACTTATGTGGCCCCAAAGAAGTTTTTAACAGTAAGTATTCAATCCCCATTGCTTTCTATGGTAGGGTCCACTTGAGCTTTAGATTTACCTGATTTTTTGGCCGATGCTCTAAAATAATCTCGAAAAATGGGTGAACGGTGTGGATATATCCCACACATCATGGTGGGACCTACACAACTTGCTAACATTGAGTGAAATTGGCACATGACCCAATGCAATTCCATCTAATCTAATTCCAAGCTTCTCCATTCTTCCCAAACATGGAGTGGAATTGGCACGGGACCAGATGAATCCCATTGTAACACCCGGTACGTTTGATACACAGGTGTTACCCCTGATGACCCCGGTTATAGGGATTAAAAATGATTAAACAAGATAACTTAAACTTTACATGTGTAGGTCGAGACTCTCATTTGATGATAAAGCCAACCACCACGGTCCAAATGAGTCAAGTCGAACCCAACACCAGCCCGGAAGGTAAAACTCAGAAGATCCTTAGATTAAAGCAAGTTATGAACAAAAATTACTAAGTCACAATGACATCGTGCATCCACTAACCACCTTAGAATAATAAATTATAGTCAACCAGGCACTCGGAACCCCTCGAATGTCTGTTCCACCGTTGAAACAAAACCTCGTGCCTATCTGACCAGTGGAACACGTTATATGGACAAAATGAGGCCCTGAATAGTATGATATGGCTCACCTAGGCCTCAGCCCCACCCCAAAAACCAGACCGGGACCCTCATGACGGGTCCCCAAGACAGTTGATCGGAGCAGATCAGGCAATAGAGTCGTGATGGGCCCCCAAAGCTAGTGCACGTACACCCTAACCACTAGTGCACGATGTGCACTGGACGACCACTTGTGGTCAAACAATGTTTGACCAAAACTCAAATACAAATTCTCAAAAACACTTCCCGCCAACACCCTGTTTAAAAATATCGAACTTTGAACTTTAAAGTGGGCCACCATAGCCGTTTTCCGGACGATCCAAGCTGTCGATTATCCTCGTGGGGTCCGCCCGACCCAAACGGTATAGGGATTTATCCCCACGTATAGGGACTTGAGATCTGGAACCCAACTGTCCATCCCCTTCACTAGCGGCTGGGATCAAGAGAGAAGAACCATCCGATGGCTTGAGAGGCAAGCCACCAAGCTGTTTGTCTAGAGGACTAAGGCCTCAAGCATGCCAGCCGGAGGAAGTCCTCTCATGGCCAAAAATGGCTAGGCAGGGCCATGAAAGATGCAACAGAGGCTTTCCTCTTTTGGGGTGAGGAGGCCTGCGATGCAACCGCCATCCCCGTCGGCCTCTCCTCTCCTCTCCCTGCCTATAAAAGGGAAGGTTCAGCTCCCTCAGATTCCACAAAGAAAGAGAGGAAAAGGAAGGAGAAGAGGGAGAAAACAGAGAGAAAAGAGCGAGCATTTGGTGAGCTTGGCATGTATTGCCTCAACTCAGTCCGTGAGAAACGGACCGAGCCGAGTCAGTGTGAGACTACAGCCACACCACTTGAGTGCGAGAGTGGGAGAAAGGAAAGAAAGAAAGAAGAAGAAGGAGGTAGAAAACGTGGACGTCGGTTTGGTCGGGTAATCAGCCCGTAAACATTAAGTTTTTCTTATCTGCTATCTCCTTCATTTTGTGTGACCATGGGACCTGCTATACACGACATTTGGGGACGAAACACCCGACCATTTTGAAACTAAACAGGGACGGAATGCAGCCCTTGTTTTGGGCTGATCATGGCCTGAATGCAACCTTGTTTTGAGGCCGAATATGGCCTGGGTACATGCCTTGTTTGGAGCCAAACAATGGCATGGGAATGCCCCTGCTGGGGGCTGAAACTCGGTCCAGGAACGGCCCACAAGCAGGCCCTGTTTGAGCTCTAAATCAGACCGAAGGGCGGCCCGGGAGTGGGCCGCATGTGGAACAGAAACGGGCATCCCTCAGACCTATAAACAGTGGGTCTCTCAGCTGAAAAACAGCTGAGAACACAGCCTGATAGCAACTTGGAAATGGTCGGGAATAAGACCTGATATCAGGTGGTTTTTTTAAGCCTGAAATCAGGTTGAGAAACGACTGTTTTTCAGCGTGAAAGCGGCCTAAAAAACAGCTGAACTGAAGGACGTTCCGTGTGGAGAGAGGGGCCTGTTTCATGACGTTTGGGCCTCACCAAATTGCAGGTGGGCCACACCCTGCAATAGCAGGTGGGCCGCACCCTACAACAGCCCATGTGCTGCACCTGGTTCCCTCCTGACCAGGTGGGCCACCCCCCATATAAATCTAAGTGGGCCACACCTTGCCATCGTGGGCCCTGAAAATCACAGGTGAGCCTCACTCGACATCATGTGGGCTGCACATTTTGGGCTGTCCCAGACAGACAACAGACCCCTACGTGCGCTGCCCATCTGCTTTTGACCCATGGCGTCCAATCATCTGACGCTGGGCCTCTTTCAATATACATGAATATTTACATTATAATATATGCATGTGGTGGGCCCTGTGTGGGACCCACGTTGATATAATATTTAAATATATATCAGATACATGTGATATATAATATTTAAATATATATCAGATGCATGTGACGTTGATATAATTTATGTTAGATACATATGGCATTGATAATATATATATATATATATATATTAGATAGATGTGGTGGGCCTCGTGTGGGACCCACGTTGATGTAATGACGCAGAGGAGGACGTGAGGTCGAGCACCGTCTTCCTCAAGAGGATAACTATTCCGAATCTACGGAACTTCTCTGGACTCCTCACTGAGACTTCTCGAATCCACGAGAAAAGAGAGCAAAAAATAGAAATAAATTCTAAATAAATTCGAAATAGATTAATGAATAATTGATAATCTTCTAATGCGTCTCCTTACACCATTAATAAAGAAAAAAATTAAAATTCGTAATTACCAAAAATAGCAAAATTCTAACTCTAATAAAAATCCTAATTCTAATAAAACTCTTCTAAGGCCTAGTTTCTAAAAATAAAAATTGCAAATAAACTTTCTCTAGAAGAGTCCTAGTATAACTAAAAGTTATTTCTAAAAGGAAAGAAAATCTAAAACTCTAAAAATATTAAAAAATTCGGAATTACTAAAAATGCGACCCACTTTGTGGGTTAGTTCACCTCGGATGGCCCGTTTCAGTAAAGATTGATAGGTTGTGCGCCCCATAACGATACCCGGATCAAAAGTTATGGTCAATTTACGATCCATCTTCTTTTGGCCTAACCATGCTAGGAACGTATCTGTGACACGTTCTACATCATGTAATCACATTTGCACCGTCCCTCTGGACGGTGTTTGTGAAACCCTACCTAACACGTGTTAGATCCTGACCATCTAAGGTTTGCACGTGACCCACCATACCATGTTTATTCTAAATCCACCCCGTCCCTCAAAGGACCATTGATCCTCGACTGTCCATCAATGGACGTCTCCAAACCGTCGATCAGTGGACGTCCAGCGCTGGATCCAAACCCCCAAATCCATAGCTCCACTGGCAGACTGAGTGAAGATACCTCGTTTCAACACTCGAGGTCGTAGTGTCGACCTCCAGCAGGGTGGCTAACATGGAGTGTGTGTACTGACATGGGTGGCGCCAGTGCCATCTGAACCATTCGTCAGATACGTCCCCATGATTGGTCATGGATGACCAAGATACCAAAATACCTTCTGATCATTAAAAATTCTCTGGGCCATACATGTGGACTCCATCCCTGATATACGTGATTCATCCAAAGTGTCCATCTGTGCAGTGGATCCCACCATAGTATAACTGTTTTATCTGCTTCGTTTGTGCAGTGGATCCTGACCTAATGTAAGTGTTTATTTATACCAACCATGTGACGGTGGGCCCTACCTTTGTTGTATGTGTTCTTCATCCACACCGTCCATCCCTCTGGATGGGTGGGGCCCACCTCATGATGTGTTGCATATCCGCACCATCCATGGGACTTCATTGTGATATAACTATTAATCCAAGCCGTGAAAATACCTGACAAACATAAACTGTAATTTTAGGAGGTTTCTTGAGTGACCTTGGGCCGCCAGAAGATTTGGATCGAGTTCACAAACATAACCCTATAGGTGATGACTTTCCCCTTGGGCTTTCCGTTTCTAAGCTAGTTAAACATAGTTTGTGCTAGATTGCCATCATTAGATTAAGGTCGTTGTGTTCATTACAAATATCAAATTGTGATACCATATGATAGGCTCACATGCTAGCTAACCCTTGAAAAATGATTACTATTCACATGCCTTGGTAATACATCGTCGATAATCATTATTTAAAATTTTGATGCCTCCTTGCATGTTTTATTTAAAGTCATATGTTGTCACATGTTAACATGATTACATCTTTATATAATCTCATAATGCTACACGTGGAGGATTCCATAATTGTACGTAAGCCACACTTAGGGTGTAATTAGATGGAATGTGTGGGAAAAATAGGACCCTTGAACTAGTGTTATTTTGATCAAGGGATCTTATTAAAACATCCCAAGGTAGAGAACCTCATGAGCCGAGGATGGTGGTCATGGGACACTATACTTGAGCTGTCGGCCTACGCTGGGTGACGAGCCCCCCGTAGTGACCGCTGAGTTTACTTAAATTGGTTGATTGTAACTGGAATAATAATGGGTTGACTAATCATGCATCCACAGCATATTTGTGATGACATGTGGCTAATTCTGAATGCTGTAACACGTGCCCTTAGGATCATTGGGGTATCGTTTCGCTAGCTCACAGACCATCGACTATCGATCTACTGTTCTGACTGGATGATCATTCTCAGGTCGATGATTGCATGGGTGAAGAGCCCAAGTCCGACTGGATGAGCATCCCCAGGTCGATATGCATTCATACATCCATGCATCTAATAAGACTGCATATTGTCTGTTTTGGATTATTGCTTTGTTTTCCTTTAAACTATGTTTGCTAAGGCGGCGATGTGTAATCTTGAGAAAAATTCACACTGATCTGGCCACTCATTCATCCACTATCCAACCGTACAGAGTATGCAAGGATGGATGTAGAAAACAACGATGCTGGCCTTGATGGCACGACCATGGAGCCCGAGAAAGGATATTATGATGACGAGCCGCAGCAAGAAGCAACGGCATATTTCGGGCTTAATCAGTAGATAGATGTTTTGATTTCATTGGTTTAGTATTTTGAAACGTATGAAATTTTGTAATTAAGACCCCTAGCTAGGTGGGTCAAATATTCGGGCTCAATGATTATCTATGCTTCATTTTGCTATTGCACTGTGAATTTGCTTTTTCACTAGTTCTCTGATTTATAAACCCCCGGGTTTTTGAAGCAAGAATCTTGAGGGTTTTGAATCTAGGGGATTCTAATTCCATTGACCAAACAGGCCCTTAAGGGGTGTTTAGCACATAGTATTTGATAAGATTAGGTGGAATGAAATTGCATTTGGTCTGTGTAATTACATCCAACATTTGAAGAGGATGGAAAGAGAGAGATTAGGTGGGATGGAATTGCATTTAGTTCCATGAAATTGCATTTGATCCCATGCATGAATTCCATGGATTTTGAGATCTACTACACATGTAGGCCCTACATTGAGGCATGCGTTAAACAATGCCATCCACCCATATGCACCATTTACATGTGACATTCTGATTATATACGTGTACAAATGAACGACATCCGTTGTGAACTTGGTCTGTTGATTACAAATTTCATGGTCCACCAAACATGATTTAGCTTAATCTGGTGTTTTCCGTGGCAATTTTTTTTTTTTTTTTTAATATCCTAAACATAGGATTGGATGGCTGCAATACCATGGTATTTCCAGATATGCGATCATTGTGAAATAATGATGTTAATCTCATCTAATACAATTCAACACCATTCAATTCCACTAACCAAATAGGCCCTTAGGTTTCCAAATCCCACCCCATTTTCTCCCTATTCCACTCACTTCTCTCAAATCCAAGGGCTCCGTGGGGCCAATGTCATGTATGGATTGTATCCATGCCGTTCATTTAGTTTTTTCGGATTATTTTAGTATGGATTGTATCCATGCCATTCATTTAGTTTTTTCGGATTATTTTAGGGTATGAGCCAGACAAATAGACGGATGAAGTGAACCACACAGTGAGGACTGAACTCCCACCACTAAAAAACATTTTAAGGTATATGTGGAAAATGACATGTCAAAGAATGCATTCTACATGTTCCATTATATGGGAAGGCATGGATGAGGCCTACTTTGAGATCTTGTAAGAGTCTCTTTAATAATTTGGTGAGGAGCCGTGAAGCCCGTGGATTCTAAAACAAGCTAAGGCTTCTTAAAATATTCTAAAGGGTTTCTAGAATGTTACAAGAAATTCTACATGTTCCATAATACATCCCTTTAAAACCTTAAAACTCCTTCTACAAACCCTTCGGAATACTTTAAGAAGCCTTAGCTTGTTTTAGAATTGCCCTAGGGACTCCTATTTATAAATTAGAAAACTCAATTTTCGCGCCGACTTGGAATAATTCAGAAATCGTTTCAAATTTATGCAGTCTGCGTACAATCTACGTAACCTCCTACTAGTCGAACCAAAGCTCGGGCTAGTCGAAGAACACTTTGACTAGTCAAACTCGACAGAAGTTCCAAAATAACTTGTTGCTGGATTTTCACCCTAACTTTCTCGGGCTAGTCGAATTTCCTCATATTTAAGATATATGTTAATAACATATTTGTCCGTGCCAAATCCATCTATACTTTGGTGTAATAATGTCGCAACAAATTATCTTCCGACCAACTTAATTTTTCATGCTCAGAGCAAAAACATCGAAATAGCTCATGATCTTCCATTTATCTCCACAAATGATCAATTAGCTGATGACCTCACTAAAACCATAATTCAAATTCAAATATAAAAAAATGTACGTCATTTTTTTTTTATTGTAACCAATGTCTCTTATGTAAATTCTCTTTATTATGTATTTATAATTTTATTTATATACATCGGAATCTCCCCTCCTTATTAAAGTGTGTGAGAGAATTCAAATTCTTATTACTGTTTTACATATACACACACATCATAATAGCATCAATCTCCACTCTATATTAAAGTATGTGAGATAATTCGAATTCTTATTACTAATTTACACACACACACATATCATAATAGCTTTGGAGATTTTAGTCATTCAGATATCTTGAAATGAGAAATCTGAAGGTTTTCAACATCTAGCTTCTTGAAATTGCTCTGCTTCCTCATCTTGACGAACTTCCCCCAGTTATATTCCTTATACTTCGTGGGATTCTCCTCACTGACCAACTCTTCTAGGGGCTTCACCATCACATGGTGTGCAGGGTTGAAGAAGAAAGGAATGGAGAATCTCTCTTTCTCCGAGTTCAATGACACCCGGTGCTCTGCACTTTCGTACCTGTCATTGCTCCAAACCTGCAGAAAATCTATTGATGAAACATGATACTTTAAAGCAACGACGAAGAATCTATGTACTTCGACTACCACTTTGTAAATGGTAATCGATTAGTCGCGTGCCAATGTACCCAGACCGGCCGATGGATCAAGTGCCTCTTGGATGGCCCATACATGAAAATATCACCAATGGGAAATCTGTGACATTTGTCTATGAATTTGGGTGAATTTGTTCTTGAAAAGTTAATTAGCAGATTTGTGGTTAGGTAGCCCATTAATTGATCAAAATGTATGTTGTTCTTTTGACAATTGTGTTGTTTGGATGAACTATAGAATCAAATTGCAACTCAATTATATTTTGTATCCCAACACATTCTATGGTTACAGTGTGCAAAACCCATTTCAAACTAGGTATTTGGATGAACTATTGAATCGAATTGCAATAACAAACTCAAGGAAGTGGTTTCTCATACTGAGGAAGTCTGATGTAGAGCAGGTTGCATACAATTTCATGGCTAAGATGGACCAAAAAAGGCCCGATCGAAGGCGGAAGTGATCTGGGCCGTCAAAACCTTAAAACGGGTATATCTCATATGATTTTGGGTTATGAGAAACTGTTTTAGCCAACCAACCCCACTATGCCGGTTGACCCACACAAAATTTGCGAGATTCCATCAGATCGATGGTTGAAATTCCATTTTATTTTCATTTTTACTATTTATAGTAAGTTTTAGTTTGATTATAACTCTTCGTCCTTTGAGTTTTAGAAGCTGTGTATAACAGGAAAAGTGCTTAGAAAAGTTAGGAGAATAGCATGGTTAAGCCAAATAGGACACTGAGTTTTTGTTGTAGTTTGATTATGAAACTTCTTCCAAGGTCCATATCATTATTTAAGGGATTGTAAACTCGTGGATCAGGAGGTGAGAGAAGCTCCGTGGATTCGGAGTAGATGGTGCTCAACCTCATCATGTCCTCCTTGTGTCAAAGTCATTTCCTAGCTTAGTATTTATTGCAATTCGATTAGATTGTGCATCCAAATGCAGTCTACGATTTCAAATGATAGAGATATTGATAAACCAAAATTACCTGAATGATGTCCCCGACATTGATGATATAAGAATCCGGGACTGGCTTGACCCTGACCCACTCACCATCTGTTTTTCGCTTCACATCTAGTCCGCCCACATCATCTTGAGCAAGGACGGTCAGACCGCCAGGATCCTTGTGGTGACCGACGCCCAGGGCAAGGTGTGGGTCAGGGCAAGGAGGGTAGTGATTGAGACGGATAGTGCTCATTTGCTCTCTAAAGAAACCGCTCAACCGATCCGCCGGCAAGTCCAAGCTCAGTGAAACAAGCGCAAGTAACTTGAATGCTAGCTTCTCCACAGCTTGAGCATATTCCATGGATGCTTCTCTGATTGGGAAAAAAAAACAAAAATAAAAAATCAGTTAAATACATATGCAATGTCCACTTTGATTGTTTGGGAAGCTGGATATGGTTTCAAATGAATTTAATTTCCTTAGATATTGCATTTTTTTTTTTTGCTGTTTTATTATAAGATATAGTTGTAGAAATTGATCTTCGCTCTTATACTTTTAAATGGATGAATTGTAATTTGTAAATGCCAAATGATTGTTAAAACCTTTCCATTTTCTAATTGAAAATAGGTGCATAAGAGACGTTGGAACTTCAATTTTATCTGTGTTTGGATGCACAACCGAATTGAATTTCAAAATTACGATGATTCAGTCCAGAAAAAAAAGAGCATGGGTCCATTAGATTGACGGTCCAACCCACTCAAAATCCATGTCTGGGCTGAGTTTATCGGGTCTCAAGTCGGACTTCGGATAGACAAATGTGACCCATTTGAATAATGGGCCGGGTTCAGGTTGTACTTGGCCCGCCTGTCTCGCCCACACAATATCATTTGTTTATATATAAATAAATAAATAAATAAATGTAGGGTTGCTAGGGCTGTCTGGGAAGCGGATTAGCTGGTGTACCACACACCACTGACCTGGCTGGTGTGTGTACGTGTATTGACGTCACCAAGTTCTGTGGGCCCCACCATGAGGTATATGTTATATCAAAACCGTCCATCCATTTCGCAAGCTCGTTTAAAGGCTAGAGCCCAAAAATAAGATAGATCCAAAGATCAAGTAGACCACACTTCAGAAAGCAGTGGGGGATTGAACGTCTGCCATTGAAACTTTCTTAGGGTCACTGAAATTTTGGATCAATCTGATATTTGTTTTTCCTATTCATCATAGTTAGTGTCACCTTATGAATAGATTGGATGGAAAATAAACATTAATGTGGGCCCTACAAATATTTTAACGGTGGAAATCATTGTTCCCACTGCTATTTATGGTGTGGTCCACTTAACCTTTGGATATGATTCATTTTTTGGATCATGCACTAAAATGATCTTTCCAAATGGATGAACGGTGTGAATATAATAAATACATCATTGTGGGGCCCACCAGGTTTGGATCACTTCATTTTTAGCTCATGCCAGCTGGCAAAACAGATGGATGGTGTGGATATACGGCTCCATGGTAACAGCCTTTCCAAATCCACTCTCTGGGACGCATTGGTTGAAAAATTGTAACCGTCCATTCCTAAAAAGTTTTCCACGGTAAGCATTCGATCCTAAAATGAGCTGAAACAATGGATGGACGGCGTAGATAAAAACAGATACATCATGGTGGGGCCACAGAGCTTTGCATCAGCTAGCTGGCTGGTGTTGGGGTCACTGGCCAAACTGCATCCATCAAAATCAATGGATGGCCTTTGGCCCACCTAATGAGTGGACAACAGCATTTTTTGCGGGGCCCACCATTTCGATGGTCTGATGTCCCATGCAACTGACTTTTCAGCTCATGATAATCAGAAACGAGATCGAGCCGTTTAGATCTTCCATTACCTCAATTCAGGAGGATAGGTGGGCCACCGATTCCTCAACTCCTGCACTTCTTTATCATCGGCTTCGTAGGAAGCTGGGATCACCGTTGGATCGTGGACAACAAAATCAAAAACCTCCTTCCAATCTCTCACGTTCTTGGTATGCTCGGTATCGTAGTAGCCCAGCGAATTCACTTCATCGCGCCGCACTTTCTGCTTCTCCTCCAGCGACAGTGCGAAGAATTCTTTCGCCGCCGATCCGATCTGGTCTAGAAGATCCAACGGCACGCCATGGTTGATCACTTGGAAGAAGCCCCAATCCCTACAGGCGGCCCCCACCTCCGCGATGAGGCCCGAAAGGGACTGCAGACCTTCGGGACCGACAGAATTTAACGGCGAGAGATCAATCAGCGGAATTCCGCCCGCCTCGATAATCGTGGGCTTGGGCCTGTGCTCTACGGCCTGGATGAAGGCCCGATCAACCTCACAGCCCATCTCTCTCTCTCTAGTTCTCTCTCTGTGATTTTCTCTCTGTAACTCTCTCTCTAGTTCTCTCTCTGCGATTTTCTCTGTAACTCTCTCTCTCGGTAATTGAGAGAATGAGTGGGGATTTAATGTGGTGAGTGGCCCACGGATACATTGAATCTGGACAGTCCGATGCTGTTAGCAATGACGTTGGATGTATTCAAGCGCGACTTGTCTGCGACCCCGATGTAGGTGGGAAACTGACCGTAGGGGCTACCTGGATGTATGCAATGTATATCCACGCCGTTCATCTGTTTTTCCATATTATTTCACGTAATAATCCCAAAAATGAAGAAGATAAAAGTTTTATGTGGACCACACCATTGAAAACAGTGATTATTGACCATTAAAAACCTATTGTGGGCCATATGTTTTAATCAAACTGATATTTATTTTTTTTCTTTTCATTTATTTATTTATGACTTTATCAACAGGTTGGATGGTCAATAAACATTACGGTGGACCCTAGGAAGTTTTTAACGGTGGGCGTTCAATGACCATGTTTCTAGTTGTGTGGTCCACCCGAAATTTTTATCTACTTCAGTTTTTGGAACTACGCCATAAAATAAGATGTAGAAACAAAATGGACGGCGTGCAGTGCATGCATCTGGTGGACGCTACGGTCGGGATCGCGACCACATCTGATTGAGCGTCATACGCTGTCTGAGTACCCAAACCACGTCCACTTTCGGGAGCTTTTTCCAACTGTATGACCCACTTATGGCCCGCGAAACTTTTTAAGCCCACTTATTCTTACCTTCCAAGGATAAGCCTCTACTGTACGGAGAGCTTTTCACCGGACCAAAATACCCCTGCCTTTGGCTGATGCTCGAAGACGAGCGCTGACGCTCCTCGAACTCCGAGTTGTACGAACGGTTCTAAGGAGATCAAAGTTACATGGCCCCACAGTTATGTATTTATTATATCTACAACGTCCATCCATATTTCGAAATCATTTCAAAGCATTATTAAAAAAAAAGAATCATATCCAAAGATCAACTGGACCACACCACAAAGAGCAGCGGGAAAATTGATTTTCACCATTAAAAATTTTGTATGGCCCACCATAACATTTATTTTCCATCCAATCTATTCATGACGTCCCAAAGACCTGGATGAAGAGGAAAAACAAATTTCATAATGATGCAAAACTTCTGTGACCCTAAAAGGGTTTCAATGGTAGACGTTCAACCCCCCAGTGCCTTTTACGGTATGGTCCACTTGGTTGCTAGATCTGTCTTATTTTTCGTCTCAAGCCTTAAAAAGAGTTCGCCAAATGGATGGACGGTATGGATATAACACATGCCATTTTTTTTATTTTTTTTCTTTTCTTTTTTCTTTTTTTCTTTTTTTTTTTCCATGGAGAACTTTTTTCCCATGCACTTTTCTCTAATACATATTTATATAAATATGTATATAGAGCTGAGCATATTTGGACCAATCCGGTGAATCCGACCCGATCAGACCTGATCCGACCCGTTCCGAACCGATCCGACGGCTTGGATCGGTGCTGATCGAATAGGGTCATTCAGATCCGACTATTTTTCGGATCTAGATTGGGTAGTGGTCAATCCGAACAGATTCGATCCGAAAACCCGATCCGAATGGATCCGGACCGATCAGATCTGGCCCGATCCGGAGTAAAAACCAATACTTTTACTTTTTCCTATGGTGTGGTCCACTTGTGCTTTGGATATGCATCAATTTTGGGTTCAACGACTAAAATAACCTAAAAAAATGAATGGACGGCGTGAATATACCACATGCATTCACGGTGGGCCCCAACAGAGTTTACTCGCCTATCACTATGAGTTACGTGCCGTGCACGTCAACTGGCAGCAATATGTATCGTACCACATGAAACAGTGGTAATAATGATTTTACACCGTTGAAACCTTTATGTGCCCCACGGTGATGTTTACTTGCCATCCAACCTGTTCATACGATCTTACAGACATGGATGAAAGGAAAACACAAATATAAGCTTGATGAAAAACTTCTGTGGCCCACAAGAATATTTTCAACGGTGGATGCTTCGATTCACATAGTTTCTGTAGTGTGGTCAATTCATGCTTCGGATATAATTCATATTTTGTCCCTAGCTAAAATTATCGGTAAAATGGATGGACGAGTGGATTAAATATATAAATCACGGTTAACCTTGAAGAGCTTACTCAGTACGCTAAGCCTACTGAGTTACTCAGTTCCATTTCCAATTCAAGCTCTATAGCAGTTTCGAGCAAAACAATGGGCTGGAAAGCGGTTTTAACTTTTAAGTAAAAACATGGGCGCTCGAGCTCCGAGTTATATGAACGGTCCAAAGATATCAAAGTTACATGGCCCCACAGTGATATATTTATTATATCTAAACCATTCATATATTTTTAGAGATCAACGTAGAATATTATCTAAAAATTTATTAATATCCAAAGATCATCTGGACCACACCACAAGTAACAGCAGTGAATGATTTTCACCATTAAATATTTCATGTGGTCCACTTGATAATTAGATCTGTCTTAATTTTCATCGTAAGCCTTATGAGGAGCTCGCCAAATGGATGGATGGTTTAGATATAACACATACCTCATGATAAGATCCAAATAACTTGCTAAGGTCGTTACAGCAAGTCCCCACCTACGGTATAAAAAAAAAGAGTCTGCTTTCGTGCAGTGCACGATATATATATTGGTAAAAATATGAATACAGTAACGGATAGTCTTTTCAGAGCCATGTGGGGCCCACCTTGATGTATATGTTTTATCTAAGCCGTTCATCCATTTTGACATATCAATTTAGGCCTTGATAAAAAAAATTAGCATATATTAAACGTTGAAGTGGACCACATTTCACACAGATCCGAATCGTACCCAACTCGGTTCCTTTGACCGAGGCGGACTCGGTTCGGGTGAGATGAATCATGTATCAGATCTGTTCGGGTCAGGTGACCCGGATTTGATTCCGGATCTGATCGAGTTCGGGTCCACCCATTGCCATTTCGGATCTGATCGGGTTGAACCCAATCCGCTCCGATCCGGACCGATGCCCACCTCTATATGTATATATAATCATATAAATTTTTTTCCTCTTTTTATTCATTTATTACTCTATTCATTTAACAAGCATGTCTTCAAAACCAAAATGAGTTACTTAACGTACCATATATGATTTTGAGGTATGAGAAACTACTTTAGCCAACCAACTTGGTTACTTTCGAAGATTCCATTAGGTTGATGGTTGAAAATTTATTTCATTCACTTCGTGGTCAATTTCAATCATTTCGTGGTCAATTTCATTTATTTCACGGTCAATTCCCTTCACTTCATGGGCAATTTCATGCATTTCATGGTCACTTCACGGTCAATTCCATGCATTTCACGGTCAATTCCCTTCACTTCACGGTCAATTCCATGCATTTCACGATCAATTCCCTTCACTTCACGGTTAATTCCATGCATTTCATGGTCAATTCCCTTCACTCCACGATCAATTCCATGCATTTCACGGTCAATTCCCTTCACTTCATGGTTAATTCCATGCATTTCATAGTTAATCCCAGCAATTCCTCTTACTTCACTGTCAATTCCATGCATTTCACGGTCAATCATGGCGATTCTCCTTCACTTCACGGTCAATTCCATGCATTTCACGGTCAATTCCCTTCACTTCACGGTCATTTCCATTCATTTCATGGTCAATTTCCTTCACTTCATAGTCAATTCCATGCATTTCACGGTCAATCCCGGCGATTCCCCTTCACTTCACGGTTAATTCCATGCATTTCACGGCCAATCCTCTTCACTTCACGGTCATTTCCATGCATTTCACGGCCAATTCGCTTCACTTCACGGTCAATTTAATGCATTTCATGGTCAATTCCCTTCACTTCACGGTCAATTCCATGCATTTCACGGTCAATTCCCTTCACTTCACGGTCATTTTCATTCATTTCACGATCAATTCTCTTCACTTCACGGTCAATTCCATGCATTTCATGGTCAATATCCTTCACTTCACAGTCAATTCTATGCATTTTACGGTCATTCCCGGCGATTCCCCTTCACTTCATTGTCAATTCCATTTCACGGTCAATTCCATGTATTTCACGGTCAATTCCCTTCACTTCACTGTCATTTCCATGCATTTTACGGTCAATTTCCTTCACGGTCATTTTCATTCATTTCACGGTCAATTCGCTTCACTTAATGGTCAATTCCATGCATTTCACGGTCAATTTGTTTCACTTCATGGTCAATTCCATTCATTTTATGGTCAATTCCCTTCACTTCACGGTCAATTCCATGCATTTCACGGTCAATTCGCTTCACTTCACGGTCAATTCCATTCATTTCATGGTCAATTCCCATCACTTCATGGTCATTTCCATTCATTTCACGGTCAATTTTCTTCATTTCACTGTCAATTCCATGCATTTCATGGATAATCCCGACGATTTCCCTTCACTTCACGGTCAATTCCATGCATTTCACGGTCAATTCCCTTCACTTCACGGTCATTTCCATTCATTTCACGGTCAATTTCTTTCACTTCACGGTCAATTCCATGCATTTCACAGTCAATCCCGACGATTCTCCTTCACTTCACGGTCAATTCCATGCATTTCACAGTCAATTCCCTTCACTTCATGGTCATTTCCATTCATTTCACGATCAAATCCCTTCACTTCACGGTCAATTCCATGTATTTCACAGTCAATCCACACATATCACAAAACAGATCAAATAACATATCACAAGCCTTTTTTTTTTTTTTTTCACAAATACAATGTTCAAGGGACACCATATACATAGAAGTATTTAAGGGGCACGATGCGATTACAATATGTTACTGATAGGCATATTTCAATTAAAAATGCATACCATTGATAGGCCAATCATAATATGCAAATCACATTGATAGGCCAATCATAACCATCTGAATTTTTGGTTGAGTTCTGGCTCAGGCCATCTAAGTGAATTTGATAGTCATTAATTTGAAGTTTATGACCCTTCAATTAGTTAGTTGGATGGTGTGGATCGAAATGTATGTAGATAAACCACCGCCATTGTGAAATGGTTTAAATAGCCACCATGTGGACAATCTGGTGCTCATCACATTCTGTGGAAGAACTTCACTTTGGCTATGTAGACACCCCACCTAGGCTAACATTTTGAAAAGGCAAGGACAATCCGGACCATGATCAATAACCCAAACCCTAAGCCCTAATCAAAACACTAATCCGAACCCAAAACCCTAATCCAAACCCTAGGCCCTAATCAAAACCCTAATCCGAACCCAAAACCTTAATCCAAACCCTAACCCGAACCCAAAACCCCACAACCTAACCCATTAAAGCCAGATCAGCATAAAAACTCACATATTCAAACCCAAAAGCCCGAAAGAAGACTATCGGACGAACCAGTGCACCAAACGAGGTCCACATGCTCGAGCCCGGCCTGGGCGGTAGTTTAACTACCTTCGGCGGTATTTTGATTACCTCCGCTCGCGAGGTGCGTGTGTCCTCCGAGCAACAGCTGTCTCTGGGCCCGAAAGTCAACTTTCTTTTGAAATTACCCCTCCAGCCAGCATTATTTAACATTTTACCAACCCTAAGAGCCAATGGGAATGCTTCACGTGGCATCTCCCTCTCCTTAACCAATCCCAAGCTGCCATATCAGAATTTACCCCTCTCAAACCCAACAATTACTATATTACCATTGGAGAAGGTTATAAATAGTCCTCTCCTCTTCACATTTTTCACAACAACAACTCCCATTTTCTAAGTGAGAGAGAGAAAGAGGGAGAGAAGAAGAGAGTGAGAGTGAGGGTGAGAGAGAGCTCCCAAGCCTCCAAGATCAGATTTTTCTACTCATCTCTTACCTCCTCCTAACCTTCTCAATCCCAAGTCTAGCCCGGATTGATCATGGTGCAACTCATGTTCTAGCCAACTCAAGTTCAAGCCAAAGATCCATTCATCTCATACCCAAGTACTCATCATGACATTTACTCCCTTCTCAACCCCCCTACTCCTCTGGATTGCTAAGGAGTGTATGCTCTGTGATTTGTCGTGCGTTGGATCCTGTCACATCAGAAACTCCTAGTAGTCTAGTTCATTTTTCTCACTTCTTTGCATAAACATCATCACATCCGTCTTCTAGACACACCGTTGGACGTATGCTCTGTGGCTTGCCGAAATCTTGGATCTTGTCGCATTAAAAATCCACATGTATGCCTAGTCCCATCTCGACCACAACATCCATCATCTCTTGAGATTATTTTTTCACACCAAGTAGAGACTGTACCTTTGTACGGGCAAAGAGGGTACTTAACACCTTCTCTCTCTTAACCGAGGTCCTTTACCCGGAATCCCGGATCACAGACCAGGAGTCAATCTAAGGTAGGAGAGTCTTCAGATTTCTTTAACCTTACATATTTCGCAGGTTCTAGCCGATTGTGGGATTCTGAGATTAATCGGCTAGTGGTGACTTCAACATCCACAAATCAGCCTAATCACCCCCACCATAAAAACCAAAAATATAAATCAGCGTGGGCGCTGATTTCTAGTGTTTACGGGCTATTAACCAGAAAACTAAATGCTCTTTCCCAAAGGATCTATTCTTCATTGTTGCATCCATGCAATTGCAAGATGATTGCAGATGCCTGCAAGCTTGCACCGAAGATCAGACGATCCCATGGTCAAGCGCATGGATAAAGGCCCACTGGACTAACCACTTCTGATCTCTGCCTAATAAGGTATCAAGTGCAGCTTGAAGTGTAACAATGGCAAGATCTTGTTGAAAGGATGAATGTGTCTGAAGGCGCAATAGGGAAAAAACAGAACCGCGATCGATGGATGGTGGGTGTATCTTAGGCTGCCACATCATTCTTTTGAAGATGTTGTTTCTGTTGCAGTTGGCAGAGCTCCTGGAATCTTGCAAAACTACACAAAACAAGAGGAATTCAACAATAAAGTTTCCAAGCGTTAGATTAAAAAAAAAAAACGAAGAAGAAAAAGAGGAGAAAAGGAAAGAGGACAACACAATAGAGAGAGGGAGGGAAAACTGAGGTGAGAGGTGCCTCCAGCCTATAGAGGTCCATGTGGAGCCAGTAAACCACTACTTTTAGATCATAAATGAGATGGCCATAAATGAGATGGCCCAAAATCTCAAAACATTGCAGGAGCTATTGCTTTGCCTGGTGCCAGGTGTCATACCGAGCATGCAAGCAACACAGCCTAGTGTGCAAAATAGCTCAATCCCGCAAACACCCTTTGCTTTCACCCTTGTTCCTCCAGTAAATCATGTTCTCCCTCTTCCTGCAGAATCAGCCCAACATACAAACGGGAGCAACCCTCCTGCACATCTTCCTCCTAATAGGAGAGCCAATCAATTTCAGGGGGCAAAACTCCTCTCGACCGGTCCCTCCGAAATTGAAGAGCTCTGAGAGCAATTGTAAGATATGCAGGAAGCAGCAGGGTGTGGATCTCCCATCCACCAAGTTCAGGGATCATTGTCCCTTCCCTAATGCAATGGTACCTCAAGACTTCGATGTACCAAAATTCAACAAATATGATGGTACAGGGTGTCCCATGTATCACTTAAGAGCATTTTGTGGAGAGCTGAATACTGTGACAGGTAATAACGGAGCATTGATCTGTTTGTTTCAAAAATCCTTAAAAGGTGATGTGTTAGATTGGTACACGTCATTAGACTACCATCGAATTAAAACTTGGGAACAACTTTCCCAAGCTTTCATTGATCGTTTCGTGTACAATCTTAATGTAGTGCCCAAAAGGGCAGATCTTGCTACCCTAAGGCAGAGGATGATGAGTCACTGTCAACTTACATTGGACGGTGGCGGGCCATGACCGCTAGAATGAAAACACCCATTGGTGACGAGGAACAAACCTACATGATCATCCACTCGGCAAACCTGAGTATCTCTGGATACCTCGTCTCATATCCATATGCCGACTTTACCCAACTCCTTCGTGCTGGGGAACAAGTAGCCAGAATAAGGGCTGGGATGATCTCCCCTTGGTGGTCTCATCAGGCCTCCTCATTACAATGGATAGTGGAAGGAAGGTCTACTGGATACGAGAACGATAACAGAAGTGTTCCTGACCTCCATCCAACAGAAGAAGACAATCTTGTCGCCTCTACCCAAGGCGCTCAATTCGCCCCTCAAGAGGGACAATGACAACAACAATAGCAATAGCCTAGGGGAAATGCGTAAAACCCGTACAAGCAGGTAATGCTGGGCAGGAAGTTCACTTCTTTGGCACAAACATACAGTCATATCATGACAATATTGATGCAAAAGTAACTTCTGACACCACTCCAACCTCAACTTCCGCCAAATCCTTTGCTCCCAAGCTACAATGAAAACTAGTACTGTGCATTTCATCAATCTCCTGGCCATCTTATCGACCGTTGTTTTGGTTTGAAACACGCGGTCTAGGACTAGATCAAAAGCCAAAAGATTGCGATCACCCTTCAAGCTAATACTACGGCTTAGGCCAACATCCTTCAGAATTTTCTGCCACTGTATCAAGTATGCCCCAGCTCATCAGGAATCCCTACTAACAATATCAGTCAAAGAGAGACACCCCCGGTCAATTCAGTCCAATGCATCCATTCAATCACTGTCAACCCAACAACAATACCCCCAAGTTTACAAGGGGCACACCTTGCCAGTCCAATCTCTTCGCTCTTAAATATGCAAGGGGCATCTCCATCCAATCCAATCTCCAAGCCCCATGTATATAGGAGACACCACCGATCAAGCTAGTCCATACATCATTTGTCTCACAAGGGGCACCACCTGCCTATCCGGCCCCTACTCCAACCCTCATGATCCAAGAAAAAGCTCATTCCTCGATCAACATACCGCATGCCCTAACAAAATTAGGGCCCAACGTCAATCATGCGGTGACTTTCTAGGAAGGACATTCTGCTACTCAAAGGGATTTGCCTAGCTCTACTCAGTCTTTAATCCTTCAAGAGAAGAGTCTAGGATGAATGGTTCCCACCTCTAGAAGAAAGGTCGAAGAAGAGATTAACGTCGAGATCTTGATTAGTCCCAAAGTATCAACCATCACTTTTCAGGTCTTTGACATCACAACTTCATTTCATCTCCTCCTTGATCGGTCTTGGATCCATAGAGTCAAAGCTCTCTTTTCAATTCTTCACCAAAAGGCTAAGTACATTTCAGAGACAAGGTGCTGACCATTCTAGATGATCCTGAACAAATCTATCCGATAGAAGCAGTCAACCGTCAAGAGCTAGATATCCCGATCACAAACATACAATGCTCCGATGAGGATATCCCATACCATAATCTCGAGTTTGAGACTGTGAATTGCATGCCGCTTACATGTCCCATCGGATCAAACTATGTCTTCCCTTCAGTCGAACACCAACATTTTTATTATCAGCTCGAATATCAAGAAAATGCAAGCATGACAGGACTGAGATATTAGCCTCCTAAGGGTGAGGTACCAAAGCACAAATGGACTGAAGGAGGGCAAAATTGGCAAAAGGAGGATGATCCCTTTAGCCACATGTTGAGACTCAAATATTGTATAATTTTTTCCATTTATATCTTAGTTTTACGAACATAAATCCGTTTAATATTCTATTTTACTCATGTATGTGTTACGAGGTGAATTTAAGTGTTTGAATTGAAGAATGGTGTTAAAAGCATAATTTTGATACTCAAGAATTACCAAGGCAAGAGATAGATCTTAGGAGACCAAGATTGAAGAATTTACATGCCAAAGATCCAAGAAAATCAAGTGAAGAATGAAGAAAATTGAAGATTTGAAGTGAAAAATACTGAAATCGTCCTGAAAAAGTGTATTCTGAAGCTATGAAGTATATTTTGGGAAACTGCGCAGCGAAAAGTCTGTTTTAAACGAACTATGCAGCGAGAAGTCTGTTTTGGAAAAATACGTATATTTGAGGCGATTTCTAGGGTTTTTCAACTTTATACGAAAATTGGAGTTCCCTACTTATAAATAGGGGTTCCTAGGGCATTCTTAAACATTATTCAAGGCATCCCAAAGCAAAGTTTAGGGTTTTTAAAGAGTTTTTAGTTTTATTAAAGTTTTATAAGTTATTTTTTAAAGATCTTTTCTATTTGCATTTTCTTTCTTTATTTCTTGTTGCTTTTTATTTCTGCAATTTAATTATATTTTTCTAAGTTCCTTCTATCCCAAGCTAGAAGGGAAGCACATGGGTTTAATGTTTCTTTAAGATTATGATGATTGATTGTTTTAATGATGAGAAGAATGGTGTATGCATGTTATCTATTATTTAGGTTTTATTTTTTATCCTCTTATGAGATCCATATGTTTCCATCATATGAGATCCACATTGATGGATAGGCTTACCCTAGATCAATCAGATTTCCTAGATAGGAGAGGTTCTCAACCTGTTATATTTCTTTAATATTCATTATCCTATAGATATTGAATACTTAAAATCACTGACGCTTGAGAATATATGTCAATGGTGCAAATCCATCATTTTCTAATATTTTATATCATTTATTAAAATACTTAAACTGTTTTATTTTTCGACTAGGCTAACTATAGTGCTCAGATCCTAACTGTGTTATCCAAGTCATCATGATTTTGGAACATTAACGTATGTGTGGAACTTTGAAGCTTGGGTGTTATTTTATTCAATTGAATTACATCCGTTCAAAAATCCCAAAATTAAATCATCAGATTAATTTTTATTACTTAGTTTATTTTGCGTTTAATTTTTTTCTTTTCACAATTCATCTCCCTGTGAGATCGACCCTGTATTCACGGGATACTACTTACGAACCTCTGCACTTGGAGGTAAGCAATCACCACACATCAATCAAATCCATCAAAGAAAGGATCATCTATCCGGTAGGCATGCCAAGATCCACCGTAGAGGATCAAATGAGTGAAACGAGCCTAACTGAGCCATTTGAAAATGACTCAGGCAAGGGGCAAGAATTGCCCATGATTTGGACCACACTCTGGGTCCCACTTAAGCAGGAAGAATCCAAAGACTACAATACATCAGGGATGAGCTGAGGAAAGTGACATCCAATACCAACTCAGAGCCCAATCCCAAACTCATCACGACAATGAGGGCCCACCTACTGATCCGTCTGGCCCTGCCTCCTAAGGGGAGAGAGTGTAGGGCAATAGTTGGTTCACGATCCCCAAGACGGCACAATAAAAGAAAGTAGTGTTTGGCTCCTCGAGTCGAATAAAAAAACATAGGCTATTTTCGAAATGCAAAAAAAAAATCAAATACTTATCAAAAATAAAATAAAAAATTTTCAAAAGCCGAAAACATTAGATATTTTCGAAATACCTAAAAAAATTCAGATACTTGTCAAAATGCCAAAAAATCATATATTTGCCAAAATCCAAAAACAATAGAAATTTCTCAAAACACAAAAATAATGGAAAATCTTTCAAAACTCACAAGTAATAACGTGTCAAATGTGTCTGTTACAACACCCGAGTTTAAAGTCGACTCATATGATTACGATCTAGAGTTAGACTTCAAATTCATAGGTTTGGACGAAGCTCAGGATGAGGAAAATGATGATCCGACTCTTAAGCTAGAGGATTCCTTCAGAAAGCTTGAAACAAAGGCTAATGTTGTCATGGATGATTTTGAAATTGTGAACTTGGGATTCCTTGAGCTCCCTAGAACAGTACTCATTAAGAGATCCTCGCCTCCTGAATACAAGCAGACAATGACAGAATTTCTGAGACCCGGGACTATCTAACTTTGGGTTCTCTTATGAAGCCTTGCCCAGATCAAATGAAGAGTTAGTCATACACCATCTACTATGAAGCCTGAAGTCAAGCCCAAGCAAAGCTGTGAAGATCATGTCTGAAGTCTACGATGGAGTCCTACTGATGAACGATAGAGATAAGTTATTGCAGCATATCAGGAAGTGCTTCAAGTATCTAAATCTTATACAACGGATCCATGTGCATGCTTTGAGTCTTTATAACCTAACAACACCCTAACCCTATTTCATTATGGGGGTGTGGACATCATCGAAAGAATGAACTCAAAGGCCTCCAATGGTCATGAATGCATTCTTGTGTCAGACAAAAGCGGGCGGCGACAACATCCTACATCATCGGTACGAATGAAGCAAGAAGACAAGGAAGATGATTGGTGGTAATCTCGATACAACCAACTACAGACATAAAGCGTACGACAATCGCTGGGATCAACAATAAGTAAGATTGATAGAAAGGTTAGCAACATGGTAATAATGCATAACTTATCATTGTGCCTACTAGATCTAGGGGGTAAGTCCAAGTCATTCTAGGATGATTCGCTGATCGCTCGTGAAGTTCTTCCGGGAGGTGCCCTTTCGTCTCATCATCATTAGGGGCGATGATCTTCCGGAGCCCATCAATGCCGACAACATAGGTAATCCTACCTGACTATGTCAACAACTACAATCGAAAAGCTGAAATCAAACAACAAGAGGTTAGCATCCTGAGGTACATTTCATCATCATTCCGTCATTTTAATAAGTGTTCCAAAAAAAATAAAGGGTAAAAAAAAAAGATAAAAAAAATGGACGAATAAAGTGCGTAGTATAAAAAAAAAAGAAGAAAAAAGAAAAGAAAAGAAGAGTCGAACCCAATGAGTGAGAACACAAGTCACCAGCTCATTTTCCCTCAGGATTGTTTAAACCCAATGTCAATAACTTCACGATCGTGATTGAAGACAAAGTCAGGCAGCTCACTAGTTAATCGATAATGAACGGAATCTAGCCCCTGCTTCTATATAAGAAAAAGAAAAATAACTTGTCTAAGCAAAACGGGTGACGTGAAAACCCGAAAGGGCGCCTCGAGTAGAAACAACGAGCATATAGCGGACTTGGTGAAAACCTGAAAAGGCACCAAGGGTAAAAAGAGCACAGCTGCCAAGGGGCAGGCAATAACAAAAACTCGGGATGTGGGAAAAATCTGAAAGGGCGCCACGGGCAAAAATGATGAGAAAGCCGGTCGTGGTGAAACCTGAAAAGGCGCTACGGGAAAAAATGGCTAGAAAAGAAATAAAAAAAGAGCAGGTACAAAGGAAGCCAATGCAATGAGCAAAGAGAAGAAACACAAGGAAAAGATAGGTCCCGAATTAGAAGTCTGTCAGACTCTACCCAAATCCAAAGGGCATGATCCTAGTATGCGCTTCTCTCGGGGAATCGGGATCCCTAGTAAATAACTCAGAATATCGAATTAGACATAGGCTAAGTTCAATGTTCTGATTCCACCATTCAAGCACAAGTTTAGACATAAGCAAACACCGACAAATTTAGCACAAACAAAAATTTTCATTCATTTCAAAAAAGTCTTTCTATACATAGCTTTCCTTTCTTTACATTAAAAAAAAAAAGAAGCATTCATGCATATACAGGACAAGTAGCCAACAAAATTGGGGATCCACATTTCAAAGTCTTAGAGGCTCACATTTCAAAGCTCATAAGGCCCATAAGTTCAAAGCACCAGAGGCTCATATTTCAAAGCTCGCAAGGCCCACAAGTTCAAAGCCCCAGAGGCCTACATTTCAAAGCTCACAAGGTCCACATTTCAAAGTCCATAAGTTCAAAGCCCAGAGGCCCACATTTCAGAGCCCTCAAGTTCAATGTCCCGAAGGCCCATATTTCAATACACATAAGTTCAAAGCCTCAGAGGACCACATTTCATAGCCCCAGAGGCCCACATAAGAAATCATGATTAATGCTCCATTAATTCATTAGTGGAGGCCATCTAGCTATTCAATCTAGACTGCACAATAAAAACCGGACGACAACGCCCTCTCACAAGATTGGACGGATCTTCCAAAAATATTTTCAAATAAAAACTGTTAGCCCCGCCAACTCATCAGTAGAGGCAATGCGACTGTTGACTTAAACTTGTATAATAAAAGCTGGATGATGACGCCCTCCCACAAGATCGGATGGATGTTTCAAAAAATCCCAAAAAAATATTTTCAATAAAAACCATTGGCCCCCGCCAGCTCATCAGTGGAGGCAACACGACTGTTTACTTGCACAAATAAAAACCGAACGACAACACCCACCCGCGAGATCGAACGGATATTTTCCAAAAAATTTTAAAAAAAATTATTTTTTGAAATAAAATCTCCAAAGAGTCTAGCTCCAAAGAGGATAGTTTTCAAATAAAAAATTTTTAAAAGACGTACACGGCGCACAGTACACTGAGGAATCTTCCATATTCTCCAGTTGCGGTTAGTGCAAACAATTAAATAAGATTCGATCTCTCCCGGTTTCCCCAGAGGATGATCGAATCCGTGCATGATACATGTACGATTAGCCTGATCTCTATATCTGGACAGTCATACGAAATCTAGTAGAAATGAGTGGATCTATCTCTGGAAAGAATAATCAAACTTAAAGTGACAACAATTTATTGTAACCAAAGTATCAGAATCATCAGACTGTATGGCAAAAGATTACCTGCACATACCTAGTCTGGGATGTTCGTAAAATCTGATTGAGTCCAAGACGGCGTAGTGAGTTCCCCATAAGGCCGCACCAACGCGTAGGGCAGCTAACCACTTTGACGATCAAATGGATCAAATACTCCTATAGTGATTACATAGCAAAGGAATGACAAACCAAACAGTACAAAAATCCTTGTAAAGCCACACTAACACGCAGAGGCCCAACTTTTTAGACTTACCCTCCAATGCTATTAATAATCTGACGTGAAACGGTTGTGATTGGTGAACCGTAATGTCGCACCAACGCGCAGGGACAATCACAATGTTTTCCTCAGCCCTCATCATATATGCAAGTCATCTCTTTTCCAAACAGTCAGCTGATAATGATACAATGGCAGACAACAGATTCAAATCACGATCCTTTCTGACTAGAAGGGTGGGGTGTCCACTCAGTTTGACCTTCGGTTGCTCACAACCTTATCCAAAGAGGGACATCTGTAGACACCCCACCCAAGCTAACATCTTGAAAAGGCAATGACAATCCAGACCATGATCAATAACCCAAACCCTAAGCCCTAATCAAAACTCTAATCCGAACCCAAAATCCTAATCCAAACCCCAAGCCCTAATCAAAACCCTAATCCGAACCCAAAACCCTAATCCAAATCCTAGCCCGAACCCAAAACCCCACAACCTAACCCATTAGAGCCAGATCAGCATAAAAACTCACCTATTCGAACCCAAAAGCCTGAAATAAGACTATCAGATGAACCATTGCACCAAATGAGGCCTACACGCTTGAGCTCGGCCCGGGCGGTAGTTTGACTAACGTCGGCGGTATTCCGATTACCTCTGCTGGCGGGGCGCATGTGTCCTCCGAGTAATAGCTGTCTCTGCACTCGAAAGTCAACTTTCTTTTGAAATTACCCCTCTAGCCAGCATTATTTACCATTTTACCAACCCCAAGAGCCAATGAGAGTGTGCCATGTGGCGTCTCCCTCTCCTCAACTAATTCCAAGCTGCCATGTCAGCATTTACCCCTCTCAAACCCAACAATTACTACATTAACATTAGAGAAGGCTATAAATAGTCCTCTCCTCTTCACATTTTCACAACAGCAACTCTCACTTTCTAAGTGAGAGAGAGAGAGAGGGAGAGAAGAAGAAAGTGAGAGTGAGGGTGAGGGTGAGAGAGAACTCTCAAGCCTCCAAGATCAGATTTTTCTAGCTATCTCTTAGACTCCTCCTAACCTTCTCAATTCCAAGTCTAGCCCGGATTGATCATGGTGCAATTCACGTTCTAACCAACTTAACTTTAAGCCAAAGATCCATTCATATCATACCCAAGCACTCATCATGACATTTATTCCCTTCTCAACCCCCTGCTCTAGATTGCTAGTGAGCGTATATGCTCTGTGACTTACCATGCATCGGATCCTGTCACATGAGAAACTCCTAGTAGTCTAGTCCATTTTCCTCACTTCTTTGCATAAGCATCATCGCATCCGTCTTCTAGACACACTGTTGGACGTATGCTCTGTAGCTTGCCGAAATCTCGGATCTTTATGCATCAAAAATCCACGTGTATGCCTAGTCCCATCTCGACTACAGCATCCATCATCCCTTGAGATTATTTTTCCACACCAAGTAGAGACCGTACCTTTGTATGGGCAAAGAGGGTGCCTAACACTTTCCCTCTTGATAATCGAGGTCCCTTACCCGGAATCTCGGATCGCAGACCAGGAGTCAATCTAAGGTAGGATAGTCTGCAGATTTCTCCAACCTTACATATTTTGCAGGTTCTAGCTGACTACAGGATTTTGAGATTAATTGGTTAGTGGCGACTCCAACATCTACAAATCAGCCTAATCACCCCCACCATAAAAACCAAACATATAAATCAGCATGGGCGCCAATTTTCAGTGTTTACAGGCTATTAACCAAAAAACTAAATGCTCTTTCCCATAGGATCTATTCTTTCATTGTTGCATCCATGCGATTGCAAGATGATTGCAGAGGTCTACAAGCTTGCACCAAAGATCAGACAATCCCATGGTCAAGGGCATGGATAAAGGCCCACTGGATAAGCCACTTCTAATCTCTGCCTAACAAGATATCAAGTGCAGCTTGAAGTGTAACCATGGTAAGATCTTGTTGGAAGGATGAACGTGTCTGAAGGCGCAATAGGGAAAAAACAGGACCGCGATCGATGGATGGTGGGTGTATCTTATGTTGCGCAGCACGCCAACAATGCAGTGAACTGAGATCCAATCTTAAGTCTCACCCACAAACGATAAAAAAGAAGAAATATAAACTGGAAAAAGAATTAAAGCATTCCAAACAAACCACAAGATAAGATATACATGGAAAAACCCCAACAAGGGTTAAAAAACCACGGATGCAAACTTCCACTATGAAGAAAAACGAAGATTACAAGGCAATATACTAACCTCGCCCTTGGAAGAACATAAAAAACCCTTTGCCCACACCTTAGAATTATTTTTCATACTCTAGAAAAACTCTAAGGACACCTATTTATAGTTTAGGAAACTTCCCTTTCGCACCCTTGTGAAAACTGACTCAAATTTTCGCAGTCCGCATCAAATCCGAAAACGAATCTGCGTAACCTCGACTGGTCGAGCGGACCCCTCGACCGGTCGAGCATGGGCCATGACTGGTCGAGTACCTCAGATCCCAAAAACTGATGCTCGTTAGACTTCGAGTTGAGCTAGTCCACAACCGGTCGAGTGGGCCACCCGACCGGTCGAGCAGGGCACTCGACTAGTCGAGCGGGCCCCAGATGTGGCTCCATATCTCAACAATCTTCCACTTGTAGACACATCGCCATAAACCTTCGTCTTCTACATCCGGAGTGCACCACCTCCCCGTCTTCAAGCCTGAAGACCAATCAAAGCTGAACAGAGCTTCAGCTTCTCCCGTGTGACCACCTTGGTCAGCATATCCACAGGATTCTCACTTGTATGAATCTTCTCCAAAGCAATCGATCCATCTTCAGATAATGAACGTATGAAGTGAATCTGATGGCAATATGTTTAGTCCTTGAATGAAAGGTTGAATTCTTAGCTAAGTGTATTGCACTCTGACAGTCACTGTACAGCCTGCAATCTGCTTGCTTCTTACTCAACTCTTCTATGAAACCTTTCATCCACACCATCTCTTTGTACGCTTCTGTAGCCGTAACATATTCTGCTTCTGTCGTACTGATAGATACTATATTCTGTAACTAAGAGACTCAACTGACTGTAACACTACCCAGAGAAAAAACATAACTTGTAGTGTTTCTTCTGCTGTCGATATCTCCTGCCAAATCTGAATCCATGTAACCTTGTTACTTGATTTCCGATCCACCATAACACAACCCTACATCCTTTGTACCTACCAGATATCTGAGGATCCACTTCACAGCTTCCCAATGTTTCATCCCAGGGTTGTTCATGAACCTGCTAACAACTCCCACTGCTTAAGCAATGTCTGGCCTCGTGCTCACCCTAACATACATGAGATTCCCAATAATTGATGCGTATGAGACTTTAGCCATGTAGTCCCGTTCCTCCTGCGTCTTTACCCCTTGTTCCTTAGATAGCTTGAAGTAGTTGGCTAATGGAGTGCTAACTGGCTTAGCACCTCCCATATTGAATTGATCAAGTACCTTGGCTATGTACTCTACTTATGACAAAAATTAGTTTCTTGTTTTCCCTGTCACACTTTATCCTCATGCCTAGGATTTACTTTGCAGCTCCTAAATCCTTTATGGCAAATTCTCTAGACAGTTGTCTTTTGAGATCTGAGATGTCCTTCATGCTTGAACCGGCCACAAGCATATCATCAACGTACAGAAGAAGGATGATGTATGACGTATCAAACTTCTTCAAATAACAACAGTGGTTTACATGACATCTCCTAAAATCGTTTCCCGACATGAAACTGTCGAACTTCTTATACCACTGCCTCGGGGCCTGCTTAAGGCCATATAGACTCTTCTTCAGTTTGCACACTTTGTTCTCCGTTCTTGGTGCCACGTAACCTGTCTGCTGATGTATATATATCTCTTCTTCAAGATCCCCATGAAGAAAGGCTGTCTTAACATCTAGTTGTTCTAGATGTAAGTCCTATATAACCAATATACTCAAGACCATGTAAATCGTAGACATTTTCACCATAGGTAAAAATATTTCAATGAAATTGATACCTACCTTTTGTTGAAACCCTTTCACAACCAATCTAGCCTTGTACCGTTTTAAACCATCGTGCTCCTCCTTCAGTCTGTAAACCTACTTGTTATGAAGAGCTTTGTTACCCTTGGGTAGAGTGACTAGATCCCATGTATGATTAGACTCAAGAGAGTCCATCTCATCATCCATAGCCTGCTCCCACTTAACCTGTATATCTGACTATAATACCTCTTCAAAACACTCTAGTTCACCATTATCTGTCAGCAGTAGATAATGTAAGGAGGGTGAGTATCGGACCGTGGGTCTCCTCTTCTGAGTAGACCTCCTCACAACCGGTGTCTGTGGCTCTGCCTCATAATGCTCCTTTGCATGTTCATCCTGTGGCGCTGTAATACCCGTGTCCGGTAACTCTTTCAACTCTACGAATTCTTTCTCCTTGGCCTTATTTTCCTGTACACTGTCCTTATGCATTACTTTTTTATTGAAGACTACATCCTTGCTTCTGATAATTCTCTTATTTTCTACATCCCAAAACCTGTAGCTAAAATCATGCTGCCCGTAGCCTATAAACGTGGACCTCCTGAACTTCACATCCAGCTTGTTTCTATGCTCGGCATCAATGTGAACGTATGAAGTGCAACCGAACACTCTGAGATGTGCTAGGTTCACTTTTTTTTTTCAGTCCACGTTTCTTTTGGTAGCCCACCATCCAATGGTGCTGAGAGACTTTTATTAATGAGATATGCGGCAGTATTCACAGCATCTGTCCAAAAGGTCTTGGGCAACCTTACATGCAACCTCATGCTCCTGGCGCACTCAAGGATGGTCCTGTTAATGCGCTCAGCCACACCGTTCTGCTGCGGTGTCCCTGGAATAATTTTCTGATGTTTGATTCCATTTCCTGCATAATACTCCTTAAATCTCTTATCACAGTACTCTCCCCCATTATCAGATCTGAGACATTTTAATGTTTTACTTGTCTCGTTTCTACCATTACTTTTCACTTCTTAAATATATCAACTACATCAGATTTGTGCTTTAAGAAATAAATTCACAGTTTTCTACTAGCATCATCAATAAAGGAAACAAAATAACGTGAACCACCAAGAGACGATACCTGTGCCGGTCCCCACATATCAGTGTGTATAAGCTCCAACAGATGCATCTTTGGAGCGCGTCCTGTCTTCTTGAAGTTTACTCTCTTCTGCTTGCCATACATGCAGTCATCGTAGAAATCCAAGTCAATAGACTTCAACCCTGGTAGCTTCCCTTTTGACAATAGCACTTTCATCCCATTCTCACTCATATGTCCCAACCTCCGATGCCATAACTACCCATTTACTCTAGTTGATGCGATTGCGAGTGAACTATATGATCCTGAAGTCACGTACAAAGTACCTTCCTTTTTACCTCGAGATATCACCAAGGCACCTTTTATAATTTTTCAGGAATCACTGGTGAATGTCGTCACATATCTGGTATCGGCCAACTGTCCCACTAAGATCAAGTTCTGTTTCAAACTCGGTACATGTTTGACATCCTTCAATTTCAAAACCGTTCCATATTTTTGATTTATGTGAACGTCTCCCTTTCCAACAATACTACACGGCTCATCATCACCCAGGTAGACTCTCTCGAAGTCACCTGATACATAATTACATAGAACTTCCTTACATGAAGTGACATGAAACGAAACACCCGAGTCTATAACCCAAGACTCATTCCTCGCATCAAGAGACAAGATCAACACCTCTGTGTCGCTCTCCTCAGATAGATTCACTGAATCCTTCCCGCCTTGAGAGCTTCCTTCTTGTTTCTTGAGCGCCCTGCACATTTCATGTGCCCCTTCTTGCCGCAATGTCAACACCCGTCTTTGTCTTTCGGTCTCTTGGACTTCTTCCTCGACTTAGAACGCCCATATTTATTGCCTCCTTTATTCAACGATCTTCCTCTTCCTTCAACATTTTTAGCATTCCCTGAATCTTCTGAAACTCCTGATGCCTTTCTTCTAGATTCTTCGTTGAGAATTAGACCGGCCACATCATCAAATTTCAGCTTTGTCGATCTTAAAGAATTGCTCACAACAATCACCAAACCATCTCAACTGTTCGACAAACTGGATAAGATCAATAACGCCCTGACCTCATCCTCAAAAATAATGCCAACGGATTCTAACTGGCTCGTGACTGTATTGAACTCATTTAGATATTCAGACATGCTCCCACCATCTGACATCTTCATATTGAATATCTGTTTCATAAGATGAACCTTATTGGATGCTGAGGGTTTCTCATACATGATGGCTAGGGCTTCCATTAATTCTTTTGTAGTTTTCATCTTGGATATAATGAAGGCCACACTCTTAGACAAAGAGAGTCGGATCGTTCCTAAAGCCTTCTGATCCAATAAAAACCATTCATCATCTGTCATCTTTTCTTGTTTCTTCTCTTTTCCTCCTAGAGGAATATAGAAGTCCTTCTGATACAGATAATCCTCTATCTGCATCTTCTAAAAGGTAAAGTTTGAACCATCAAATTTCTCAGTTCTAGTCTTCCCTTCTTCCGTCATCGCTCCCAATAAAACTAAACCAATAACTCTGATACCAATTGTTGCACAGTACGCCAACAACGCAGTGAACTGAGATCCAATCTCAAGTCTCACCCACAAATGATAAACAAGAAAAAATATAAACTAGAAAAAGAATTAAAACATTTCAAATAAACCACAAGATAAGATATACGTGGAAAAACCCCAACAAGGGTAAAAACCACGGATGCAAACTTCCACTATGAAGAAAAATGAAGATTACAAGGCAATATACAAACCTCTCCCTTGGAAGTACATAGAAAATCCTTTGCTCACACCTTAGAATTATTTTTCATACTCTAGAAAAGCCTTAGGGACACCTATTTATAGTTTAAGCAACTTCCCTTTCGCACCATTGCAAAAACTGACTCAAATTTTCGCAGTCCGCATCAAATCTGGAAACGAATCTGTGTAACCTCAACTGGTCGAGCGGACCCCTCGACCGGTCGATCACATCGGAACCCAAAAATCGATGCTCACTGGACTTTGAGTCAAGCCAGTTCACGACTGGTCGAGTAGGCCACTCGACTGGTCGAGCAGGGCACTCGACTGGTCAAACGAGCCCTAGATGTGGCTCCATATCTCAACATCTTAGGCTGCCACATCATTCTTTTGAAGATGTTATTTCTGTTGCAGTTGGCAGAGCTCCTGGAATCTTGCAAAATTGCATAAAACAAGAGGAATTCAGCAATATAGTTTCCAAGTGTTGGATAAAATAAATGAAGAAGAAAAAGAGGAGAAAAGAAAAGAGGACAACACAATAAAGAGAGGGAGGGAAAACTGAGGTGAGAGGTGCCTCCAGCCTATAGAGGTCCACGTGGAGCCAGTAAACCACTACTTTTAGATCATCCCGCATGCAAACTCTCTTGCATCGCATCTTATAGTAATACACAAACTGCTCTTATATTTTTAATGAGGAATACTGAACTTTTAAAGGTTCAAGGACTGTTGGGGTGAGTTCTATGGGAAGAAACATGCATGCAAGCATTTTTCTACCCACTCATAGAAGAAATCAAATACATGCAACCAAATTGCTGGAACTTTTCTATAGGCCTGTCAATGGGACCAGAGTTTGACTCGGTAGGCTTGGCTGGAGTTTGGGCCTATGTGAAATTAAGATTTTGCTTGGGCCTGAGCCTTGCTCACTGGCATCCCTACCTTTATACAACCACATCATGAATCTTTTAACATACGTATGCCTCTATTACCATCCATGTTGGGGATTCACGAATTTGTGTCCATGTAGTAGGATATTATATCCTCAAAGTTACACCTATTTCAAGATGAGATTGAGTAGCTTCGTGAGTCGTAATATTTGCAATGCTTCAAGCAAATAGTAATCTATTTCTTCATAGAATCAAACAAATGCTCCTAAATTGCTACTCTTGGTATTGGAGCATGTATTGTCCCATTCCAAGACCTGTAGAAAAAAATGATACATTCTGCTTTTCATCTGTGTTAGTGTGAATTTTGACCGACTTGATGCCACGTGAGAGAGGTACAATACGTTTTCTATTGCTGGGTTGGAAGATGGACACAAATACTAAGGGAGAGAATGGATGTATATTGGACAGTTTTCTAAAACATTTTCCACGACAGGCACCACTGTCTAGATGACCGATCAAGGGAAAGTGATTTCATCAAATAACAGCATATAGAGATACTTAATGAGCAAATAAATAAGACAGATTCAGAAAGTTGGGGTTTGATAATCCTACGAGTGTGTACAGGCTACCCCTCTAACATTACCACATAGGTGCAAGATCCAAGCTATCCATCAAGTGGCCCTGTAGTAATTAGCATCGTTGCTCTATCACAAAGATCATGACTTTATCTAAATCTAGATTGTTTACCATGTATACAAACCATGACAACCCCCCAATAGAAACCTCTACCGATGGGCCCTATACGTTAAAGTGCACATAATCAAGTACTCCCTTATAGACATGTTTTTTAGTTTTAAAAGATAATTTAGATTGTTTACTACATATACAATGCTCGCATATATCTAAATCAAAACTTTTAATAGCTGCAATCAAACAACGATCAGATAGTACCTTCGTGCTCCACTCGCTCATGTGGTCTAAACGAGCATGCCACCTACGTATAGACGTGGAATCTGTAACAGCTGCTGCCGCTCCACCCGCTGAAGTGTTCCTAATCAACCTGTAAAGGTTTCCGTGCCTTCGTGCTCTCATAACCACAAGTGCACCTTTTGAGCCTTTAAGGACACCATCAATACCAGTGAACTTGTACCCTATAGCCTCGAGTGCACTAAGAGAAATCAGACTTTTCTTCATATCAGGAACGTGCCTGACATCAGTCAAGGTACGCTCCATCCCATCAAATATCTTGATGCTCATAGTACTAATAACCACAATATTACGGGCATTGTCATTGCATATAAAAACTTGTTCCCCATCGCATTCCTTTTAACTAGCGAACCAACTCTGATGAAGAGTCATGTGATATGATGCTCCTGTGTCAAGGATTTACTCATCTCTAAGATTGCCATGCAAGTGTCCAACCATAGACACTGATGGAACATTATCACCATTTATCTCTTCATTAGATGTGACAACATTGGCCTCCTCAGAAGAAGCCTCTAAGTTTTCTTTCTTCGGTTTAGGATTGGTACAATCCTTTTTCATGTGTCCAGTCATTCCACAGTTCCAACAATTAAATTTTCCTTTGCCCTTACCCTTGGATTTTGATTTAGGTCTTGAGGATCCTGTACCTCTCGATCAGTATTCTTGTCCCTTGTAATTAGTGCATCGGAAGATGTCCCCATGTCACCGTTTAGCTTTCTTATGGCATTCCCTTGAAGGGCTGAGATAACGGTGTCGACACTCAGGGTTTTATTTGCGGTGTACATTGTGTCCTTAAATGACTCATACGATATTGAAAGAGAATTCAACAACACACATGCGTGTTCCTCATCTTTAATCACTTCCTCCATATCCAATAGTTTGCAAACCAATTTATTAAAGTTACTAATGTGGGCTTCTGAATCTCCATCCTCTGTCATCTTGAAGTTATACTACTATAGCTTCAAGTGTAGGCGATTTTCAGAGGATTTTTTCGCATAAATATCCTCTAACTTCACCCATAAACTAGCTACAGTTTTCTCCATCAAAACATTGTAGAGAACCTCATCCATGAGACATAAACGGATTGAGGATATAGCCTGTTTATCAAGGGTATTCCAATCATCATCAGTCATAGTAGACTTTTGCTCCTCAAGAGACCATCCTCACCTTGCTTGGTTAAGGAACTGATCATGTTGATCTTCCATAACTCAAAGTTATTTTTGCCTGAGTACTTTTCAGTATCATGCCTAGTGTTTTCCATTGATGTTAATCCTGCAGACTTAAATCTGTGCCCCGACGATTGCTTTAATACCACTTGTTGGGATTTGTTCTGCGGAATCACACAGAGATGGATCTAGGATAGCAATCCAAGAGCACCAAGCAAACATAAGAGAACACAAAGGTTTAACGTGGAAAACACTTTTGGGAAAAAATCACGGCACAAAGCGACATAAATCCAATATGAAAAGATAAATTACAAAGAGAGAAGACTTACCTAATTTGAACAACCTCGAATCTCACCCTTGCTACATCATTTGAAAATCCTAAAACCTTTTTAGAAACCCTTGAAATACTTTAGAAAGCCTTAGAATACCTTATAATAGCCCTAAGGACTCTTATTTATAGTTAGGGAACTCCCAATTACTCACATTCCTGGAAACTACCTCAAATTTATGCAATCCATGCACAATCCACGCACAATATGCGTAACCCTCGACTTATCGAGCCAAATTTTCGATTGGTCGAAAGAGCACAATATGCGTAACCCTCGACTTGTCGAGCCAAATTTTTGATTGGTCGAAAGACCCTTCGACTAGTCGAAGATCTCGGGAATTCCAAATACATTGTTGTTGGACTTTGAGCCGAATCTTCTCAGGGCTATTCGAAGATATGCAGATTTAAGACATCTTTTTAACAACATACATAGTGGGGTCCATGCGTAATTACTGGCGGGTCTACTTGCATATGCCATCTGCGAAAATGCATTGGCCCAAAGTGTCAATCCTTATTTAGTTCCCCGTATTATCACTCCCCAGACATAAAAGATTATCTACATCTAATACCTTCATCAGGTGGGCCCCACCGTGTGAATTTTAAACCTTTCAACTCATCAGGGGCTTCGCTTGTGAAAATGACAGATGGTTAAAACAAACACCCCTCCAATGGCCCTCATTCAGGGTACACATGTCGCCCCCACTTGGACAGAGCATCCACGTGGTGGGGCCCACCCAATCTACCACAACTCGGACATTCAACTGCCCGCACTTGCTCATGGCATTAACCCACATTAACATGATCCATGCAATTCATAAAATGCCATTACTCCACAAACATTCACTTATCATAAAATCTGGGTTCTTCCTTCAGATCATACATTGTTGTATTTTCCACATCAACATTCCCCAAGCATAAAGGTTCTCTATTTGTGAACGTCCTAACCCTTCATCAGGTGGGCCCCACCTTATTGAGACTGATCAACTCATCGGGAGCTGGATGGTTAAATGAGCCACCCTCCAACGACCCACATTCAAACCCACTCGCGTAATTGACCAACCCGATTGTGTGGCCCACCACACCCATTATAGCACAATCCACATTGATATGATACATGCACTTTGATAAAATGCCATAACTCCACAGTCATCACTCATCAAACAAACACTCACACGCATGTACGAATGTATGAATGTATATCATAATAGCATCAGAGATTTTGGTCATTCAGATATCTTGAAATGAGAAATCTGTATGTTTTCAACATCCAGCTTCTTGAAATTGCTCAGCTTCCTTATCTTGAAGAACTTCCCCCAGTTATATTCCTTATACTTTGCGGGATTCTTTACCATAGGTTGTTCTCATTGGTGAGGATTTGATTCTCTCACTGAGCAGCTCTTCCAGAGGCTTCACCATCACATGGTGTGCAGGGTTGAAGAAGAAAGGAATGGAGAATCTCTCTCTCCCTGAGTTCACCGACACCCGGTGCTCTGCGCTTTCGTACCTGTCGTTGCTCCAAACCTGCAAAAAATCCATCGATGAAACACGACGCTTAAAAGCAATGACTTAAAGAATCTAAGTTCTTCAAGTACCACTTTGTAAACAATATTCGATTGGTCGCATGCCGATGTACCTGGACCATCCAATGGATGGAGTACCTCTTGAATGACCCATACATGAAAAATGGCGCCAATGGGAAATCTATGACTAGAGGTGTACACGAACCAAGCTAGCTCGGTTAGCTCGCTCGACTCGACTCGAAAAGGCTCGATTTGACTCGGTTCGAAGCTGGGTTTGAGCCGAGTTGAGCTGTTTTTTAGCTCGAAAATGAGGTCGAGCTGGGGCTCGGATCGAACCCAACTCGAATCGAACTAATTCGGTGACCCCACTAAAATTTTACGGATCTGACTCCTGCGAAAATTTGCACTTCATGTCACTTTCTACGACTCCATGACCTCAGCCTATCCAAAGGTTACTTTGATATTGATGTTGCTCACCAAGTGTTTGATGAAATGACTCAAAGAAGTGTGGCTGGTGGCAAGGTATGTATGCGAAACCAACACCCTTTTTTTCCTGATTTTTATGTTGCTTAGAAGGTGTTTGATAAAATACCCATGAAACCATTGCTATTGTCTCAAATACAGTGAGATTTTGAAGGTGCAGTCCAGGTGTTTGTGAAAATGCTGCAATGGCGAACTTGGCTCGATCTTGGCTCAAACTGGCCCGAGCTGCTGACCGAACCGAGTCGAGCTGGCCAGTTAGGCTCGAGGACCGAGCCGAGCCAAGTTCGAGCTGAGGTCAACTAGTGGCCGAGCCGAGTCGAGCCAAGGCTAGCTCGACTCGGTTCGACTCAATGTACACCCCTATCTATGACATTGGTATATGAATTTGGGTGTTAGAAATCTATGACATTGGTCTATGAATTTGGGTGTATTTGTTCTTAAAAAGTTCATTACCAGAACTGTGGTTAGGTGGCCTATCGATTGATCTACATGTATGCCGATCTTTTGATGATTGTGTTGTTTAGATGAACTATTGAATCAAATTGCAATTCGATTAGATTTTGTATCCCAACGTGTTCTACGATTAGATTGTGCAAACCCATTTCAATCTATTGAATAGTGTTAGGATGAACTACTGAATCGAATTACAATCACTAGTTTAAGGAAGTGGTTTCTCATTCTGAGGAAGTCATTTCTTACCATTAGTAATTATTGCAATTCAATTAGATAGTGCACCCAAATACACTCTTACCATTTCAAATGATAGAGATATTATCTATACTAAGTACCTGAATGATGTCGCCGACGTTGATGATGTAAGAATCCGGTATTGGCTTGACCCTGACCCACTCACCATCTGTTTTTCGCTTCACATCAAGTCCACCCACATCATCTTGAGCAAGGACAGTTAAAGCTCCAGCATCCTTGTGGCGACCAACACCCAGGGCGAGGTGTGGGGCAGGGCAAGGAGGGTAGTGATTGAGACGGATAAAGCTCGTTTGTTCTTCAAAGAAACCGCTCAACCGATCGGCCGGCAAACCCAAGCTTAGTGAAATGAGCTCAAGTAACTTGAATGCTAGCTTCTCCACGGCTCGAGCGTATTCCGTGGATGCTTCTCTGATAGAAGAAAATCAAAATAAATAAATAAAAATGCAATATCTACTTGGGTTGTTTGGGAAGCTGGATATGGTTGCATATGAAATCAATTTCCATGGATATGACATTTTCTGCGTTTGGATGCACAACTGAATTGAATTGAATTGAATTGAATTGAATTGAATTGCAAAAATTCGATAATGTATGTGGTCGGTGCTCTGTGGGCCCCAACATGATGTATGTGTCTCATCCATACCGTCCATCCATTTTTCCAGATAAATTTTTGGTATGGTCCCAAAACTGAGGTAGATCAAAATTTCAAGTGGGCCACACAGTGTTGATTGAACTCTTACTCTCACCATTAAAAACTTCCTGGGGCTTTGAATCAAGCTGATATTTGTTTTTTACTTCCATCCCATGTCTGTATGACCCAATCTACAGTTTGGATGTCAAATAAACATTACAGTGGTCTCTAGGAGGTTTTTAACGGTAGACATTCAATCACTACTGTTTTCCCATGGTGTGGCCCACCTGAGATTTTGATCTGCCTCATTTATGGAATAAAGTATTAAAATTATATGTAAAAATGGATGGACGGTGTGGATAGAACACATATCATGGCGGGGCCCACAAAGCACCGAACACTAGCCACCTGGCTACTTGCAGCGTCACTAGCCAAACCGCGTCCGAACACCACCTACCTGGGTGTGATGCTGCCGTCACCACCCAATCCGTTTGTGGGGCCCACCATTTTCGATGGTCTGATATCCCGCGCAACTGAATTTCCGCGCATGATAATCGGAAATGAAATCGAGAAGCTTAAGATCTTCAATTACCTCAATTCAGGAGGATAGGTGGGCCATTGATTTCGCAACTCCTGCAGTTCTTGATCATCAGCCTCATGGGAAGCTGGGATCACCATTGGATCTTGGACAGCAAAATCAAAAACCTCCTTCCAATCTCTCACGTTCTTGGTATGCTCGGTATCGTAGTAGCCCAGTGGATTCACTTCGTCGCGTCGTACTCTCCGCCTCTCCTCCGGCGACAGTGCGAAGAATTCCTTCGATGCCGATTTCATCTGGTCCTGAAGATCCAACGGCACGCCATGGTTGATCACTTGGAAGAAGCCCCAATCCCTACAGGCGGACCCCACCTCTGCGATGAGGCCCGAAAGGGACTGCAGACCATCGGGACCGACAGAATTCAACGGCGAGAGATCAATCAGCGGAATTCCGCCCGCCTCGATGATTGTGGGCTTGGGCCTGTGTTCTACGGCCTGGATGAACGCCCAATCAACCTCACAGCCCATCTCTCTCTCTCTATCTAATCGAGAGAATGAGAGGTGCTCTCTCTCTCTCTCTCTCTCTCTCTCTCTATCTAATCGAGAAAATGAGAGGTGTTTCAACGGACAGTGCGATAACGTTAGCAATGACGTTGGATGTACTTGAACACCTAGGATTGAAAAAAGCTTCGGTGCTCTGGCGGAGTGTAATGGATGATATACAGGCACTTAATAATTACTTAGATACTGCATATTCGGCATGCATGTAATTCCAATTATACTGTCCCAAAATTGAGTGCAAGTTTGGATGTATCAAGAACAAAAAATTAATGGTTTAGTTGTGTTGGGCTTTAATTTGGACAGGCGGCCACACATGCAGTAAATAGTCTAATTTTAATTATGTGTAAGTTTGCATGTGCAGAGTATGGAAGATTGAACACCTTATGACCCTAAACACTGAAATAGCCAGATTTACACGGGTATAGGAAGATTAACCTAAAAATTCAATCATCTATTGACAAAGATTCAAGCGATTTATGAAGGGAAGGATTAGTCATTCAAATGAGATCTTTTTACTTTGAAAATAATGACTTTTATCAGGGAGTGATAGATTCGTCGTGTTTATTAGCAAAATAAATATTTTAAAAGAAAACAGGAAATAAAAAAATTCAGTGTCAATTTTATTAATATGATTATAAATGTAATATAATTGGCAAAAAAAAGTAAATAAAGCAAAAAAGTACGTATGGAAATTCGAGCAGGCAAGATGGTTGTGGACGATTGATAATCTTTTGAACCTGAATGAATTACCTGAACGGCCATGAGAGAGTCACGGTTCAGTCAGGAGGTTGTTACCAAGAAAATCACTAAGCACTTGGGAATTTCAAGTTTCCAATGATGGGGTCACGGATGATTAACTAAACTAAATCCGCATCTAAATCCGACTTACTTCGGCAATGTGCTGAATATAAGAGGAGAGGCTAAGTTAAAGCTATGCTAATTGATTCGATTTGCTATAGTATGATGCTAGACAAAAGTGGAGAGACTAAATTAAGCTAGGCTAAGATAGGACAAGTATACATGTGAGACCAAAAATCGATAGGCAACATTTCCCCCTCTCTTTTTTTTCTTTTTTTTCTTTTTTTTTCGGGGGGGGGGGGGTGTCGACACCCCATTGACAAGTTGATCACAGTACTAGAATCCAAAAACTCCGATTAAAACTAAACACAAAGTCTAAGCCCAAGCCCAATAGCATTTAAGACCACAAAAGGCAAATCTAAGTGGACCAGAGGAAAAATACCACCCCAGGAGGGACCCTTGCAAAAGATGGAGCCCATCCATGTGCCACTTGCCACATGGAACTCCACTAAATTTTATGGTGGGGTTAAGTGGGATGATGACATCAATGATCATGCATTGGCAAACTCATTCGGGAAGAATGACCCCTTTGCCCAAAATTACATCCCTTGCATTCGATCCAACCGTCCACATTGTGCCACGTGACGTTCTCATTCCGGTAGCTAATCATAGCCCTTAGACCCTTTTAACCCTTAGAGTTCACATGAATTGCGAAAAAATGCCCAAAAATTCTATAAATACCCCTTCATATTTCATGTCCAAATAATCTCTTATTACTCACCATTCACAAAGAAAGCTTAAGGGAGAGAAGAGTGAGGGAGGAAGAGTGGGACTTAATGCATCCATTCACTATGGAGAGGAAGAATGTAAGAGAGGAAGCCCTTCTAGACTAAAATAAATCCTAATCTTAGCCATCCAAGCAATTACGAGGTCAATCCAACACACTCAAGTTAACTCTTACAATAAACCCATTCACCGACTACTCACCTAGCTATGATCGACTACATTCCTACTTGCATTAACATTGTGCATCATCATTTCCACTCTCAATCCACCTGCTCATAAAAAACTTGGATTGACTCGGCTTAGACTGCTTCTTCAAGTGGGTAAATTCAGGTAGACTTATCTGACCTGGTCCATCGCTTGTAGTAGGCACTGCATTGCCACACTAGATTTCACATACATTTACATCATACACGCATAATAACTAACTTAATCCATGGTATTTCATATTGTCCTGTAAAGTATGGATGTACGCTTGTACAAGTAGAGATAACACCTTCCCTCTTTGTGACCATGATTTCTTACATAAAATTTTCAGTCACAAATTAGAAGTAATTTAATGACAGAATCTCCCCCAATTCATTCTCTTAAAGTTTTTACTGGTTTGACCAACTATGAAAATCTGAGTAATTGGCTAGTAAACATACAATATCCCACACCACAAATACACATGAAAGCTCTGAAAAGGCACCCATGCGTGCAATCCACCCGCGATCCAGTGTCCATAGTAAGGGTGTAGATCTCTTTATTTTGTACTACTTTTATAGACTTGGATGGGCGATAACCTTGTGTATGGTCTCTTGACTTTTGTAATCGACATTTCTATCTATTAGCAGCATTGGTTTGATATGCTTTTATTTTGAAAAGGGATCAACCAAATCATTGCCTTACTAAGTGTAGTATTCGTCTATCCCCATTATCACCATCACTTTGGTTTTTCTTAGATTGATGAGGATGCCTTGAAATATGAAGGGAATTGATGTATTTATAGCCTCCAAGTTTGATTTTCTTGTAATTCTTGCAAAACTCAAGGTTAGAAAGGATTTAGATGGCTGAGATTTTACGTTGCAATTGGGTAGAACCTCATGGGTTGGATTAAAAGACATCGTAATTTCGGGTGTAAAAGAGGGGCACCAAAGTCATTTCACATTGTCTAAGCAACAAATGCATACGAATGGGGCTCTCTGCCAAAACGAGAGATCTACCGTGTGGCAAGCTGCCGCTGTCCTGCTTTGGTATTCTAGAAACTTGCTACATGTGTAGGAAAATCAAAACCATGTAAAAGCTTATATCATATGATGATCTTACCAACTGATTTTTGAGCTGATTAATCTTTATTGTGCGCCCTACCATTTGAATGGTACAGATTCCCCAGAAAAGGGGCATTTCGGTGGGAAATATGGGCCTGCAATACAAACTATCTGCATGCAGCCGTTTGTATGTGATCAAATCTCCGCTGGCCTGGAATTATTTGAAGTTTGCTTGAATACATCTGGATGTATTCGGGACTCTAGCCGTTGGATTTGGGGAACGGATTAGATGCGACCCAACCTCGCCCATGATAGTGCGTTACATGGGCCCCACCTTGTTCAGATGTGGAGCCACATCTGGATGGCCGCTCGACCGGTCGAATGCCCTGCTCGACCTATCGAGTGGCCCACCCGACCAGTCGTGGACTGGCTCGACTCAAAGTCCAGCGAGCATCGATTTTTTTATTCCGCGGTACTCGACCGGTCGAGGCCCATGCTCGACCAGTCGAGGGTCCGCTCGACCAGTTGAGGTTACGCAGATTTGTTTCCGAATTTGATGCGGACTGTGGATTTTTGAATCAGTTTTCGCAGAGATATGAAAGGGGAATTGCTTAAACTATAAATAGGGGTTCGTAGGGCTTTTCTAGGTAGTATGAGAGTTATTCCAAAGTGTGGGGAAAGAGTTTTCTCTGTACTTCCAAGGGAGATATTAGTATATTGCCTTATAATCTTCATTTTTCTTTATAGTGGAAGTTTGCATTCGTGATTTTTTACCGTTGTTGGAGTTTTACTACGTATATCTTGTCTTGTGGTTTATTTAGAATGCTTTGATTCCTTTTTTAGTTTATATTTCTTCTTATTTATCGTTTGTGGATGAGACCGGATATTGGATCTCGGTTCACTGCGTTGTTAGCGTGCTACGCAACACACCTTGATGTATGTATTATATATCCATGCCATCCATCTATTTTTTCAAATTATTTTAGGGCATGAGCCTAAAAATTAAGCAGATACAATTCTTAGGTGGGCCATACCATAGGGCTTTCCTTGGATAGGGATTGTCCAAAAGAAAAAATATCTCAATAACCAATACTTTCTTTCATTGATTATATAAAGGTTAGCATCCGTTCGTGCTTAAAGCAACAATGCTAAATGATCAACTGAGACAGTCAAATGTAGAGCTTTCTTTTGATATCATGCAGGTCCCATCTTCAATTGCCTGTCACTCTCAAAATGTCATATTTGTTGAATGATCCTATCTCAAAGATCGCATGTTTGTACCACCTTTAATTGCCCGTCGCTCTCGAAATGTCACATTAGTCTAATGATCCAAACTTAAATATCACATGTTTTGTTGTGATAAACGGCGGAATCACATGGAGATGAATTTAGGATAGCAATCTAAAAGCACCAAGCAAAAGGAAGGAGAACACAGCGATTTAACGTGGAAAATCCTTTCAGAAAAAAACTACAGCACAAAGCGACAGAAAGTCATTATGAAATCAAAATTTATAAAGAGAGAAGGCTTACCCGATTCGAACAACCTCGAATCTCACCCTTACTATACCTCTTTGAAACCCTAGAACTCCTTCTAGAAACTCTTTGAAATACTTTAAGAAATCCTAGCATGTTTTAGAATTGCCCTAGGAACTCCTATTTATAGATTAGGAAACTCAACTTTCGCACCGACTTGGAATGATCTGGATATCGCCTCAAATTTATGCAGTCCGCGCACAATCTATGTAACCTCCGACTAGTCGAACCAGAGCTCGAGCAAGTCGAAGGACACTTCGACTGGTCGAATTTCTCAAAAGTTCCAAAATAACTTGTTGCTGGATTTTCACCCAAACTTTCTCAGGCTAGCCAAATTTCCTTAGATTTAAGACATCTGTTCACAACATATTTGTCCCACCTTCAATTGCTTATCACTCTCAAAATGTCACATTAATTAAATCATCTTATTATATGTTTGTCCCAAATCCATCTATACTTTAGTGTAATAATGTCGCAGCAAATTTTCTTCCGGCCAACTTTATTTTTCCATGCTCAGACGAAAAACATCCAAATAGCTCATGATCTTCCATTTATCTCCACAAATGATCAACTAGCTGATGACCTCACCAAAACCGTAATTCAAATTCAAATATAAAAAAGTGTACTGTCATTTTTTTTATTGTAACCAATATCTCTTATGTAAATTCTCTTTATTATGTATTTATAATTTTATTTATATATATCGGAATCTCCCCCCCTTATTAAAGTGTGTGAGAGAATTCAAATTCTTATTACTGTTTTACATATGCACACATATCATAATAGCATCAATCTCCACTCTATATTAAAGTATGTGAGATGATTCGAATTCTTATTACTATTTTACACACATACACACATATCATAATAGCTTTGGAGATTTTAGTCATTCAGATATCTTGAAATGAGAAATCTGAAGGTTTTCAACATCCAGCTTCTTGAAATTGCTCTGCTTCCTAATCTTGGCGAACTTCCCCCAGTTATATTCCTTATACTTTGCGGGATTCTCCTGACTGACCAACTCTTCCAGGGGCTTCACCATCACATGGTGTGCAGGGTTGAAGAAGAAAGGAATGGAGTATCTCTCTTTCTCCGAGTTCACGGATGCCCGGTGCTCAGCACTTTCATACCTGTCATTGCTCCAAACCTGCAGAAAATCTATTGATGAAACAGATACTTTAAAGCAACGACGAAGAATCTATGTTCTTCGACTACCACTTTGTAAATGGTAATCGATTAGTCGCGTGCCAATGTACCCGGACCATCCGATGGATCAAATACCTCTTGGATGGCCCATACATGAAAATAGCACCAATAATGGGAAATCTGTGACATTGGTCTATGAATTTGGGTGTATTTGTTATTGAAAAGTTCATTAGCAGATTTGTGGTTAGGTGGCCCTTTAATTGATCAAAATGTATGTTGTTCTTTTGACGATTGTGTTGTTTGGATGAACTATTGAAGCAAATTGCAATACAATTATATTTCGTATCCCAACACGTTCTATGGTTAGAGTGTGCAAAACCCATTTCAAACTAGGTATTTGGATTAACTATTGAATCGAATTGTAATAACAAACTCAAGGAAGTGGTTTCTCATACTGAGGAAGTCTGATGTGGAGCGGGTCGCGTACAATTTCATGGCTAAGATAGACCAGAAAAGGCCAGATTGGAGGAGGAAGTGATTCGGGCCATCAGAACCTTAAAACGGGCATATCTCGCAAACCAGAATGGGTTATCCGATGTACCATATATGATTTGGGTTAGGAGAAGCTATTTTAGCCAACCAACCCCGCTATGCCGGGTTGCCCACGCCGAATTTGCGAGATTCCATTATATCGATGGTCGAAATTTCATTTTATTTTCATTTTTACCATTTATAACAAGTTTTAGTTTGATTATAACTCTTCATCCTTTGAGTTTTAGAAGTTGTGTCCAACAAGAAAAGTACTTAGAAAAGTTAAGAGAATAGCATGGTTAAGCAAAATAGGACACGATTTTAGGGAGTTTTAGTTGTAGTTTGATTATGAAACTTCTTCCTAGGGTTAATATCATTATTTAAGGGATTGTAAACTCATGGATTTGAGGTATCTTTGTGATGAGTTAAGAGAAACTCCATGTATTCGGATTAGTTATTCCCTTGAGGAAGACAGTACTGGACCTAATCATGTCCTCGCATCAAAGAAATTTCCTAGCTTAGTATTTATTGCAATTCGATTAGATTATGCATCCAAATGCACTCTAATGATAGAGATATTGATAAACCAAAATTACCTGAATGATGTCGCCGACATTGATGATATAAGAATCCGGGATTGGCTTGACCCTGACCCACTCACGATCCGTTTTTCGCTTCACATCTAGTCCTCCCACATCATCTTGAGCAAGGATGGTCAGGCCGCCAGGATCCTTGTGGTGACCGACGCCCAGGGCAAGGTGCGGGTCAGGGCAAGGAGGGTAGTGATTGACACGGATATTGCTTGTTTGCTCTTTAAAGAAACCGCTCAACCGATCCGCCGGCAAGTCCAAGCTCAGTGAAATAAGCTCAAGTAACTTGAATGCTAGCTTCTCCACAGCTCGAGCATACTCCATGGATGCTTCTCTGATAGGGAAAAAAAGCCCAAAAATAAAAAACCAGTTTATATATATATATATATATATATATATATATATATATATATATATATATATATATATGCAATGTCCACTTTGAATTTGAATTTTTGGGAAGCTGGATATGGTCACAAATGAATTCAATTTCATATTTTTTGCTGTTTGTAGTATTAGATATAGTTGTAGAAATGGATAGTCACTTTTATACTTTTAAATAAATACATTGAAAATGCCTCTTTTTATCTCATTGCCAAAGCCCACATTTCATGGGTTAGGACCTCTACTGAATCCCTCAGGGCTGCAAATCACGAGTACCACCTCACACGAGCCACCCGCATCACACAGGCCGCCTACGCCGGGGTAGGACCTCTACTGAATCCCTCAGGGCTGTCACGCCACCTCACACGAGCATCTCACAGGCAACTGTGCCCCTGCACTCGAGCCGATGTGAAAACCGTCCCTCCATTTGGCAAGCTCATTTAAATGCTTGAGCCCAAAAATAAGACAGATCCAAAGATCAAGCCACAAAAAACAGGGGGATTAAACGTCTGCCATTGAAACTTTCTTGGGTCACTGAGGTTTTGGATCAGTATGATATTTGCTTATTAAAAATAAATATTAAGGTGGGCCCTAAAAATATTGTAGCGGTGGAAATCATTGTTACCACTGCTATTTATGGTATGGTTCACTTAAGTTTTGAATATGATTATTTTTTGTATTATGCACTAAAATGATCTTTCCAAATGGATGAACGGTGTGGATATGATAAATACATCATTATAGGCCCACCATATTTGGATCACTTCATTTTTCGCTCATGCCGTAAAATGAGCCGGCAAAACAGATGGATGGCGTGGATATACGGTCCCATCGTCACAGCCTTTCCAAATCCGTTCTCTGGGACCCATGGGTAGAAAAATTGTAACCGTCCATTCCTAAAAGTTCTCCACGGTAAACATTCAATCCCCACTGTTCCCTGTGGCGTGGTCTGCCCGAGATTTGGATTTCACTCATTTTTTATTTTTTTTTAAATCATGTCCTAAAATGAGCTGAAACAATGGATGGACGGCGTAGATAAAAACAGATACATCATGGTGGGGCCACAGAGCTTTGACATCAGCTAGCTGGCTGGTGTTGGGATCACTGGCCAAACCGCATCCATCAAAATCAATGGATGGCCATCGGCCCACTTAATGAGTGGACCACAGCATCTTTTGCGGGGCCCACCATTTCGATGGTCTGATGTCCCATGCAACTGACTTTTCAGCTCATGATAATCAGAAACGAGATCGAGCCGTTTAGATCTTCCATTACCTCAATTCAGGAGGATAGGTGGGCCACCGATTCCTCAACTCCTGCACTTCTTGATCATCAGCCTCGTAGGAAGCTGGGATCACCGTTGGATCGTGGACAACAAAATCAAAAACCTCCTTCCAATCTCTCACGTTCTTGGTATTCTCGGTATCGAAGTAGCCCAGCCAATTCATTTCGTCGCGCCGCACTTTCCGCTTCTCATCCGGCGACAGAGCGAAGAATTCCTTCGCCGCCGATCCGATCCGGTCTAGAAGATCCAACGGCACACCATGGTTGATCACTTGGAAGAAGCCCCAATCCCTACAGGCGGCCCCCACCTCCGCGATGAGGCCTGAAAGGGACTGCAGACCATCGGGACCGACAGAATTCAACGGCGAGAGATCAATCAGCGGAATTCCGCTCGCGTCGATGATTGTGGGCTTGGGCCTGTGCTCTACGGCCTGGATGAAGGCCCGATCAACCTCACACCCCATCTCTCTCCCTCTCTCTCTCTCTCTCTCTCTAGTTCTCTCTCTGTGATTTTCTCTCTGTAACTCTCTCCCTCTCTCTGTAATTGAGAGAATGAGAGGGTATTTAATGGGGTGAGTGGCCCACGGATACATTGGACAGTCCGATGCTGTTAGCAATGACGTTGGATGTATTCAAGCGCGACTTGTCTGCGACCCCGATGAGGGTGGGACCCTGACCGTAGGGGCTACCTCGATGTATGCAATGTATATCCACACCGTTCATCTGTTTTTTTCATATTACTTCATGGGATAATCCCAAAAATAAAGAAGATAAAAGTTTCAGATGGTGGACATTTGTTGGACGGTTGAAATGAAAAATATGCAATGGTCCCACCTCAAAGAAGTGTCGATGAATCAGGGGTTAGGATCGTTCAAACGATTTGAGATTGGGTAATAACTTAGATTAATTGGGTTCCGAAATTTAGTTGGTCGAATTTGAGTTTTCATGTGCCACGTATACAATTTCTGAGAGCCTGTGTATTGAGCTTCATACGCTGTCTGAGTACCCAAACCGCGTCCAATCTCGGGGGAGCAGATCACCTACGGCCAGCTGTATGCTAACTTTTAATACAGCTCCATCTTTACTGGCACATGCTATATGTGTATGAAATCCGGACCATGCAAACGGTTGGTCCCGTAAAGGAAATCGTATGATAGGAAAATAAAGCGATTTCTTCCAATAGGTGGACCGCACCATGGTATCAATGGAAAACCGACTGTCTACTCAACACAAAAGAATAAACCGTCCGATGATCTTAAAGATCTGGTTTTTATCCATATGGATCTTCATCGTGGGGTCTAACGTTTGAATGGTACAGACTCCCCACGAAAGGGACATGCTGGCGGGAAAGATGAGGCTGCATTACAAAATATCTGCATGCAGTCGTTTGTAGGTGATCAGCACCCTTTGTCTTTGTTGGACAATATATCAATATGGCAAGCCTGCTTGGCCAGTTACAAACTATCTGCATGCAGTCGTTTGTAGGTGATCAGCTCCCTTTGTGTTTGTCGGACATGGATCTACACACATATCAATAGTGGGCAAGGTTAATTAACTCAGTACGTTCTTTTACAATTTCATCCACCTTAATCCCAATGCAGTTGGCCAAACAGGCCCTAAGGTTATTGAGTAACTCAGTAGGCAATCCGCTTTGGATGTTTGCTCGAATACATCCCCACGTATTGAAATAAGACAGCTCAGGACTCTAGCCGTTGGATTTGGGCATATTTCAATGAAAAACAGTTTATTCGATAGGGCTTCCCTTGGATGAGGAAATCCCCGAAACAAAATCCCAGATTGAATATTTTCATCCATTGATTATATAAAGATTATAGTGACCGTTAATGTTCAAAGCAAAAGAGCGAAATTATCAAAAGATTAAGATAGTTGAATCTGGAGATTTCTTTTGTTACATTTCCACCATACAAAGCAAGACCCATAAATATAGCCGGTTTGGATCATTGAAGGATGATATGAATTCACAGACTAAAGTCTCCCAGTATCATGTTGCAATACGTCTGTTCCATATTCATAATCTGCAAATGGTCTAATCTTTCAATTTCCTGATATTATTGTCCGTTCCAATCTGGATTTTAAAACGCTATCCCAGACTCTGTTCGGGTTTGACAGCTACACCATGATTCTGGAACAGTACATGTTTGGGTTTGCAAAAACCCAATGGAGAATTTCTCTAATGAAAGATGGACATCCATTTCTAAACTCATAGGGAACAGTTTTTCACCACATAAGAACAAAGAGATCCACATAACTGATATTTATAAAATAAATAATAATAATAATAATAATAATAGTAGTAAAAGGATCCACACATCACAAAACAGATCAAACAACATATCACCAGCGTTGTTTTTCTTCTTCTTCTTCTTTTCACAAATACAATATTTAAGGGACACCATATACATAGAGGAATTTAAGGGCCATGATGCGTACTGATCAGCAGGTTTCAATTAAAAATGCATACCATTGATATGCAAATCACATTGATAGGCCAATCATAACCATCTGAATTCTCTGGTTGAGTCCTGACTCAGACCATCTAAGTGAATTTGACAGTCATTAATTTGAAGTTTATGATCCTTCAATCAGTTAGTTGGATGGCCTGGATCGAAACGTACAGCAGATAAACCCCTGCGATTGTGAAATGGTTTGAATAGCCACCATGTGGACAACCCGGTGCTCATCACATTCTGTGGAAGAACTCCACTTGGGCTATTAACCAGAAAACTGAATGCTCTTTCTCATAGGATATATTATTTCATTGTAGCATCCATGCAATTGCAAGATGATTGCAGCAGCCTGCAAGCTTGCACCGAAGATTGGACAATCCCATGGTCGAGCGCATGGATAAAGGCCCACTGGACTAGCCACTTCTGATCTCTGCCTAACAAGATATCTAGTGCAGCTTTAAGTGTGGCCAAGGTAAGATCTTGTTGGAAGGATGAACGTGTCTGAAGGTGCAATAGGGGAAAAACAGGATGATGATCGATGGATAGTGTGCATCTTAGGTGCTCACATCATTCTTTTGAATATGCTGTTTCTCTTGCAGTTGGCAGAGCTCCTGGAATCTTGCAAAACTGCACGAAACAAGAGGAATTCAGCAATATAGTTTCCATGCATTGGATCCAAAATAATAATAATAAGGAGAAGAAAAGAGGACAACATGAGGGAAAACTGAGGTGAGAGGTGCCTCCAGCCTCTAGAGGTCAACGTGGAGCCAGTAAACCACTACTTTTAGATCGTCCCACTTGCAAACTCTCTTGCATCGTACCTTAGTAATACACAAACTGCTCTTATATTTTTAATGAGGAATACCGAACTTTCAAAGTTTCAAGGACCATTGGGGTGAGTTCTGTGGGTAGAAATATGCATGCAAGCATTTTTCTACCCACTCATAGAAGAAATCAAATACATGCAACCATATTGCTGGAACTTTTCTATAGGCCTGTCCATGGGACCGGAGTTTGAGCTGGTAGGCTTGGCTGGAGTTTGGGCATATGTGAAATTAAGATTTTGCTTGGGCCTGAGCCTCGCTCACTGGCATCCCTACCTTTGTACAACCACATCATGAATCTTTTAACATACGTATGCCTCTGTTACCAACCATGTTGGTGATTCACGAGTTTGTGTCCATGTAGTAGGATATTGTATCCTCAAAGTTACACCTATTTCAAGATGAGATTGAGTAGCTTCGTGAGTTGTAATATTTGCAATGCTACAAGCAAATAGGAATCTATTTCTTCATAGAATCAAACAAATGCTCCTAAATTGCTACTCTGGGTATTGGAGCATGTATTGTCCCATTCCAAGACCTGCAGAAAAAATGATACATTCTGCTTGTCGTCTGTATTGGTGTGAATTTTGACTGACTTCATGCCACATGAGAGAGGTACAATACGTTTTCTATCGCTGGGTTGAAAGATGGACACAAATACTATGGGAGAGAATGGATGCATATTGGACAGTTTTCTAAAACATTTTCCAAGGCAGGCACCACTGTCCAGATGACCAATCCAGGGAAAGTGATTTCATCAAATAACAGCATATAGAGATACTTAATGAGCAAATAAATAAGACATATTCAGAAAGTTGGGGTTTGATAATCCTATGAGTGTGTACAGGCTACCCCTCTAACATTACCACACAGGTGCAAGATCCAAGCTATCCATCAGGTGGCCCTGTAGCAATTAGCATCGTTGCTCTGTCACAAAGATCATGACGGTCCACTTTTAAGTGGGCTGCCCCCTTATAAAATAAATGGACAGATAAAAGACTTGGGAATGCCAACCCCATATAAATTGTGACAAGGCTTGGATGATGATGATAAAAGACTTCGGAAGTTTTTCTCATCTGTCCATTTGTATCTAACATTGTGAGGCATGTGATGGATGGACCAACATGATCTTGGAGTCGGGGTATCTACATGGAGAGTCCCACTTGATGAGCAGCAGGAATCTCACATCCATGTCATGTGTTGGACATATGGTAGCATGTCGAGGGACTGCCTTATACATGCATTTGGGATTAGCAAACCTCCAGGAAGTTTGAAAAAAATAGTCCACAAGGGAGGGGGGAAAAAAACAAACCTTTTTAGAAGCACTGTTGGATTATATGGAAACAAATGCTTCTGGTGAAGATTTTCCACAGATTCTTTCAAACAAAGCAAACATTCTTTGGCATTTTCAAAAGCATGTTGTCTGAAAGTCTCGAGCATGCTGCCAGATTTGTGCTTTCTCTTGTTTCTCCTCTCAAATGCCTTAGAGCTTCCAATCCCTTGCATTGATAAAGACGAGAGCTCTGCCTTCCCATGAGAGGCCTGCTCATCCATGCAGACCTTTCTTTTTTTGGACAATGTCTCACTTACCTCATTCCCAGTCACCGAAAATTCCACAAAGACATGCCATGATTTGCAAATTATACGCAAGCACCTAGAAAGAAACAAAAATATAATATAATGCTTACTGCAGGAAAAATAAATAAAAGATCCTGAATGGTATGACATCTTATAGATCGCGATGCATCATGGCATGCATTGTGTCCTGATGCCCTTAGTACAAGTGGGGCCCATGGTTGGTGATCCAGACCATTAATCTCATAGTCCATTAATTTAATGCTTATCATTATCCTGAGTCCACCGGCATATTTCTCCCCCATGAGGGAGAAGCATGTTCCATCCCTCCAAAACCAGCCATAAATATAGCCACTACATTTGCAAGCATCCATATTTGACGGGAATCCACTTCGCTGCTGGAATTCTTACTGGCTAACTAAAAGTATATTTTGTCCATCTTCATAAACAAGCCGTTGGTATTGGAGTAGTGGAGAAGTGGAAAAGGAAGTACCAAAAGTTTGTCTCTTATGATGTACCATGCTTGTGAACCATACGAATTAGTGCCTCCTTAAGCTTGTAATTATAAAAGATGTTTTATCTTTCTTTATTAGCTATAGTGTTGCATTATAAGAGATATGTCCCTCTCTTTGTTCAAGGAATGAAATTCAGTCTTCTATCCTCTGTATCTCTCTTATATCTTATTCTCCTCTTCAATTATATGGCTCACCATCTGCAAGAGAGAGTTGGCTTCCCAACTAAAAGAGATATGGAAAAGAAATTAGAAGTAACCATTTGAGGATGGAGGGTTTTTGGGCTCTTTTTGGAAAATACCAACCAAAGAGTGTTTTGTGTTGATAATTTCCCCAAATAAGCAGTTCGTAGTGCTAAAAACTCCATCCCTGCCCTGGTAAAGGAGGTTGAACTTTTGCCAAGCAATCAATTAGGCGAAGATGGCCCAAGCAACTGGGAAAGGGCTATGATGATGATAATGAGGGCAACAATGATTAAGCAGCTTCTAGTCAAGAGCTCTACTTAGTCTTTTAATATCAAATTTCACATATCCCTATGAGCACAAAACTAAAAGCAACGAGTCATGTACCTTAAAAGATATTGTACACAATGAACTCCTGTATCTTTTGAAATGAGGTAATCAAGAAGCACCAGATGATCATAGTGTAACTGCAAAACAGAAGAAGTATGTTGCTGTAAAACAAAACCCAAATAAAATGAAAGAAAAAAATTGATCTTAAGACTCCATCTGCTATTAATTTTTTTTTATTTTTTATTTTTAAAAGCAAGAGTACAACATTCAATTCAACCAGATGGAAAGAAAAGCATGCCAAATACAAAGCAATGTTATGATTTGTAGGCCACGGTTCAAATAATTGCAAGATGATATTATAAAAAGTATAGACACACAGAAATGGGGCAAGCTATGGAATTTCCATTTTCAATTTGTCATAGAACTTAAGCCATCGATCAATAATTGGCTCACATATCTAAAATATCGCAGCTCCATATTATTCTGTCAACAAAAAAATATACATTGCAAACTTGACAAAAGGTCGTTGCAATACTTATAAACAATTTACACCCCCCCTCACCACACACGCGTGTGCGCACATGCATACATGAGAAATGCTCCCCTGCAAGCAGTACCATAAGGAGCCTTATGTGAGCAGAGTGTGGGCCAATGTGGGTGGACCTCACCATGATGTGTTGATGGCATTCAATCCAACCATCAGATGTGTCATCTCATGTTAGGCCCGGGGACCAAAGATCAGGCCAATCCAGCACTCAGGTGGACCACATGATATGGAACACACACCACTGATTTTTTTTGAAAGGTAATGAACTATATTAGAAAAGAAAAAAGAATACAACCACAAGGGACAATAGAAAGATGCCAATCACACACCGCTGATTTGCATGCGGGGCCCAACAGTGTTGTAAATATGGAATACAGGCCATTCAAATCTTCATCTGTGATGAAGGGTCAAGCCCAAAATTGGATGAATTTGCAACTTAGTTGGGCATTGGTGAATTTCAAGGGTGGGTTTCCACTCCCAACTTGTTCCCTGTGTTTTTGCCCACCTGAGTTTTGGATCAAGATGATTTTTGGGCCCTCAAGGTAAATTGAGGTGACACATATGACGGTTGGTGTGGATGTCATAAACACATCATGGTGGGACACACCTGAGTCAGACTGCACAATGGTTCCATGTGGTACTGCTTGTAGGTAAGGATTACAGGGATGTGAAACCAGATTTTCAGTGATTTTATTACTCAAAACATAGAAGATTACAAGTGGGTAAGAACCATTCTAGAAGTGGGCTATCTGTTGCTTGAATAGAACTGCCAGTCATGGAGATTGTGTTGCCAGATGGCTGTCATGGCATGGCTGTCACCAGTGACATACTTTGCACGACATGCTTAAGGTATCAGCTGATGTTGTAGGCCCTAGAATGTCATGAAATGCACTTGGTTTTCAACCTTTTCTTCCTACTTCCACGGGTAGACTTAATGTTGTAGCATCCTTGCTGTACTTTTGAACCCCTGGAATCAGGTGCTACAAAAGATGAATTAATGAGCGGATAGTTTGTGCTGCAAAGGTTGTTCCAGTACTTTGTTGGTGATATAGCTTGTTGAGGACACTTTTGACACTTCAAACCTCCATCCAACTTGTTCCCGAGGATGATGTAGTACTTGGTCTGATGTTGAACCAATGGATTGACTATCTGAGCTATTAAGAGTTCTTGGCTGTGACCAATGAAGCCTGATCTGCACTTGATCCGTTAAAGGGGAAGTAGCTATATGTGAAAAGAAATTATTTGGACACTGGGTGGTTTGGATTAAGGTTTAGTGAAATTTTACTTGTCAACAAATGCCCTTCAAGTACAATTAAGACTAGTTTAAAGCTGCCATTCCGTGAACAGATGTTGTTTTGGGTATTTGAGACCATGGCCACATTTTGAATAGCTTTGAGGCCTTGTCTCCCGTCGTTATCACCGATGAGAACCCTAGGATTTTTATAGAGATTGCATGGAAGTTGTTGCAAAAATCCACAGCTGTTGAGGAATGCCTGCCATAGGTTGCTGATGAGTGTCAGAATTGACCGCGCTGTCTGTGACTTGCAAGGCTTCTCATCGTTGTTTTGAAGTATATCAGGCCATATTGGAAACAATCTTGCTTAATTTCAGCACTCGTTGTTACAGACAGTGAACTTGGGTTTTCATTGTTGGAGTGCAAAGACATTACCAACCAATTTCTGGAGATATTGAGTATGTTCCAACTGTTGAAAAAGTGGGGCTGTTGGGACTTTCTAGTGACAATTGTAAATGTCTATTTAAGGTGGTCTGACCTTGCTAAGAAGCTAAGGTCCAGAGTCGCATCAAGTGCACTGGGGGGGTTTACTAAGCACAGCCCAAGGCAAAGACTTCTGCTCGGCAACATCAAGTAGTGCACCCACTAGATCATCAAGACATGTAACGGGAAGATTTGAGCCTCCCATAGTAGTTACCATGGAGATGGGCAGGCCTGTTGAGGGTACAACAGATGAACTAGGCACTTACCTAACAATGTGGCTAACCAGGATTGTATTTTCCAGGCTTTCTGGGAATTTCATTCAACCAAAGGACCATTTTGTCATTGTGTTGTTTTGCATTCAGGCAGAAGTTAGCTCTATGCCCTTCTTTTGTGGCCTGAATCTATGAAGGGCTTCATATTCATGTAAAAGCACATAGCCAATGGCATGGGTCAGAATGATGTCTACCTGTCGCATTCCTTTTACACCCAGTATGCGTACTTGTCAAGGGTTGCATAAATTGAGGCCTGTAAAAGCAGGCATCCCCTTTATCATGAAGTTAGCAGGTTCGAATGATGCCACTGTGAAGGTTGAATAGGCCAGAAGCATTTTCTGGGACTATCATTGGTGTAATTTTCAATTCGGTAGCCACCATCAGATGTTGTTGACAACACGGGGGAGATGACTGACCCAGCATCTTCTTAAAGGGCTTCGACGATATGGAAAGGCATCCTCCGTCTTCAGGAGGAGGATCTAAAGGGCGTCGGTTTCGAGCTAGGAAATGGCCAAAGGATCCGCTTTTGGAAGGACCCATGGATAGGAGAAATGGCTCTGAAGGATGCTTTCCTGTCCATCTTTCAGTTATCCCCCAATCAAGATATTTCAGTGGCTGAATCCTGTTCTGTTATTGAAGGACAATCTGTTTGGAATATTCGCTGCAGAAGAAACCTGGAGGATTGGGAGATTCCCGATTTGGTAAAGCTTCTGGACTGCATCAACAACGTCAATCCCAACCCCGAAGCCGCTGACAGAATCGTTTGGAAGATGGAAAAGTCTTCCTCTTTCTCAGTTAAATCTTTCTACTCTCAACTCTACCCTCTACAGATGGCAACAGCTGACCCCCCTTCAGCCCACGTCTGGTCCTATCCGGCCCCTCCCAAAGTAGTGGCCTTCACTTGGTTGGTTGCCAACAAGAAAATTCTCACGGTCGACAACCTGGTTAAAAGAGGAATGGTCCTCCCCAACATCTGCCTTTGCTGCATGAAAAATGAGGAGTCGATAGACCATTTGCTGCTTCACTGTCCGTTCATCTCGATTCTATGGGCTGATTTTATCAAACGTTTCAACATGCACTGGTGCATATCCGGATCAGTGGACCTTCAGCTCAAAGCTTGGCATGGCATCAGGCTCAGGAAGACGAAGAATCAAATCTGGAGAATGGTAATTTGATGCAAGACATGAAATGTAAATATGATATGCAAGATTTCAGGCTTAGATCATACCAATTCAGAAACAATTACACAAATCCCACATCCCACATGAAAATCCAAACGTTCAATTAAAGGGGAATCTATGCGGGTCCAGGCCTACACATGATAGGGCTGGATCAGTAAAAATTATGAAGCAAACGATACTCAAAGATAAGAAATAATCCTCCACACATACATAGTAATCAGTCCCTTATCCAAGGGATTCACCAGTTTCAAATCAAGGAACCCTACGAGGAAAGAAAAGGGGCATATAAGTTAGGAAAAACGTAACCTAGGGCTAGGTTTCATAAAAAAAAAGGCTATGAGAGGATAAAAGAGGATAAAAACCTGAGCCAAAAGACGATCCCACGTATGAACAGCGGGCCTAGGGCGCTCGCATGTGCGCGGGTATTCGGCCACACGTGCGAGGGGGCGTCGTTTGCAGAAAAGCTCTCCTTGGCCCTGGTCGGCCAGGGGGAGGCTCCAAAACCCCGAAGTTTCGGGTCGATCCGAGCTACAGCTTGTGCGTGGTGCTCCGCCGAAGTGTCAGCTCGCCTACCGGCCGAAATCTTGAAACCTGCTGTAATGAAGAACTCTGATGCAACAGAATGACAAATTCGAAGTATGGATGGTGGGGGAAAATGAAAAAAAAAAAGATGATGGGGGATGGGGATGAATCGAGGTCGATGCGACTTCGCACCACGGTAGTTAGCCCTTCGAAAAGGGAGGGCTTCGTACCCACTTTTGAATTCTTCCACAACTCACGAAGAGAGCAGAAAATTAAAGCAGGAATTTTTATTAAACTTCAATGAATTAAAAGAACTACAAGGGGTGCCTATTTATAAGGAAAACTCCATACCCCAAAACTCGCGCCATGTGCGCAACCTATTACTTGGCGATGAAGTAAACTAAAATAAAAACCAATCAAAGAAATCTAAAGCGTTCACGATGTTCTAAATAAAATAAATAAGCAAAACCTAAAATATGAAATCAATCCGACTAGTGGGCCATGATCATGAGATCCCATGATAGGCTTTTCTTGGCTATCGGGCCCACTCTCTTAAACCAAACTTCGTCTTCTAGGTAGGAGACCCTCCCCGGACGTCGTCATCGAGCCAGATCGATGGTAGGGCCCTCCTACTCTATGCGTACGTGCGTAGGTGGGGCGGCGTGTGTGCGCGTGTGCGCGAGATGTCCCCATCATAATTCTGGCCATATGGTCATCCGTTTGGCTAGAGAGAAATAATAGATGCTTTAGAAACTCCTCCTCCTCAGCTGAGTCAGTTTCCTTCAAAGCTCTAAACCCGGTGATCGAATGGGCCATGTAAGCCGACTCCTTAAGGGAAGCAGACCTTCCCTTTCTTGTTGCTTAATGGCTATCGCTATCTCAGCGCGACCTTTCTGTTTGTTTGTTTTTTTTTTTTTTCCTGCTCTTCTGGTTTTAGTTCTTTTTCCTTAAGTCTTTTTTTCCTGTTTTCTTTGCTGTATTTTTGCTCCCTTTAATGCAATCTCGTTAATTCTCAAAAAAAAAAAAAAAAAAAACATTTAACTCGCATTTCCTAGCCGATTTGCACAGCAGTTCATCTACATTCAATGATACATCGATTCGCCCATTTCTTTGTTCCAGTTGAAGGACAAGAACGAGCCTCCCGCGTTTAAGTCAAATGGCAATCCTTTCTCTGAAGTGACAACTCAGGATGATTTTATCGCGCTCTCAAGACTAGCTGCAATTTCAAGTATTCATCTTATTCTGACTACGTAGGTTGTTGTCTTGTTGAAGAACATTTGGCACCTGGTTTTCTCAGGCTTTCAGGACTATCTAGAGTTGGTCACTCCTAAGAGTTTTAAGAATTTGTAAGGGCCAAGAATCAAGATTATGTAGGGGAATTCTGCCGTTGAAAAGATTCAGCTCCTCCAATGAAGGTACCACCTGCACTGTAGATGAAGAAGACTGCCAGGGATTGATGGGTAGTTAGATCTCGAAGAATGCAGCAGTTTCCACCATGTGCAACAGTTAAAGACTTGGTCACACTGGATAAGAGTGGATCAGAAGGTGAGGGGGAACCTGAGAATACAAGCAAAGGCCCAGCCAAGAGAACAGGTTAAAAAATGTCTATGGTGAGCCATTGGCCGAAAACTTGACCATTACTTCAAATGAGGATGAATCTAAAGAAGAGGATGAGGAAGAAACAGGTTTGATCCAGAGGCCACCTAAGAAAGCTGGAATAAATTGACCTCCACAAACTGCTCCTGGAAGTCATATGGAGAAAGTTCAATTCGCTTGTAAACACTCCAACAGCAAAAGATATGGTTTCCCTCACTACATGCAACTAATCTTGCCAAACAAATGCCATATAGAAGTAGTGAAGGAAAAAATTTCAAGAATTAAAAATAAAAGAAAAACTATGGGCGCACATGTTTATACACACCCAAACAACAAGAATTATATGTGAGGATGGCATTTTCGTGCATCTCATGCCAACGATGCATGAATCAATATATGAGGAGTTATGTGATAGACTCACCTCTGCAAGAAATAGATGGAAAAGGTGTATAGGATTAAAAATGCTTGAAATATGAAAGTGTGTGTTTCCCTTCACCTCCTCAAAAATCTTGTTGTTTTCTTTGTATGATCTGCATAATTTTAAAAGAAATAGATAAATAAAAGTAAGCAGATTTTCCTTTAACAGTCCAGATAATTTTTAAAAAGAAAGGCTTACAGTGGCTCAGTAGTGAAGGGAGAGCGCAGCAGCTGCAAGAGCATTTCAAATAAGAAATCATCCTACAATTGAAGCAAGAGCCACGTCAATGTCCAAATAAAGCTAAACATGGCCAAACGGAAAATAAAACTAACCATACTACAAGAGAATCCCAGGAGTTTCAACACCGGGTCAAGGGTTCGAGTACCCCCCAGTGGTGAAATCCCATGGCGTGCGTGTGTAGGGTGTGTGCGCGTGTGTGTGCGTGTGTTAAAAAAAAATTAAAAAGAGAGAGAGAGAGAGAGAGAGAGAGAGAGAGAGAGAGAGAGAGTCTCAAACAACATCAACAACATAAGACACTTTTAAGTGAGGAATTTGTGCTTGTGGAAATCGAGTGATCAGAGTTGAAAAAGAAGACCCAAAATTTTGTGAACAATGTGGAGTTGAATTTGTTGACTCTCAGATATGAAAATATCAAATGGGAATATGGGATATCAAACTAGCATGTCCGGTGACTCATGTGTGGTACTTGGAAACGCCTTCCTCGTTGTATTGCAAATCTTTTAGTTAAACCCCTTGAGAAATCAAAGCCTAACATATTGTGATGTGTGATTTTATAGAAATTGTGATTTTAAAGATTCAGAATTAGAAACTGTCATCCCATTCAATATGATTGGGATGCCCCTGGATCTATCATGTCTCTTGGGAGGAGGAACATGAAGCTCAGAATTATGGGTATATTCAATACGGGATCCTTACTCTTGCTCGGGTGGTAGACTCTCGGGAGTTTCAACACTCGGTCAAGAGTTCGAGTATCCATAGGTGGTGAAATTCCACTAGTGTGAGTGTGTGGGGTGTGTGTGCATGTGTAAAAGAAAAATAAAAAATAAAAAAAATAAATAAAAGGGGAATTGATCCATGGCTAATTCCATAACAGATGAATAGGAATCGATAGTTGTACCTCGTGAAAAAGACTTCTTTCATGGAATTAACCATTCCATTTCCCCTAGAAAGATATTCTATTCAAGTCAACAAATATGGCATGCTTACAAAAGTTCATCCATCACATATATGTTTCAAGGGACATCATGGCGTAACCGTCAAGGTGAAGTAAGGACCTAAAAGATCAAATGGAAGGATACATTGACAAGTAAATCCTTATTTACAAAGTATTCCGTACTACTGAATAATTTCCTTGTTCCACTCCAGAAAATAGTTTATCATAGTTCCTTGTTCCAGTATCCTTTATCTTTGCTTCGAATCATTGGGTTTAGACATTATTTGGTGATCCTTAATAGTTCCAAAATGGCAACAACAAACTTCAGTTCTCTCTATCGAAGAATCATACAAATGGTTGATTTCCTTGTGATACACTCTTAATCAAATAGTTTTGTCAATTCTAACAAATTTTATACGCGCCTATGTGTGTATGCTCTTGGATTTGAAAGTTGCTCGCATCCGATTCCGGGAAGATAAATGGTGTGGAGATAGCCCCCTTCAGGTGTTGTTCCCCTCTTCAACTAGTCTCGCGCCAGGAAAAAAATATTACAGTCGATATGTGTTTTTCCTACGAAGGTGGTAGAGAGGCATGGTGTCCCCCGTGTAGGAGGGGATTGTTGGAATCTGAAATAGCAGAATATGCTAGCTTGCTGGAGCGTCTTCAGTATCTGTCTCCTAACCAGGATGTGGTGGATGGATTGGTATGGCGGGTTTCCCCAGCGGGCTCTTTTTCAGTTAAAATCCCTTTATAATATGGTCCGCCCTTCGAGGAATCCTCAAGATTGCGAGCTGCTGCCATTCTTGTTCTGGTTTTATGCGCCCCCCCCCCCCCCCCAAAGTCTCAGCATTCTCATGGCTGGCGGCCAGAAAGTGCATTTTAACGGTAGATAACTTGCAGAAAAGAGGTGTGATAATCACGAATATTTGTCTTCTATGTATGGAGAATGCGGATCAGTAGATCACCTACTGATCCACTGTCCTTTTGCTATTTTTTTATGGATCCGAATTCCTAAGATTTTCAATATGGAGTGGTCATTGCCTCACTCAGTTCCGCAGCTCATTTTGGCATGGCATGGCCCCCATCTGCAGAAAAACATTTCGACTCTTTTGAAAAAAATGATTTCTATATCAAAGATATAACTTTTTTGAGGATTGGGAATTTTATTAAAAGCCAGAAAAACAGCAAAACAGCAATGGAAAAGGAAAAATACATATACAGCCTAAGCCAAGGATTAGGCACCCCACTCCCTAAGGAACAAAAATAATCTTTCTGTGGACCCCAAAGGCTCCCTCTTATCCCTGAAGCATCTCTTATTTCTTTCTAGCCAAATACACCACAAAGTCGCTAATAAAGCGAGGTGCCAATACCATCTATCTTTGGAGCGAGGTCCCCCTTCATGCAAGATGAAAACAGCTGCTCTAAAGAAATCGGCAGAACTCAAAGATATAATTACGAAGTTGTTCCAACTTATTGACTGACACTAACCTTCCCTTTGATAAATGAATCAAGAATTTTGCTTGAGCACTATCATGTACTATTTACAGCCCCCTAAAATTGGATCCTAATGGAAAGCTATGTCGAGACAAGAGCATCTTCATTGATATGTAAATTGGTGGATGCAAGAATCCACAGCTGATCAAGTCCTTCAAGTTGCATGCTGCTTTACACCACATCATTTCAAATGAAGTTTTACCATAACATTTCTCTAATTTGGGACCAGTTTGGAATTGATTTGTAAATTGGTGAAATCAAGAATCCACAAACAATCAAATCCTTCAAGCCGCATGTTGCTTTCTACCACATCATTTCAAATGAAGTTTTACCGTAACATTTCTCTAATTTAGGACCAGTGTGGAACTGAAATCATGAATAGTCGTAGGCTTAATTGGTGCATGGTAGTCCATACTCCATTTTTATATATTGATGAATAGATATTTCTCCTGGAAGTCTCAGCAAGAAGCCAATTTAACCCCATACTTTGTCATATGAATGAAACACATAAAAAATACGAAGAAATGAGTTGCTTAACACTTATTTACATCTATACTTCAACATATTGTCCAGGACAATCAATCACGAAGGAACCAATTCTTTCTCGAACAACTAAACTAAAGAAGAGTCTTTAATTAGAATGCCAATACTAGAACAAAATAAAATGAGTCATTAACCAAATAAGCTATTCTAAATGACCCATAAAGATCCCAAGTGACTCGATAGGATAGATTCAACAATTTCACACTTCTTCATAATCGAAAGGTTGATGGCCTGAATATAAAATGTTTATTCTTTATATGATATCTTAAGTAAATTGACACATTATGGCACCAAATTATTGCAGCTAAATATGGTACTACCCCTCAGGGCTGGTGGACTAACAGCTCTTCCCTTTATCGTGCCTCTTTTTTGTGGAAAGGTATAGCCAGATCTGCCCCAGCTGTTTTTGATAGAATCTCCTTCAACTTGGGGAATGGCTCAAGAATCAGATTTTGGTTGGATCTTTGGAGTGGCAATTGTACCCTAGCTGAGTCTTTCCCTTCTCTGTTCGCCATCACTTCAGATCCTGACACTATTGTTAGGAATTGCTTCAACTAAGATGGGAGGGATGGAGTTTGGATCCCACCCTTTCGGAGAAATCTATTAGACTTGGAGATTGAGGAGGTTATTCTTCTCTTATCTCACTTGCAGAACTTTTCTCCTTCATCATCCTCCGATATGGTCAATTCGATGCGATGGTCAATTTCAGGATCCGGGCATTTCACGGTGTGATCCTTCTACAATTCTCTCTCGGCTTCTACATTCCACTCTTGTTGCCACATGGGATCTATGTGGTTCTATGGAGTTCCGCTGAAGGTAGCGGCTTTTGGATGGCCATTGGGTCGGAATCGAATCCTTAAATTTAGGAAAAGGGGCATGTACATCCCAAATGTTTGCCTTCTGTCTCCAGGCAAAGGAATCTGTAGATCATCTTCTTATCCACTGTCCCTTCACGGCCGATATATGGTGGAGCATTCTTAGGCTTGTGGGTATTTTGTGGGTGATGCCAAAAGCAATGGATGACTTGTTTTGTGCCTAGAACGTAGATTTGGGAGGAGCTATGGGAAAAAAAAAAAAAGAGTGGGGTATCCTTCTCATGGCCATCCTTTGGGCTGTGTGGGCAGAAAGAAATAACAGATGCTTTCGCTACAGTAGTCTTTCTTCGGTTGGGATGTTTTCCAGAGTCTTAGTGCTCTTCAGGGATTGGGCGCCATAATTCCTTTTGGGTTTCGGATCCTTTTCTTGTTTTCCATCTTTTTTCTGTTTGTTCTTTTTGTGTTCAGCTTTCTAGGGGGTGTTGATTGTTGCCTTGGGGTAGCCTCTTGTAATTTTTTCTTTTCTTGTCCTTTTTCTGGTTTTCACTTCTCTTTTGGTTTGTAGTTTTCTTTCTTTTCTTTTCAATAAAATTCTCATCTTTAAATTAAAATTTTTTATTTTAAAAAAAAAAAAAAAAAACACAATATATTAGGTTTCTCTGTTGCAAACTAAAAGAATATCAGATAAATGTTACATGTACAATTCAATTGTAGAGAGAGAGAGAGAATGCACACCCCATTGATCGCCAACACAAAGTTTTAACCTACAATTTCTCACGTTTATCCAGTTTAGGGTTCCATGAGCAACCCCAGATATCGGTTCTCCAGAAACAAGTATAAATTGAATTTGAAAGCCTGTGCCAACAGATTAGATCTATTCCAGTCAACGATTTTCAAGACATGCATCAGGAAGAAAATATAAAATTGCATGTAGAGAAGTAGAGATTTTAAAATCATATAGCAATCCAAGCAAATGCACAAATGCTAAACAACGAAATCTCTTCTTCTTCTTCCTTTCTTTCTTTCTTTCTTTCTTTTTTGGTTACTCAGATCGGTAGTCAACAACCAAATAGTATTTGAGTGTTTGCCAAAAAAGCCGGAGCTTAAACAAATAACAAACCAAAGATGATGTGCCCGAAGGTGTTTACAAGGGGAAAAAAAAAAAAAAACTTTGTGGGCTAGATTTAATCCTTCAAAATAATTATGGCATTTCAGGGAAGGCTCCCTGAGGGACAGAAATGTATACCTCATCCATGTATAGCCGCAAAAAGGACAGAGCAAAGCTTCCGCAAACTTTCGAGTATGTGCTGTGGTCTACAAAAATTTCAGGAGGCAGATGCCTAAGAAGCCAATCAGAAATTTCCAATAAACCTTTTATACAGCAATGTTCCCTGCTGGTTTGTAGCCCACAAGTTGGAGTAGAATTTGCAGTTGTACATGTACATTTTCCACCACTTTCTTCATTGAGGCTGACCAAACTGAAGGAGCACTTGAAAAGAAGGAAAATGGCCCGTCTCTGTAAGTGGCGGGCACTTAAATTATATGTTTTTTCTCCACCAGCCATACTAGACAGAAACGGGGATCCTTCTAAATAGTCTTCATGACCATGATGTTCAGAGATGGGTTGGTACAAGAGATCTTCAAAATATTTTTGAAGTAATTGCAACCACAAAACAAGAGTGGAATGTTGCTGATGAATATGAAAACCAAGCCTGATCATTAGCATCTACAGCACACACCGTCTAATTAGTATACAGCTTGTCTTTAAAATATTATGTAATATACCGAATAGTTGTGGTGTAGAAAATAAAAATAGAAGTCTCAATGCCTTCCGTGTTGGTATGCAACTCGGGCAGGTTGGATCAGATTCTCAAACCAAACCTGACCCAACGCAATGCAAATTCCAGCCCAATGTGCCCAACCCAAATCCCTCTATACTCAACCCTAAACTGACCAAACCTGACCAGATCCAAATACATGTGATTATTCCCAACACGACCTAATCCGGAATGAACTTGCTCACCCCCAACCCAACCCGATTTAAAATCAGGTTATTGTTTCCCGATCCTAACCAGACCCAAGGACCATGACAATCTGATTGGAACTCAGGTTGGGTCAGTCAAGTTGCAGCCCTACTTGCACAAGCATACAACCCCCAAACCTGCCCGCCCTCACACACAAAAGAAAATAATTTATCCAGAAAATAAGATCTCTTCATCTTCAAGAGAAAGATAGTGTGTCCATTTCCTTCTCTACACATCAGGTCTTAGATGCAATTAAGCTAAGTAAAATACACGAATAATGGATTTCCAACAATAGTTCATGTGATGCAAGTATGCTTGGCTTCAAGACTCATCAACGAAGCATTAAAAGTCAATGCTTACCAGCATCTTGTGTCTCAAGTATCGAGAAATGCAGTTGCCTTCATAATCTACATGCTCAGAGAAACACCAACACAAAAATTTAGGAACAAGGTTGGTGATTTTAGCAAGGAAAGTAAGCTCATCAAATGAACCACCCACGACTTCCTCCAATAAAGTCCGGTCCACCATGGAACAGCAAAGCTGAAGCAATGTCCCTAAGAATACATCCTTCGACCGTGGAGAACAAATGTTTCCATGAGGTAAAGTATCCTTGGAGTTTGCCCATTGTCCGCCACTCTGACCAACATAGATCTCATGTAACAAATCCCATGGCACACTTGGAAAAGAACAGAAAGAATGCAAATATGCTCCTAAAAGTTCGACATGGTCTTGTTTTAAACATTTTAGTATGTTGCGTAGAACTCGAAGTAGGCCAGTTGCCGTAACCCAATTTGCATTTGATAGCTTCGGTCGTAAAATTGAAATGATGCTTGCAGTACCACAGTCTGAATTTGCAGTCCCAGTGGCCTTATCTGTTGTATGGGAGTAATGGCATAACGATCTTTCATCTGGCAGGATAATTGATCCATCTGGCAAAGAGACTGATGAGGATGAATGGATATTCAAAATTCCAGCTTCTAAACTAGCCCACAACAAATGAAGAAATTCCTCCCATTTGCTTCCCTGTAATATTCATTGTTCAGAAGATGAAAACTAAAGCAGAATAAATTTCAACTTATACTGGAGGAGTTCTAAGTAACCTTTCAGAACATACAGATTTCACAAGAAAATTGGAGATGGCGACCAGAACGTTTCCAGCCAAATGTTGAATATACTGATTTTCAACTGTCAGGAAAACCACCTGCCAGAGAGAAGGACACAGTAAGAGACCCAAATGCACATGAAATCTAGCACATGCATAACCGTGACTCATTGTTCTTGCTGAAAACATTAGTGGCCTTAAAACCGAGGTCACGAAAAGCATGTCCTCCAATTATTGGTTCGACAAGGAACTCCTTTGTCTCATTCAGAATTGAAATATTTTAATAAATTAGTTTGTCTATTTCCATGGTTTCCAAAGCGCCACATCCACTTACCCAAAAGGGCAATGTTCGTGCTACAAAGATCCTTAATACCCACACCCCCTGGGAAAACAGACGGCACACATCTTCCCACTTTAGAAGGTGGAATTTGTGCCCTTCATTAGATCCCTTCCAAAGAAAGTCTCTTCTAAGTTTATCGAGCTTATCCAATACAACTTGCGGGCATTTGAAGAGGGAAAGATAATAAACTAGCATATTGGAGAAGGCAGTCTTGATAAGCGTGAGGCGACCCCCGGTTGACAAGCAGCAAGTCTTCCAAAAAGAAAGTTTACTTTCAATTCTCTCAATCACATTGTCCCAAAGATGCAAGGCTGAGCCTACCTTGTAACCGAAACCTACAGCAAGGTAAGAAACATCTTCTTGATTCATATTGATGCCCAACAGCTCACTTTGATCAATGTTGACCTTAAGTCTAGATACCGCCTCGAAGCAAACTACTACTTTGCGCAAATTGTCCTCCTTGATTGGATTGGCATCGCAGAAAATGATAGTATTGTCTGCAAACTGGAGATGGGAAATCCTTAACTCCTGCCTCCCCACCTTGAATCCGTTGATAAGGTCTAACTCTTGGGCTTTAGATAACAACTGGCTAAAAGCTTCTGCAATAATGATGAATAGGAAGTAGGAACGGAGAAAGCAGGTCCCCTTGCCTAAGACCTCTAGAGGGCTTGAAGAAACCTTTGGGAAATCCGTTCACAAGGTCATAGAATGATGGAAAAGAGACACGAGTGGATCCATTGCCTCCACTTTGGCCTACACCCAATACAAAGCAACATATAGTTTAGGAAATCTTAGTTAACATGATCATAGGCCTTCTCTATGTCAAGCTTGCACAAAATCCTGGAAGTACCCTCTTTAAATCTGGAGTCAATGCATTCATGAGCTATGAGAGCGTTGTTAAGGATCTGTCTTACCAGAACAAAAAGCTCCTTAGTTCTCTGAAATGGTGCTTCCAATAACTTTTCGAAACCTGGAGGCAAGAATCTTAAAGATGATCTTATACGAACTGCCAATAAGGCTAATGGGCATAAAATCCTTTAACAATTCAACTCCCTCCACTTTGGGTATAATAGCGATAAAAGAAGCACCTAGCTCGGAAGAGAGAACGCCTCAGTCAAAAAAGACTTTTTAAGAATTCTACCATGTCTTACTTCAAGAAGTTCCAAAAAACTTGGAAAAAAAAACTATGGGTAACGATCCAGGCATGGTGCTTTGTCCCTTCCCAAGCTTCCCATAGCCTCCTTGATTCTTCTACATCTATTGGCACCCTCAAAGATCAGGACCTTAACGGATGACCCAAACCCCGAATCCTTGACGAGAACCTTCCTGGACAAGCCTTGTGAACCTTTTTCCTTCAATTGTTCCTTTTTATTGACAGTGTTTGGCCCGTATCTAGCTTTCTGAACCAGAAGTTTCTTCCTTCACAAAGCTCTCACCATTCAAGATCTCGACAGCCTTGAGAAACTCCTCTTTGGATTTCATTCTAACGAAGGCAAAGCCTCTAAGAGATGTAGTTCCCCGAAATTGGGGAATCAGCACTTCCAGCACCTCTCCTGCCTGGCTAAAGACCCGAGAGAAGTTTACAGGCAGCCATCCCTCGGGGAAGCCACGAACGTAGAGCGTTGGAAGCTGCATCAACATAGAATCAGTAACACGTCCTCAGTTCACTCCTTTACTCTTGTTTCTTCTCCACCTGAGTCCATTGACTCTCATCCTCTTCTCCCCTCAGAATTTCCACAAAGGAAAAAGAGCCAGTACTAGCCTGCTCCTTCCCTTTACCATCCGATTGAGAACGCGAGAAGTCATCCCTAGCACCTCCTTCTGCTGAGCTCGCACCACCATTTGAATCTCTGGTCATTCTTCCCAAGCTCCCTGGACAACTCCTTGACCTACCTTTCGGAGGTCACCTACCTCGACCATTTCTCCCACGATTGTCACTCGATTGAACTCTTGTTGATCACCTAGAAGGATCCTAGCCTAATGCAGGCGCTCTCGCTCTCTCTCAAGTGGCATCTCTCCTAAGTTGGAATCATGGGCAACTTATCACAAGATAAGTTATGCCTAATCAAGATTAGTTAGGAAATTTGTTGGAATTTGTTACAGAATTTGTTACAAGGTTGTTGAGTAGTTGTAGGGCTTAGTATAAATAGTTGTTTGAAGATTGTAAACTGACTTTGATTAAATTTGAATGAAATTTCATTCTTGGAGCAAGAGGCTTGAGAGCCCTTCTTGAATTTGGATAGGTGTTTGGATCAGTGTTTCAAATAGCGCCCGTAGCGTACGCTACATAGTGTAGCATGGTTGCAGCGCTACATAACGTCCTAAATAACATAAATCCCCTATAGCATACACTACAGGCTACGTAGCATATGTAGCATAACTTACAATGTATTTTTTTACTATTTTATTTTTTTATTACTTTTTTCATGTTTTCTTTGTATTAACCTATGGGATTTTTATTTCTTTTCATAATTGTGACTTGTGGTTTCAATTGGACATTATTAATTAAAGTGGTTTGCTTAGAAAGTTGTTGATGTGATAATTATTTGATTTGGCTTATATATGTGGATTGGCTTTTGATAAATGATAACTAATAAATTGTTTGAACATGCTTATAATTGATAAAATGAATCATCTTTTAGGCATTTATATTTTTTTCCTTTTTTCCACTATTTATTATGTTTGTCCTATTTTTAAATTAAAAAATAGAAGTATCGTGTAGCTTACGCTACACGCTATAGAGGGTTGAGCACTACGCATCACGCTACCGCTATTTAAAACACTGGTTTGAATAGAAATTTGCAATCCAAATACTTATTTCCTCTTAATTCCCTTTTTCTTTAATTCCTTTTTTTTAAAGATTAAAGGCTGACGTTCGCTGATCCATCGATCCCATACGTCATCACCAACTCAATGAGGTACTGAATGTAAGTCAACTCATACAAAAATTGAGCTCAACCCTTTGTTTTAGCTTTCGTGAAGAAATTTTAAAGAAAATCTTTAAATCCAAATAATTCATTTGTAGCAACCCACAAGAGTCACACCTTCTAATGTAAACTTACCAAAATAGATATGGTATTAGCTAAGGAATTATGACATCCACAAAGTGGGTCTGGCACCTGACAGCATTTATCATTTAAGGCCGGGCTCACAGCCTGCAACAAGAAAGCAAGACAATAAGACTTGAACTTACCTTTTACCATACATGCAAGATGCAACAATGAGGAAATGCTTAGAAAGATAAACAGAACAAAATACAGATCAAACTGCAAAGGAACAAAAGGAAACTGACCGAATACGGGATTGGAGGAGGAGAAATGATATTTCATTTATAAGATACTTTCCAATGTAGAAAGCATCTGTAAGGCAAAGGGCTGTTCACAGTTTGGCCCCTTGAGAGTACGTGCATTGACTGGAAATCAGACTACTGCAATCACCAGGTTGGCTACACCATACATCAGAAGTGGAACTTTGGTCATTTTTATCCAACTGTTCACTTTTTCAGTTCACATGAGTCCCAGCTGATAACCATGTCAGTCTGTTTTTGGACCATGACACATAACACTGATCACTAGGGCAGGGCCCACCAGATGAATGGACCAGATCTCACACAAACATTCCACTCGAGAATGGGATTAGCATGTTGGATGTCTCTGCCTACAATGAATGGCACAAAGCATAATGGTAAAATAAAAAAAAAAAAGACTATTACCATACAAATCCTCGGATTGAATATTCCAACCTTTTCTTCTTCAGTGTCAAAAGATTACGTGAATATGTTGTAATAATAATAAAGGAAAATGTGCATGTCCGACCACTTGCATGATAAGTGCCATCATAACCAGTAGATAAGTTCCAACCAATCATGTGCGTGCGATATCCAACCCGACCAATAGGTTCGCCTCACCATGAGGATCACCTGCCAAAATCAGCTCAATCCACTCATCAGGTGGGCCAAACCATAAAAAACAACAGATAACCATTAGTGTAATAAAAATTACAAGTGTGACCCACCTAATGGGTGGATCAAGCTGATTTTTTGAACAAGGTGATCCTTATGGTGGGGCCAACCTTTTGAATGATTTGGAAGCTGCAAATAGATCCCAGGATGGAAACCATAAGCTAGTTGGACATTGGCCTGTTTGGACCGAAGGTAAACTATGGGAAGCATCCAGTTTATGTTGACAAGATGTTTGCACTTGCTTGGAAAGTGGAGGATATTGCGGCATACAGTTTGCCTTTGCATTTCCCTCCTCAAAAGGGGAGTAAAACCTTTTTGAGGGAAAAGAGTTTACTTCTGATGTGACATTTTAAATGGCAATTTTGCAAGGAAAAAAAGGTTTCCCTTTGTGGGATTGCAATCCAAACAATTTCAAATGAAATGTAAAAGCATTTTCCAAAGGGTTTGCTTCCCCTAGAGCTAATGTCAGTTTACCTCCCACTTATGTCACATTTTTGCTTTCCCTTGCATTCCCTTAGTGTACCTTCAATCCAAATGGACCTAAATTACCAAACCACATAACCAATTTGACATGATGATGACAATAAGGATGATGACAATGCGGATGACAATGACGATGATGATGACGACGATGACGATGATATAAAATGAAAACTCACTTCACTGGAATTGAAGTGATGCTGTTCGCTTGTCCATGCTTTAATTTCTCTAGAAACCTGAAAAAACAAACATTAAAAATGAAAACAGAGAGAAATATAAAGGGAAAATTTTGAAGACTTCAATCAGTTAAAGGTTGTGTTTGGCTCGTGGCCATTTCAGAAGCGACGAAAATGATTTCCAATTCTAGAGTTTCTACTTAATGCAACCAAATTGAAAAGGGAAAATCTCAAATCTCATACATACCTTCTTTTAATATCAAACCACAAAGTTTCTTCACAGATGCAACAATTTTGGATTGATATCCAACAGCCTACTAGCTACTATGCTAGTAATCGCAATGCCCCACTCTTCTTCTACCGTAGGCAATGCATCCAGAAAGGGAAGCAACTCATGCTTTGACCCAAGCAAACTAGTTTTACTCTCCATTCAATAACCATAGTAACTCCCGAGAAAAAAGTCATTACATGTATGTATTTTCTTAAAGCAAAATAAAACCTAATATAATCCCAACCTTCTATTGCTTCTAATTCTAGCCATCTATTTCACTTGAATCTTAAAGTGAACCAAATACCCCTGATTGCCATCCAAGGTAGGCTCTATGTAAATTAAATAAAGCTCGTTCAAACCATAACAGAATTCCAAGATCTTGGGCTCATTTGGAAACTAATTCAATAGGCTTTCGAATGGGACCAATTTCATATCAATCAGGCATCCTTCGATAACCAAAAAGTGGCCCACCAAATATGTGATGAAAATAATATAGGAAAACTGGTTCAACCAACTCTATCTCTAACAACCAAGTACACGGCTATGAATGTAATCCATAACACACATTAGGACCACTGATTTTCCATCAGATCAATCTAAACCCTTAAAAGTTATTCAAAACTTTAATCTAGATGGTTAGTTAGTCTAGATCCCCCTTCGATGTGCACACATTAGGGCCACCAATCTTCCATCGAATCAAAAGCTAGACCCTCGAAGCGATCAAACCTTCAATCTAGACGGTTGGATGGTCTAGATCCTCCTTAATCACAGCTCTCGCATGATCTTTAATCAGCCAGCTAGTCTGGCCCGGGTGCATCACTACTCTCGGTAGAATCACTAAAAATCGCGAAATGGGAGTAGTTTTATGCTATATTAGAAAGAAAGAAAAGCCTCATTCACATCCACAAAAGTATTGTTTCAGGATTCTCGAATTTCTGAAATTACAAAATGGCATGCCAAACGCGGCCCAACGAAGAGAGAGAGAGAGACCTGAGAGAGGAGAATTAGAAGATTCTTCTCCTTTTCCTTTGTTAGAAGAAGAACGGAGTCTATTTCCTGCATCAAAGAGAATCAGGTATGAGAGAGAGAGAGAGAGAGAGAGAGAGAGAGAGAGATGACGGCGTTATAACGACGGAGAGTCGTTGATGAGAGAGAGAGAGAGAGCTGACGGTGTTGTAACGGCGGAGAGAGTCGTTGATGAGAGCGTAGAGGCGGGAGAAGTTGGAGTGGGAAGACATGGGGATTGCTCTGTCGCGACTCGCGACTCAACAATTCGATTCGCCGTGACTCGGTTCTTCTCTTCCAGCTCGATGGATACAGTAGGGATGTATTACACCACAATACGTCGAGACCATAGCAGTTGGTTTTGCTGTCGTGTTCGTCGATCCAAGCCCTCCACGAGATGGTCCTCACCTCGACGGAGGATATCTGAGAGGGACGCAGTTTGTCTGGGTTGGTGGTCGGTTTTCTGCCGCGAGTGCGGGCAGACAAGTAGTGTATGACTGAGATCTGATGAGATCTGTCACCTATTCAGTCACTCGCCCAATATGTAATATGTAAAGAGAATTTGACAATATTCAGATGGTAGGATTCATATTAAAGGATTTCTCGATACACATGAATTAAAATGAAAAAAAGAAATTTTTACAAGTCAATTGTATAGAATAACGGCAAAACACATTTCCGAACGGAGAACTGAATTTAGTATTCGAATGTTGACTCAAATTACAGCTAAGATTACCAGCTACCTAATTAGTAGTACGAATTACACCATTGAATGTAAATAGCAAGCTAAAAGTAAAAGATTACAATAACCAGTGTAGTTTAACTAATAGGAAAAATAAAATATTACACCGTTGAAGATAAATAGATTGGTAATTGAAAGATAATGCTTGATATAAGACGAAATTTTCCTAGTGAATTTCTTTGTTATTTATAATTTCAATTTGGTTATCCATATTATTTCTATCTTCTGATTGTTACCATAACCATTCTCCATTATTTAACTTCATCTGTTTCTTTTTTTGCCATTTGTTCGATAACTACTCCTTAATAATTGTTCCCCGATCACAATACACCATGCGAATTTGTACATATCACACGTAATTGAAAAATGACGAAAATGAGGATGAACAATACAATGCCCTCAACAACATTAGGGTAGCAAGAGTCAAATCAATAAACCCCGATGTTTTCTCTTGGTGTGGTTCACTAGAGATTTGGATCTCCCTCATTTTCTCGGCTCATAATTTATAATGATGCGGACAAACAAAAAGACGAATTGAATAAAGCACACATATCATACAGGCCACATAGCATTGTTAATAGCCACCGCTAATGACGTTGTCAGTATGCAATCCACTGGACGTGGGTTGGTTGGTGTTAGGCTAGCCTACCAGCTGGTGTCAAAGCTCTGTGAACCCCACAATGATGTATGTATTTTAACTACAGGTGCACACAGTTCGGTTCTGTAACATCCTGGATTTTCACTGTTTTGGATTCCCAAAAATCTTTGAGATTTTTTTTATTAATTAACTTATAGTATCACTTAATGACCATTAGCACTCAATGTTAGTTTATACTAGGGTGGACCGGTCTAGTTATGATGGAATAAAGTGCAAGCCGCCAAGCCAGATGGCCTGTTTACACTTTATAACAGCCCGTGTGGGCCACCCAGCGACTGAGAAGGGTAAAAAAAATCTAAAAAATTAGGGAACTGAAGATCTCACTGGGCTTGTGGTCCATCGCGACCACTGGACCCAACACCTGCAATTAGAATCGCACTTGCCAAATGCACCCCACCAATGCCAAAATTGGAATCTGGCACTTGCAAATAAAACAGAGATACTAGACTTTCCAACCGTCGGATTTCTTTCAAATTTACGGTGAAGGTCTAATGTATTTTTCTACGCTCGTCCACAAAATCTGGGACCCGATCGTGGCACGGTGACCGTTGATCGCAAACCGGACCCGTACGATTAAATCCCATATCCGATCGTTCCCAAATTTTGCATGACCTTTCATCGAGCCATGGAACACCTACCCTATAAATTTCAGGGCCAGGGGGCCACCAGAGATTCTTCAATCACCGGAATGGACCCCACAGGGTCATTGAACAATTGGAACCGTTTGATCAAACCCCATAATCGTTCATCCATTTGTTCTCAAACTTTGTATGGCCCTTCATCAGGCCGTGAAGCCCCTATCCTATAAATTTCGTGACCAGAGACCCATTAGAGCAACCCCGTTACTCTTCTAGCCTAAAACCGATGGTTTAGAGTAAGCATGACCAAATCTCCACCTTCACTAGTTATAAATAGGCCACATTATAAACTTAGTTAATCTAAACCCTAATCATTGCCCGCGAGAAATTTCACAACCAAATTCATTCCAGAAATGCCCCAATTTTCCAAACAAGCTCTAGACAGCTCGTTGGTGGGCCACTAGTCCCAAAATTATAGAGTAATGTCTGTCTTGTTGGGCTTGACGTCCATCGCGGGAGTCGGACCTGGGTAATGCCCAGAACCGCTCAACTTGAGCCGAAGGACGAGTGCATGAGAAATGCAAATACCCTAAAGAAATGAGCTGGAACTTAAGTGAATTGGGTCGTCCACTCTTATGCAAAGTTGAGAATTTTGGACTGTCAGTTTTCGACCAAACCTTACTCGTGGAGTAAGAATATTTCCCTGCTCATATCTGTATAGCCGTGGCTCCGATTGACTATCGGTGACCGTTAAACAGATTTCTAATCATATTTGTCGATCGACGCATTCAAATGGTGGGCCGATCATATCTATACGTAAATCATCATTAGGGTCAACTATCCTACGGTGTATATCAATATGTACACCCCATAGTAGGCCCTAGAGCTTAGAAAGACCTTCCCATAGGTCTAATATAGTAAAAACCCAACACTTGGGGCCATTTCTACCCAATCTGCCATTATAAAAGGGACTCATTTGGGACACTCCTCTCCCCATACGAATTTTGCCCTAGAGAAAGGGAAGAGAGAAGAGAGAGAAGGGAGAAGAGAAAAAGGAGAAAGGAGGAGAAAGAGAGAGGAAGAAGAAAGGAAATGAGTGTGTGGTAGGAGGTGGAGCCCAAGGAAGCTCAACCTTGCAACTCTCTACCCCTTCTCCAAGGAAACCCTCCTCCTCAACCGCAATAACTGCTTCCGTTGGTTGTCTAGGTAAATCTTTCATCCTTTTTTCTTGAAACTCATGTGTTGAGAAGGGATTGGCATGAATTTCTAACATGCAAGTGCTTACTATAGGGATTCCGGCCAGTCAACCCCCAAAGTCTCATTCTTAGGTCATTTTTCGACCCTCCAACGATCCATAGGTGCGAACTATTAATCTTAGGTGGCCTAGCACCAATTATATCATGAGTTTAATGGTTTTATTTGCTTGGGTGAAGCATATGTAGAATCTAGAGAGACCTTAGGATTTGGGTGCTTGTTTGAGATGTATGGAATTGTATGTTACTTACCCTTTTCTTATGATGTTGTTTGTGCTTCACTTGTTCTTCTCCAAGTCAAATATGCTCATGTGTTGCGTGATTTTCTCATGTATTGTTGTCTATGATGTGTATGATGATTGTCCATGTGCATTTGATTCCTTAAAATGTTGAAAGTGTTCAACTTCCTCACTAACCCACACACTAACATGCACCTTGCTCCTAATAACGTAGTATGCTTGCTAGGAATATTTGACTCGTAGGTTGTGATGTATGTGAACATGACATTTTTATGCTAGTTGATAATCTTGATGGTTAGCATGCTATGAATCAACATTGAACCCTCGGGTTTGTCGGAAACATGAGGAGAGACGGTAGTTCCATCGAAAGGACTATGCTAGGGCTAAACCTGTGAGTTTGGACGGGTGTGTACGGGTAGCAGTAGTTCGACTACATGGGTCTCTTGTACCCGATGCCGCTCGTCGCATGCTCGCCCGACTCGTGCGGTCTAGCCTACTATCTGACCAACTCTGTTTGTTGACCATGTTTGCTCACATATGTATGGAATTTGGAACACCCTACCACCGTTGTAGTCCATTGATAACGAATTGAATATCGATCCACAGTCTCGTGAGCCGGGCATGGTGGAATGGGACACTGTGTCCGAGCTGTCGACCTATGCTGGGGTGACGCGCCTCACCGTAGTGACGGCGAGTGATCCCTTTCTCTCGGTACTCCCCATGTGCTTGAAGTCGGGGATGGGGAACCCGACGGGATCACGGTCGCGGGGTCTTGGCCTCGCAACTGGTTTAGGGCATTTGATATGTGGGGTGTATCAGATTCTCCAATCTGCTGGATGAATGGACTTAACTAAGAACCCGATTAACATTATCATTACATTGCATTAGCTAGGTTGGCGACTCGGCAGTTGAGGTCGCTCTGAGGGAGTATTGGTTATACGCGATCGTTAGATGGAGTCACTCGAGGGAATGTTATGGCGAGGGCATGCATCATATCATCCATCATGCACACGCATTAATAAGACTTGTTAGGTGCTTATGAATGTACCACTTTTCATTAAATTCATAGTATAATTGATGCATATTGTAACTTAAGACTAATAGCACCGACTGAGTTGATCACTCACTCCCACTCTGGGATGGTGTTTTAAAACACCAACCAGACTCTTTAGTAGCTGCAGGTAACGATGAGTTCAAGGAGCCAAGAGGTGCTGACATTAACTAGGAGGATGAGTTGTCCTACTTCCAGCCGATGAGCGGTTCGCCATAGATTAGCAGCTTGTTGTGGATTGTTGAGTGGTGGACTCAGCTTATCATTCTTTTTGGACATATTTTTGTAATTTTGTTGGGCAACGCCTTGGGCGCCCCTTTTATATTCTTTTGGACCTGTGTATATATAAATATCTTTCATTTCAGTAGACTAGTTGTGATTGTACTTCATGTTCCAAGTAATTCCATGCTGCGCATTTAAATCTGATTAATCATAAAACTATAAAAATTGATTATAAGTGACACTCGGGAACTCGGGAGTCGAGTGTATGCATGACCCCCGATTTCCAGGGCGTTACAGGTTCGATCCAGTTCTGGGGTGAAACCGAAACCAAATCATTCCTTACGGTTCCAGGATTTTCGGAACCGGAACCGGAACCGGACCGTTAGCAGCCTAGAACCAAACCAGAACCGGACCGTGAAAACCGGTTCGGTTACACGGTTCTGGGCTTTTTATAATCCGGCCCAATTGCATGTTCTATTTTATAATTTAGCCCATGTTCATTCATGTTGTGATCCACTTGATGAATGGTTTAAATATTGTATATAGTGTAAAAAAATATATTTATGAAAACAAGCAAAGGATGCATTGTAAACCATAAATCATTAGTCAAATATACAACTAAAATATAATGTAAACTCATGGTTCTAAGTTCGATTCCAAGTTCAGTTCCACGGTTCGGATTCACGGTTCGGATCCACGGTTCGGATCACGATTCGGTTTGGTTCTACATACCGCCAAACCGGAACCGAACCGAACTAAACGGTTCTTTAATTTTTGGAACCGGAATCGAAACCGGTGCACTCTAGAACCGGACCAAACCGATCGATCGATTCCTGATCGAGCTTCACTGCTTCTACCTGAAAATTCAATGTGCACCCCTAATTTTAACCACCCCATAATGATGTATGTATTTTAACCACTTTGTCCATCCGTTTTGCCATCTCATTTTAGGGCATGAGCACATAAATGAGATATATCAAAAGCTCAAGTGGACTACAGCATAGGAAACCGTGAGGATTGAGCGCTCACCGTTGAAAACTTATTGTGGGCCACATAAGTTTACGATCAAACTGATATTTGGTTTTCCTCTTTATCGAAGGTTATGTGGCTTTATAAACAAGTTGGATGGTAAATAAACATTGTGGCGGGCCCTTAAGAAGTTTTCAACGGCTAGCATTCAATTCCCATTGTTTCCTATGTTGTGATCTACTTGAGCTTTGAATCTACCTCATTTTTTGAGCTCATGCCCTAAAATAATCTGGAAATATGGATGGACGACATGGATATAATACATACATCACGGTAGGCCCCACGGAGTCGGGTCACCGGTGGAGGTGTACACGAGTCGAGTTAGCTCTTTAGCTCACTCGGATCGACTCGACTAGGATCGAAACTGTGTTTGAGCCGAGTCGAGCCAGTTTTAATAAGCTCGAAACATTTCAAGTCGAGTCCGAGCTGGACCCGGCTCGACTCGACTCGTTATTGAGCTCGACTCAACTTAGTTCGGCTTGGATCGACTCGGATCGATTTTTGAGTCGAGTATATATATATGATTTTTTTTAAAAAAATAAAAATTAAAAAAACCTTAGTCCCTTACCCATTCGCTCAACCCTAACCCCAACAGCTAGCGCCCAAATTGTCTCGAGTCGACTCTCTCCCGTTCGCCCAACCCTAACTCGTTCGTTCAAATTCTCTCGGCCGTTCGCCCAAATCTAAACCAAAATTCTCACCGTTCTCCAACGCTTGGCGATTACTCTCCTTCTTGTGTCTGTCCGGACGACCGACAACTGAAAGTGAGTCTCCTCTCCTCTCTCTACATTTTTCTAGCATCCATCCGACGAGTATTATCCATCTGATTAGCGGACCCCACCCGACTACTAGCCGGGTGGCTCTGGTACAGTACGGGCAATGGGTATGGCCTAATCAAACGGTCAGACGTCTCGAAAACTCAGTTCGAATCGGACTGAACTGCCAACCGAGCCGAGCTACTGATCCAAGCTTAAAGGCCGAGCCGAGCCGAGCCGAGCTCGAGCTGAGGACTCTAGATAGCCGAGTCTCGACTCGTGTACACCTCTAAAATAGTGACTCACCAGTAATATCCCTGGTGACTGAGTCTTCAGCAATCCGTGTCCCACGTGTGGTCTAGTATAAACCATACATTTGGAGCTATCTGAAGCCCACTGGTAGGGCCGTTCACGAGTCAAGCTAGCTCGAAAAGCTGGCTCGACTCGACTCGAGTCAGCTCGGATTGACTCGGCTTGAATGGTCGATTCGAGCCGAACCAAGTTAATTATTTAAAGCTCGAGTTGAGTTCAAGCCAAGTTCGATCAAGGGGCATTTCAACTCGACTCGAAGCTCGAACTCGAGCTCAGTTCGACTTGATTAATAAATATATTAAATATTATATATGTATATATATATATATAATATTAATATTAATATAAGTTTTAAGTTTAAAATTAAAAATAAACCCTAAAGTCTCTACCCGACCGCACGCACCCCCTTCCCTTTCCCTTTCTTCTCTTTCTCTGCCCACTACTAGCCGCATGCCCGCTCCGACCACCACCACCAGTTTTCATTTCAACTCCACAATAATATGATTTCAATCTCTTAAGATCTACTTCTTAAGCAAGAAACCTAAGAAATTCAAGTTGGGTTCTTCTCAGATTTGTTAAAGCTTCAAGAAAATCCAATGATCTGATTGGCTAGAGCTCTTTACTTGGATTTTTTTATTTGCGTTCTTATCTGTTTCTTTTCTAGTACTTGGATTTTTGCTGGTGGAAGAAGATCAAGAACAGATCAGTTCTTACAGGTTTCCTCATCCGATTCAAAGCTTTGTTTGATTTTTTCAACGGGTTTTATTTTGATTCTCTTAAGATTTTTGAATTTTTCATCAATGGAGGAGGATTAAGAACAGAATCCATTACTCTCTTACCCAACAAGCTCGAGCTCGACTCGACTCGAACCACTAGCTCAACTCCAACTTGACTCGACACCTTTGGCAAACCAGCCAAGCTTCAATGTTGAGCTCGAGGCCAAGCTTGAGCTCAAGCTCGAACTCGAGTACATCATGGACAAGCCAAGCCAGGCGTGGCCCACCTTGACTCGGCTCGATGCCCACCTCTACCCACCGGCGATGTGTATGTACAATCCAAACAATCCATCAGGTTATACACCTCATGGACCGCACACATCCCAAGAATCATACCTATTAAAAATCGAAATAATAGGGCGAACGGACAAGTCCGTATGATGCCTTTAGGGCCTGTTTGGGAGCGTGGATTTGGAACCCCTGGATTCACAACCCCCTGGATTGGCAATCCTCTCGGCGTGTTTGGCACCCTGGAGTGTGAATCAACTTTAATTCAAAAATACCTATACATGGTATATTTACAGGGTTTTGAATTTAATTACTAAATCAACTTTAATATCCCCAATTAGTGAGATATATAATTTTTGACACTATGGTTGTGATAAGCCCGCTAAAATATATGCTTTGCTTAAAAATGATGAAATTCCAAGTCTCAGATGGACCGCAAGCACAAGATCATGTCTGAGTGACAAACCAACGATTTTTAATCGTTGATTAATATGGACAATGTTTGGACGGTGCTGGACAATATTTGGACGGTGCTGATCTACATGAACAATGTTTGGACGGTGCTGATCATCATTAGTGGGCCATGTGCCCAATAGAATGATAGTGTACAGTGACATACATTTATACCTGCAACTATCGAAATAATTTTAGGGTCTGTTTGGATCGCCCGGATCCAACGTATTGTATAGTTTTAAGTTAAATAAATACGATATACCGCGTTTGAATTGGATTTGAAATCCGATTCAGTACGTGGCATGCGAATACATCGTTGAACCAGATAGAGGGTGGACATGCGGTTGCGATTGTCTTTCAGCAAAACATCGGGCAATGCAATGATGTAATTGCACTACACCGCCACCCATAGCAGAGAAGACATCATATCTCTTTGGTGTTTTGCGCGTCCATCTCATCTTCCTGCGCCATCCTTCTCCCTCTTCATCGTCTTCAACCCATTCGACAAAGGAAATGTTGCTTTACGGCCATCTACCGGTTGACGTAGACGCTGAATCTTGCTTCGCCTTCTTCGCTTTCGTTGAAGGTGGGGTGTTCTTACAGACATAAATTTCATACCCGACAGGGCAGAAGTAAGAGAAGATAATTTTTTCTCTTCCCAACATATATTCTGGGACAACAGTTGATCCTTCTTCTTAATGGATCATATCCCTCCTTTCATTCATGGATACCGTTTCTCTCATGTACCCTCATTTACAGGAGGAGATGAATACTTCCGTATACACCTCTCTCCTATACCCTACGCAGAGGATCTATCCGGCAAAAGATTTCAATTCCATAGTCTGCCATGTTTAGATGTACGTGAGGAGAAATCTTATCTGAACAGAATCCTGTTGATGGATTCACCTTACGGTTTGGATGAAATCCATACACGGTGATGGGGCCCACATATACGTTGATTGACGGTTTGGATGAAATCCATACACGGTGGTGGGGCCCACATAGACATGACTTGGCGATGAATGGTATAATGAATGCATGCAGTGACGACAAGGTCCACAAAGAAGATTTCCAAACCAAACATTGACCATGCATACATCCCCTGAATACATATGCAAAGTCAGTCCTTCCCAAACAATCGGATCGAACTTAAAAAAGGCACTCGATACAGTGTACATCCGGCGTTGTACATCTGTCGTATTGTATTTACAATGTAATACAATCCTATACGCGAATCCAAACAGACCCTTAGGTGTAATCCAAGCTCTCACCGTGGATTACAAACCCCCTCAAAGAGGGGATTGGGAACCCCCTGGATTGGCAATCCCCAGTTGCTTCATGCAGCCAAACAACCAAGGGAATTTGAAACCCCGAGTCCCCTCGAATCTCGTGTGCAAACGCCCCTAGCATTTTCAGTGACTCACCAGTTAGTATTGGAAAAATGACTTTTTGGGTGAGTCAATCAGCTATTTTTACGTGTCCACCTGTGCAGTTAGGTAGAAACCATACGTTGTAGAAGGAGGTATTTTAGTCTTTTTAGGTTCATCCGGCGATGTGTATAGGTCTAGTTTGCAAATTAAGGTTCAGGAATAAACTTTCATGGCCCCTGCACATCCTATACGCCTCAATAACCCATTAAAAATCCAACGTGGGTGGGACACACCACAGAATGCCATATACAATCACCCCTACCGCTATTTCATTAACTCGTGGCCCACTTAAATGTTGGAATGCCTTTGAGTTTTGGTGTGTCCCTTATTCCTTGTGGAGACACCTGATGAATGGTTTAGATGATATATACACAACACGGTGGGCCCCACATTCCATCCATACGTTTCTATGGCTTGAGTCCCCTCCCCAACATTTCCCATTGTTCCCTTTGGTTTGGCCCACCTAAGCTGTGGATTGCCTTTTTTAGATCTAGTCTCAAAATTGGAGAGGCGCCTGATGGACGGGTTGGATGGAACTCCTACATCACAGTGGGCCCCACAATGCTCGCAGTCGCAGGTATACTAACTAACATGTGTTGGAACGCATGGGATCATTCCCCGTGGAAAGAAGATCCATGAAAAAAACTGTACGGAGGAGATCCAAAACTCAAGTGGGCCACACCAGATGGAAACAGCGTGGATGGACAATCCCACCGTTGAAACGTTTCTGGGGCCCACCATGATGTTTATAGGCCATCCAATCCATCCTGATCCAAAACTTCTGTGCCCCCCAAAAAAGTTTCAAGGGTTAGCGTGTCTATCTGAACTGTTCCCTGTGGTGTGGCCCACTTGAATTTTAGATCTCCTCCATCTTTGAAATCGTATACTAAAATGAGATGAAAAAACGGATGAACGTAGTGGATATAACAAAACCATGATGGTGGGCCCCAACAGAGCATGGGTTACAGGGAGGTCCCGTACATAAGAGCCAATCAGATCCGTCCTTGGAAAAATTGAAGAAAACAAAATCTGAGGGACACCCAAACGCGCCCCTTCATATTGCAATTTAAAATGGCATCCGTTGAAACCTATTCCCTGTCAGCACTCATTCAAAAATGCACCTCTACGAATTCCCTGAGAAAAGCCCGCCAACTCCACGCACTAATCCTAACCGCCACAACGGTCATCAGCCCACCACCCTTCCTCAACAACAACCTACTCTCCATGTATGCGAAATCCAACTCCATCGAAGACGCTCGCCGTGTTTTCGACAAAATGCCTAGTAGAAATCCAGTCTCCTACAATGCCCTCATTGCAGCCTACTCACGAATACCTGGCCAAGCCGTTTCCGCCCTCAGGTTATTTCAGCTAATGGCGATGGAAGGCCTCTGTCCCAGTAGCTCCACCTTCACAAGCCTTCTCCAAGCATCGTCTTCGATTGAAGACCACTCGTATGGCTGTGGGGTCCACACCCAAGTCATGAAATTGGGATTCTTTAATGATCTCCCTGTCCAGACGTCTCTACTCGGGATGTACTCCAATTGCGGGGACTCCGCATCTGCGGACATGGTTTTCAGTATGATGATCGAAAGAGATGCCGTTGCTTGGAATTCTATGATTTTCGGTAATGTGAGGAATGGTTGGATCGAACGAGGCCTGCAGCTGTTCTGCAGCATGATGCGGGCTGGTTCGGTCCCAACCCACTTCACCTTTTCGATTGTTTTGAATGCTTGTAGCCGACTCGGAGATCAGATTAGCGGGAGAATCATCCACTCCCATATCATCAAATCTGAGTATCCCGCCGATACCCCACTGCAGAATGCCCTGCTTGACATGTATTCCAGCTGCGGGGACTCGGAAACTGCTTTTTCTGTTTTTAAAATGATCGAGACACCGGACTTGGTTTCGTGGAATTCGATGATAGCTGGGTTTTCAGAGAATGGAGATGGAATGAAGGCAATGGAACTGTTTGTCCGATCACGGCATTCATCTTTAGAAAATCCTGATGAATACACTTTTGCGACTATTGTTTCTGCAACCGGAGCTTTAGCTGCTCTGAATTATGGGAAACCGCTTCATGCCCATATCAAGAAAGCGGGATTTGAGCATAGTGTTTTCGTCGTGAGTACTCTAATCAACATGTATTTCAAGATCTGTGAAACAGAATCTGCTAGGAAGCTTTTCAATTCGATGTTGGAGAGAGATGCTATACTCTGGACTGAAATGATTTCCGGCCACTCGAGATTGGGCGAGGGTGAAATTGCAGTTGAGCACTTCTGCGGCATGCGAGAGGAAGGCCATAAGGTTGATAGCTTTTCTCTTAGCAGTGTCTTGAGCTCGGCTGCTGATCTCGCAGCTCTAACACTAGGGGAAATGATCCATTCTCTTGTGGTAAAAACAGGACATGAGGCGGATATGTGTGTCTGTGGGAGCCTGGTCGATATGTACGCCAAAAATGGCTACCTCAAAGCTGCTCATTTGGCATTTTCTAGAGTCACAAAACCCGATTTAAAATGCTGGAATTCGATGCTCGGAGGATATGGTCACCATGGAAATGCTGAGCAGGCATTCGAGCTCTTTGATGAGATGGAGAAACAAGGTCTGAGACCCGATCGGGTTACCTTCATCTCGCTGCTATCTGCTTGCAGCCATTGTGGCCTGGTTGAGAAAGGAACATTCTACTGGAATTACATGAAGGAAAACAACATAGCACCAGGCCTAAAACACTACTCTTGCATGGTGAGCCTCTTGAGTCGAGCCGGGTTATTGCGGGTTGCAGAGGATTTGATCGAGGAGTCGCCTTTCCACGATGATTTTCCAGAACTATGGAGAATCTTGCTTAGCTCATGCATCATTAACAGGGAGTTGGAGATGGGCGTGCATGCTGCAGAGCGAGTTTTAAGATACGAGCCAGAAGATACTGCAACCCATATACTGCTTTCGAATCTTTACGCGGCCGCAGGGAGATGGGACGCAGTGGCTGAAATGAGAAGAAAAGTAAGAGGATTGGCAACAGAAAAGGATCCTGGGCTTAGCTGGATTGAGGTCCGGAATGAGATTCATGTCTTCTCTGCCGGTGATGAATCCCACCCACGAGTTGGCGATGCCCGTGCTGAAATACAGAGACTGCAAGAAAATATCAGAGGATGGGAGATATCTAACATGATATGACCAGTGAGAGGACTCAAGCCCAGCCATTATTTTCTGCTAAAACCTCCTTCGAAGGGGTTCATGCATCTATTCGTTCTCGGATTTCTGATATTCACCCTCCCCTTTGCATCATAGAATGGGTAAGATCTCTGTCGATCACTTATGACCTGAGACACGGTGGTCTAGACCAAATTGTGAACAGAATACTGGTAAAGCAGTGACAGAATGCAATATTCATTTAATCCATGGCAACACAGCTTTCAGCTAATTTATATATTGTCCGATCATGCTACAACCGATCAGGCTAAGACATCATGAAAATAATAAGATCTTACAGCGGCACTACCACCAAAGCTATTTTGATTTCACTACTGGGGAAACAGCAGAACTCCCTTTCATCTGGTTGCACTGATGGTCCATCCCACTTCAAGTTATGCACAGGGACAAAAAAAATAGGATTATCAGCCTGTCTAGCTATGATGAGCGTGGCCCATGGTTCAATGACTCAGACCATTGATCAGCTGCACTGTGGATGTATTATGCATTGGCATCTCCTGAATATGACAATCTCTAACCTTGTGGTCGGCGAATAAAAGACTGACAGTGATAGGACACATGCTGGAAGTTGTTCTTCAGCTTAGTGATAGGACACAAACTGGAAGTTGTTCTTCAGCTGACAGTATTTAGGAAAGAATCAGATACCAAAATTAGAGCAATTATGGAGAAGGTGAATCGAGAGAACAGTCTGTCCCAGCATGTTCAGAAATAGTGAAATTTGGAAACTCAGGGTGGATCAGCTTCAGAAGGTTTTGATTCTGGAAAGAGGAGGAAACAGTATTTGAAACTCAAAGAGGTACTCTGGAAGAATTTGGTGATGATGAAGGTACTATTGCAGAACTGGGCATAGAAGATTTTCAAACTTTAGTAGTGTGTTTGGTTGCAGCAAATAACGAAATTTCGTGATATTTGGTGCAACCAAATGCAACCTTAAAGAACAATTTGCGAACTCGGAATGCTTGGAAAGAAATCGAGGTTGAAGAAAAAGTCGATGATAGCCGAGTTACTAGATCCAAAGAATGTTTACAACGAATGGTCTTTTGTGGAATATGAGAGTCGGAAACGCTCCTTCTGTTAGAAGATTGAAAGAACTAGTTATGGGGAATAAAAGAAATCATTTGTAGCTTTGATGGAGCCTAAATTTTTTTATTTTTTAAAAGGCTCAAATCATTCATGAGATTAATTTGGGATGAGGTTTAGGGAATGTTGATGAAAATGCAAAAATCTGGTTGTTTTGGTCAGATTCAATTTGGCTTTAGAAGATTGATGGTTCTGATCAGCATGTGACTATTGAACTGAAGGGATTCTTGGATGGGATCTATCATTCGAACATTGGTTTATGCATAAGTGTAATGTTGCTGAAATGAATACCTTTGGTGGTATTTTAAGTGATTTTTCTGCTAACATATAGAAGCCTTGGCTAGTGCATGGGGATTTTAATACTATCATGGATGGAATCGAAAAATTGGGAGGTTGGGGTCTGGATCTAGTGTCTATATCAGATCTTCGGGAAGCAATCAGAACTAGCGACCTCATCGATGTAGGGTATGTGGGTGGCTGTTTTACTAGGTCCAACAACCAATCAGGTAACAATTGCATATGCACAAGATTAGGCAGGGTTTTATTGAGTTTGTTGGGTTAGAGGCAGATAACAAGATATCAAGGTGGAACATCTAACCATTCCCTGTTGCTTGTCCTAAGCAGTTTTGGTTTCTAGAAATGTGCACATTACACTGATTTTCTATAGTTGTGGAGGAATGTTGGTGTCAACCAGTTTATGGGTGTGTTGTTAGTGTTAAGTTTAAGAGAATGAAAGATCGCCTTAAATAGTAGACCAAAGAAAGCTTTGGAGGTGCTCTTCTGAACGTGAAACAGGCAAAGAATCAGGTACTGGAGGCGGAATTGAAGCATGAATCAGAAAATTCAGATGAAAATGCAGCAGTGTGGTTGGCTGAGAGAAGGGAATTGAATAAATGTTTGTTTCAGAGGAGATTTTTTGGCGAAAAAAATCAAGAACGAAATGGTTGCAGAATGGTGATGGGGAGTGGTTCAAAGATAGAGACATGTTTAAACAGCAAGGTGTTTCCTTCTTTCAAAATTCGTCCTTTTTTTTAATGTAATGGAATCCATTGATGAGTTGTTTGATGTTAATTCTGCTTTAGTACCAATGGAAGGCAATTAAGCTTTATTGGCTTTGGTATCAGGGGAGAAAATTCAAAATGCAGTATTTGGTATGGATTAAGCACCCATCCTAGATGGTTTTTCCCCGGGCTTTTATTCTCACTGTTGGGAAATTATTAAGAAAGATATTAGTGCCTTTGTTGTTTTTTTCCCCGGGCTTTGGTATCAGATTCAAAATGAAAATTGCCATCCTAGATGTTTTTTTTTTTTTTTTTTTATTCTCAGTATTATGGATAATGTTTTTTTTTCAAAATGCTAGCTTCAGGAAAATGTTTTTCTAGCTCAGGAAATGGTACATGAACTGAAAAACTAGGGGTGGAAATGTGTTATTCAAGTTGAATATGGGCAGAGGCATATGACCCTCTTGAATGGGAGTTTTTATTAAAGTGTTGCAAGTATTTGGTTTCTCCAACTCCTGGATTGATTTGGATCTATGATTGGAAATTAATGAGTATTGTTGTTACTGTAAATCCGTGGGAGGACTCCATCTAGGGGCCCCGCTTCTCCCCTCGTATTGGCTGAAGAATCTTTGACTAGGGGAACCAAAAAGACTTAGAAGGCAAGGCAGATTACTTTTATGCCAGTTTTGGTTCTTTGCATGTTACTCATCTCTTATTTGCATATTACTTGATCCTTTTCCTTAAGAGAGACAAGATCTTTGAGTGTGGTGATGGAATTCCTGAAGGATTATGAAAATTGTTCAGGCCAGTAGATTAATGCAGATAACAGCTATCTTGTGGTATCTTTGAAACTTCCAGCTGTTTGGATTAATATTACCAGGAAGCCTACAAATTTTATTCAGAAAAGGTTGGATTTAACCTATTTAGGAGTTCAGATTGTTCAAGGGAGAGCTTCCAAAGAGCTTTTTGAGGGTCTTTTGGATAAAATTAATAAACTCGTTGCTGGATGGAAGTCAAATTTTGCAGTCTGGTAAGTTAGTACTTTGGCACATCTGTCAGCCTTGCGATTGCCTAAATCGATTTTTAAAAGGTTGGAAAGGATGTTTTCTAATTTTTTGATACAGGGAATCTGAATTTGGCAATAAAACTCGTTGGATTGGTTGGGATCAAATGTTGGAAGGAGGCTTGCGTATTCTTTGGATTATGAATCATATGCATGCCTCTAATTTAGGCAGTTACGCATTAGTTGTTCGGAGAACAATTTTCCACATACAAAATGATGCTTGGGATACTGTTATTTGGTTGATCGGAGAGGACAATGTCGGTTTTCCAACAGATTCATGGGTGGGAGATGTCTTGTTGATTGAAAATTAGGGATGATATTAACATATCAGTGAAAATTAATGATGTCTTGCTATAGAATGGTGAATGCATTTGGGAGGCAGCTGGGGAACAAATTTCAGATGCAGGCTTTGTGTTGATTACTTCAAACCTCATTTTTAGATCTTTGGAACCAGACATAATAGCATGGAAACCTTTGGCTAACGGCACATTTTTTGTTAAATCTGCATGGGAGGTGTAGAGGAATTCAAATGGCTTTGTCATGAGGTAATTCCATTAATATATATGTGTGTTTGTGTGTGTGTGTGTGGGGGGGGGGGGGAAAGGTTCTATACCGTCAAGCTCATGGGAACTCCCCATGAGGTTGAGCTGTGTGGGCCCCCACCATGATGTATGTCAAACATCAACACTGTGCATTTGATGGATCCCCTTTAAATTATGGGATATCCCAAAAATCAGCCCTATGCGGAACTCAGGTGGGCCATACCAGCTAAAATCATGTGAAGACATGCCTAAAATATATAAAAGCACTTGGTGGGGCCCACCTGAAATTTGGATGCGTTTGAAACTTGGTCTGACCCCTCATCCAAGTGGGACACATAATGGATGGGCTGGATTTGTGAACCACATCTCGGTGGGCCCAAAAAATGATTATGAATGTTTTAATGGAGGGTAACCCCTCTCAACTTTTGTATGTGGTGTTGCCCGCACAAGTCACGGATTGACTTGATTTTTAAGCCCTAGGCCCACTATGGAATGGTGCATCTGACTGATGGGGTAGATGTTCAACATACATCATGGTGGGGCCCACACAGCTCAACCTCATGGGATGTTCCCATGAGCTCGACGTGTGTGTGTGTGTGTGTGTGTGTGTGTGTGCGCGCGCGCGTGCGTGCTAGGAAAGTTTGCATTTTGCTTTTGTGGATGGTATGATTCAAAGGAAAAATGTTGTTTTAATTCAGCATATGTTGAGAACAAAAATCTTTTTTATTTTTTTTGGTTAGCATTGAAGGTTAGTTGTGCAAGTCTGTAACTCGCATATTAATGTTGAGAACAAAACTTTTTTTTTTTGGTTAGCATTGAAGGTTAGCCGTGCAAGTCTGTAACTCGTATATCAATCTGCAAATGTCACTTTGGTTTGCAAAAGCCTCATTTTATAATCAATTCCAGACAGCTATCGGATATAAAGATGTATCCAGCCATCCATCCAGTTCTCAAATTTGTTAGAATGTCCTTTGGTGGTCGCGGAATGCTCTAATCAATTATAGATTTTATAGAATGTAACTTCACTCAAAAGCTGAAGCTGGAGTATTGCATATTCCCATTCCGAAGATTTGTATAATGAAATTACAACCAGTTAGATTGGTGGAACCAGTTGAAGTTAGTTCTGAATTAAACGTTGATGGTGATAAAACGGGAACATGTTTTTTCACTTCACTAATTATTTCAGCATATGTTTTGAGCTTGATGGCTGAATTCAAGCTTTAGTTGATGGGATTTGGTACTGCATTCAAGGAGGCTTTCAAATTGTAGAAAGTGATTAGTTGGTGTTAATTTCCATGACTAATTCTAATTTCTCTCAGACACTGGAAATCCTGGCATCAATGGATAGAATTGATGCAATTTTGCAAAAACAATTATATCACTTGTGTTCAGGCAACCAGAGAGGCCAACAGTGAAGCTGATTCGTTGGTGAATCAGGGTTGTGATTCAACAGGCATGCATGCCGCCTGTCTGTGTGTAACCTGCAGCCAGCCTTCTTCCTGTAGCCCGCAACAAGCTTCTCTATGCAGTAGCCCCATCACCGTTTCCCTCCACATGCATCCTTCCCCATTCTCTCCCCCTCCATTCTTCTCTCCACATACATTGCAGGTTCCAAACCCTTGGTAATAATAATAGACGGTTGACAACGAGGAAAATCAAATCTAGGGGAGATTTTCAACATGGCAATGGTCTGCATTACTGCCCCTGCAACAGGATTGTGGATAGATATTTGATAAATGATGGAATCTCTTCCTTCGTCAAATCATCTTCTCAGAAGCCTGCCAAAATACTTACCTCCTTTTTCCTCATCGATGTTATCATCATCTCACTGTTATACAGAAATTCAAACCTGAGGAAGTAGAACACAGACAGAGATCATTGGCCATAAGGTTCAGAAATATTCATCCTTCTAATCAAACGCTTCAATCAGAAATGAATTTATTCCTGGCCTAAGCCGTCACAGAAAATGTCATGAATCCCCAGTACAAAACTTGAATACAAGAAAGGAGATGACAAAAGCATATCATCCAAACAAATCCATGATTTGAAACACTCGAATGGAAAAGGAAGGAGACAGTCAGCTATGTACAGTGGCTCTCCCAAAGGAACAAACAAGGAGAGCATTTCCCGGGATGCAGTAAACTTTCAGACATCCTCGGTGATTTCCCTGACATCAAGAGTTCCGCATGTGCAATCTAAGCAAAACGCCTTCCATGGGTCATGAAGGCACTAACATATTCTGCCCTGTCTGAGGCTCATGAATGGTGTCAGATATTTTAGGAGGAGGCCAGTACCGAAGCACAGATCTGCCAACAATGTTCTTGACTGGAAGCGGCCCCCTGAAAACAAGTGCAATTACATCCATCAGTAAGATGAGAGATAGGCATTGCTGGGAAAAACCGCAAAATATCAACAATAACTGCAGCTAGAAATTAGATTGTGAGCGGAAACACACTAACACCAAACACACCTGTCTCACCACTAAACACGCCCATCCTTTCTTTGGTTATACAAATGCTAAATATCTTTGCTAATAAGCCCACACGTGTACCAGCCAGCCTCATGTACATGCCACACACGTGCCAGCATGGTTCACTGGTACCAGATCCAATACCAGATGGATGCCAATATGTAGATTGTTTTCGCCCAAGAATCAGGTCAGCCTCTGTCAGGTTGGGTAAACTTTATGAAAAAAATGTATGGCTGAGGAAAACCTGGCTGATTTTCTTCCTCTTTTTTTCTTTTTCTTTTTTTAAACCCATCCAACTGTTTCTGACATCTTGGCCCACCTACTGGATGGACAATGTATTTTTCAGTTAGAACACCTACAGACTGACCCACCCAATGGATGGCTTGTATATTGTGCATATTGGTCATGCTGGCATATTAGGCAGCATGTAGATGGTATTCCTCGTACATGTGAGCTTAACAAACTCCAATGCCAAATATTCCACCGTTATATAACCAAAAGTAGAAACGGCGAGTGTATTTAGCAGTCAGAGACTCAGTAAATGGCAGCTCGCTATCCTTCATAACATGTTTTCATAGTACTTACTGTACATCTTTGTATCAAACAAACAATTTTCATTGGTTTGTGGTCTCCAGACATACCAATCATGAGAGTCATAACTGTTGTTGCGGTTGTCCCCCATCACAAATACATAGCCTTCAGGCACAAGCTGCACATACAAACAAGAGATAACAGGCAATCAGTGTAAAAATTAACTCATATGCTTCGTACAACAGAGTTGTATCAATTTAGAACTCAAGAGATCTTTGCGATTTTAATTACAACTAGATGAAGTTCAGAAGTTTGTCTCAATGTCTTAAAACCTCAATGAAATCCCAACCCACGTGACATCTCTGGGCAGGTCACTCCCAGCTGGTCTGACCTGTGAGGTCAACATGACATGTCTGGTATGTATTAAATAATTGTCTGACCAGTTGACCAAGAATTTTAGCTGGAGGAACCACCCAACCCAGATGGTCGGACCAGTTGATCCAGATGGCTCAAGTAGTTTACTTCCTAGAACAGGTTTCTGTTACACAACCTGTTTCGTTGGCAGCACGGCTTAAAAAGTCAATTATGATATGACCATGTCAGCCATATTGTAACCGTATCAGCCACCACCATATGAGATATGGGGATGAACTGATCCATTACAAAAAGGGGTGTCAGCCCATATTGGCCAGTGGCCAATACAATCAGCATTGGCGTATGCTGTGCCATAAAAGCACCATTTGATTTCCCCCCCAGCTTCCTCTCTTTTTTTCCACTTCTTTCTTTACCTAAACCTTGGAGGAAGCTTAGAAACTCATTTTATACTAGATCTAGGCCTACTCTGCAGATCAAAACAAGCACCCGAAAAAAAAAAGATATAATCTAGTGTTTACATTCTCCTATTTTCATGATAAGTTTTCCAAAAAAAAAAAGCAGATATAAGCGAAATACGGCCAATACAGTCCAACACGCCCCATATCGTAATGTTTTTCGGCATAATAGCCGATATTCCCTTCAATACTGATCTTCCAAAACATGTAGACAGGTCTGGTCAAACCATCTGGGCTGGTCTGAGTTTTTCCAATCAGTTTTGCCGTTCAAGCAAGCTTTTTGGAAATGGCTTGCTTGAAATGCAAACTATGTTAATAAAGGCTTTTCAAGCAACATGCTGATGGTCATCTAACTAAAAGCTATTATAATCTTATTTCTTGGGGCCAGGAAGTAGGACCTCTACTGGTCATAAAATCTGATTAATCTATAAGATGCGAGGCATAGGGCAAGGCAGAGATTCACGTGCTATTTGAACTCACTTAAAAGAGAGGTCTCCTATACCACCTAAATACCACGACGCAATGTTGAATACAATTTCTTCTCATGGGCTTGCCATGAAATTCTTTACCTCATGCTACACTTTGCAGCTCTTTCTTAATAGAAGACATGCATGCCCTATAAGAAGAAGTCTTATTATTAAGTGCCAAAAGGCAATTCCAATGTATCCACCATGTTGGAAGTTATCATCACTAGTTTCTAACACATTTACATGTAAATAGGTTAAACGTGTTTAGGTGGTATGATTGCTTTGCCCCATCATACATGTTAGGTCAAGGATCAGTTACAAGACATCAGCAACAGTTCCAACGCATTTCAGCAGTATGATTGCTTCAGCCATCATTCCATGAAGCAATCATACATGTTAGGTCAAGGATCAGTTAGAAGAAGTCAGCAAAAGTTTCAAAGCATTTCAGCTCGTCAGTTTTAACCAATCTGCAGGGGACCATTACTTCCTGAATTCCCATGAGCAACACACCACCAACTGATCTAGTTTCTTCCTCTCTCTTTTTTAATCATTGAGACAATCTGAAAATTCTTGCCAAGTTTTAAGTTATATATATTGTAAAGTTCAAGAGGAGAACTTACCACAGGATCCATTTCATATTCAAGTGGCTCTAAAATGAAATCTTCATCTTGGATTACTCCATTCACCATCAATTTTCCATCACGGACCTATCAAAAGGCAAAACACATGCATGTCCGATGCTTAGCATTAGAAAAAGAAGTACAGAATCAAATGCATATTGAATCATTCTTGATCAATGAAAGTGATTTTTTTTTTTTTAAATAGCTGGAGGGGAAACTCACTTCGACATAGTCCCCTGCCTTGGCAACAACTCTTTTGATAAAGACATCACCTGAACTGAAACCCTTTTCCTGCACATAGTGGTATCATGATCATAATTATAGGGTCCTAGTCATGCATATCATTCCATGGGCAACAACTGCTACTTAAGATGTATTGCAGTATGAGATTAGAAAAACATACCTGCAAGGCAGGAGGAGCCTTGAAAATCACTATGTCTGTGACATCAGGATCTTTAAAATAATAAGAAACCTGTAAAGTTTGCAAGGCAACACAAAAGATCAGCTCCAAGATATTAAAAGGGGAAAAATATCATCCAAATGAGCAAGATCTACATGATTCTGGAAGATAAAAGCATCAATCAATTTAAGCAAGTGTCTAGAGCTTTAAAGTTACTGCCTGCAGATAAATGGAGTAGTACTACTAATTCTTTTTCACTCTTCTACTCCAGGAAACATCAACCAGATGACGATGGTAGAGTGACCTTAACATCAATAAAAAAGCAACCGCGTGAACTTTTACTGTTTGATAATTTGGCAAAAAAAGGAGAAAAAACAAGGCATTATATATGTGTCTGCGGATGCATGTGGTCACAGTACATGTATATGAAAAACCCAACCCAAAAAAAAAAAAAAAGGAGGAGAAGTACAAGCATGTGTATTCAGAATAATAGATCTTCTCAAGACCACAATTGCCCAGTTAAACCAATCATTAATCAGTTATAAATTGTTACATGCTTATCTTTCTCAGTATTAAAAAAAAACCATACTATATGCTCCGTACACCGAACTATCCATTGGTTGGAGTGCTAGAAACGAGGTGTCGGATATGGGAAATAACTCCCAAAAGTCACAAGATGTGATGGAAAAAAAGCTTAAAATAAACTTGACATAGCCTTATTCATTGCCATTCTAATTATATTAAATATTTCTATTAATGGCAATGATCTATCTTAATTCTTGAGATTGAAAAACAGACAAGCATGCACGAAGCTCTTTTTTTCTGAACAAAGCATGAATCTAAAGCATTATTTCCCATGAGCAACTTTGTTGATATGGGTTTCTATCTAATCTTGACCAGTAAATCTGCTGAAAGAGAGAAAAATACTGTAATAAAATTCAGGTATAAATTATTCGAATATGTTACCTTCTCTGCTAAAATGCGGTCCCCCACATCAAAAGTCGGATACATCGAAAGTGAAGGAATCGACCTTGGCTCAGCCAAAAAAGACCTATACAACAATGTAACAGTCACTGCAGTAAAAACAGTCTTCGCATTGTCGGAACTGAAATTCAACCACTGCGGCCAACAATTCTTTCCACAATCTTTCTGTTCCAACCGTTTCATATTCACCCTTGAGCTTTCATTAGCTACAACATCACCAGAACCTGTCCCCCCTTTATCAACAGTATTCCTTCCAGATCCCTGGAAGAACTCGTTACAAGGAAGCCACTTCATCCCTTGGAAAAATGGAATGAAGGAAGACGGTTTGAGCATCGACGACGAAGGTATCCCAAAAATCCCCATACCAGTGGATCCCGAGGCCATCCCCGAAAACTTCATCATCGACAACAATCTACGAGTAGACCTACAACTCTCAGCCGACGGATTGCCGGCGAACGAATAAACCGATCTAGACCTGCAAAACCCGGCTTGGTAGTTCCTGACCGTTGGATCGACTTCCGATTTCTGATTCGAGAAGAGGACCCGGGACCGGCCAGCGCCGCTGCACTCATGAAACAGCCTGAAATTCCCGCACCTTATTCCGGCAGACGCGGCGAGGTTCTGAGCCACGTAGCCGGAAAAGGTGACTGTCATTCTGATTGCCATAGCTCCGATCTTGAAGAACCGACGGACGATTCGACGCAGAGTTGGTTTGGAGGACGTAGGCTTCAGTACGGCGGAGCCGGAGTTCAGAAAAATGCCATTTCTGTAGAGGGAAGATGCGAAACGGCGGATCGAAGGGGGAATTTGAAGGAGAAGCAAGAACTAGGGTTTTGAAAAGGGAGATTGGAGGGAAACTGAGAGATCTAGGGTTTTGAAATGGAAGATTTGAAGAGAGAGGGTTAGTGTTTCTATCCTGAGCTTTTCTTTTTTCTCTCTCCCGAGAGAGAGATGGAGAGAGCAAACTCAAAACGAAACGGGAGAAAGGCTGGAAATGACGGAGAAGCGCGAAGGAAGCGGGATGGGGATGGAATTTATACAAGTTCGTTTTTGCCTCTGTCGCGACACATGATCCAACATTTCTCGACACCCACTGGGGCCCACATTATTAGATGGTAAAATTATTTGAACCGTCCATTTTCCCGTTAATTAAAATTTTATCTATTATCTTATAATTGATATTTATTGATGATTATTTGGTCTGATTCTTGCAGTTGAATGAGAACCATTAAAAAATATTCTTCTTGCTTTCAAACTCATATTAAAATAGTGATATTTTGAAAAATTATTTCATCATAATTTTCATTTAGTAAGCTACATATCTTATATTCCACAATATGGATGGTCCTGATCACTAGAATCCTCAGTATGTGATCCCAGTATGCAGCGACACACCATGGATTTTGATAGTCGCGACAGAGGCAAAAATAGGGCGGCTTTGACAGTGAGGATAGAAAGAAGGCCTGGATTTAGGATTATTTACAGCAATGCCTTTCTCATGGTTCCTCTTCATAGGAAACATATTATACAATTGTTCCGCATTTTCGTGAAGTGTGCAGTTGTTTTCAATTCTGACTGTTTATGACAATTTTACGGTAATCCAGACCGTTGATATGCTTATCAACATAGATTATTAATGTATGTTTAAGACATATAGGACTTAATCCATACGAATGACCCTTATCTTATTCCCGTCCGTCTATTTTTCAGCCACAAATCTAACAGTTAAGATCCTTTTAAAGATATTATAGTCCATCCATGGTGATAAAAATAAGATCCATGGTCTAGATCATCGATATTTGTGGCCCACTTGTCGGAATTCAAAACGTATCTATCCATTACAAAGATGGCTATGGTGTATTGCATACTTCCTCTCTTTTTTCGACTGTGCCACGTCGGAGGTGGAAAGGAAAGGAATATCAAAGCGGGCTACTGCGACGACTCGCTTCCCCGCAACTTCAATTCACCGTTTGACACGTGTGCTCGATATGGACTATTTATCAATTATCAGCAGATCCAAAGCTGACCGAGATGATCGGTCCTTTCCGGAGACCGGTCATCGAGCCTGTGCGTTTGAGTCCATCTTAAAGTCCCACCATCTGGCCACGCTAATCATCATTGGTGGACCAGGCCCTTCCGTGGCCCACTAAGTTGCAAACCTTATCTTGGTATGTAAACCCAAATATCAATTAAATCTGAAACTTCGGTGAGCCACATGTAGGTGGGCTTGACCATGAAGCTTTTTTTGGTTTCCAAGGGCCTTTAGGCTGACATAGATTGAGTACTACCCCCGCCGGACCTACTTATAGATGGGCAATCATGCCATGGGCTCTACAGGTCCCAACGTGATGTATATGTTTCATCCACACCATCAGTCTATTTCGATATATCATTTTAGGGCATGAACATAAAAAGGATGAAGACTAAAGACTTAAGTGGACAACACCACAAGAGGCAGGGGGATTGGTATCCTTTTCCCTTTATACAGGTTTATATGACCTTATGAACAGGCTCGCTGTAGGAAGTCTTCAGAAGCAGGAGTTCAACCCCCACCCTTTTCTACAGTGTGGTCCACTCGAGACTTTGATCTAACTAATTTTTTTAGCTCATTCCTTAAAAGGATCTTTCAAAATATATAGACAACGTGGATAAAACATATACATCATGGTGGGCCCTATAGAGGTCACCGTCCGTCTCTTGGTAGGTCCTTGAGGAGACAGATTGGCTACTCCCCCTACACGAGCCAATGGCTGATGGTTGGTGCTTTGTGGGCTCCACCATAATGTATGTGTTTCATCCATGCCGTCCATCTATTTTTATAAATCATTTTATGTTATGAGAGAAAAAATGAGATATATCGAAATCTTAAGTGGACCACATTACAGGAAAATGTGTCAAATGAACGGTGACCATTAAAAACATTTTAGGGGCCATAAAAGTTTTGGATCAAGCTGATATTTATTTTTTCCCTTCATCTAGGTCTTTATAATCTAATCAACAGATTGGATGTCAAATAAACAGTGCAGTGGGCCTTAGGAGGATTTTAATGGTGGATATCCAATCATTATTGTTTTCCTGTGGTGTGGTCCACCTGAGATTTTATCATTTTTTTTAATCTATAAAATAATCTGTAAAAGTGGATGAACTGAATGAATGAAACAAATACATCATAGTGGGGCCCATGGAGCACCGACCACCAGGGGCTGGTGTAAGGGGGAGTAGGAGGGGTAAAACCCAAACCGCGCCGCCTTCTACCCTGGATGCAAGGGTAGGATTTGAAATCCCACCATCACGAGGAGCCATGGCAATTTCATGTAATAGAGGGTGGAAATTCACAGCACGTGTAACGTACGCGTGCATTAGTGCAAACAGTCCAAAATATGGGTCCACATGGAGAGAGCATAGCACCAAAATCCACGATGATAAGACGAGCTTAACCGTCCAATGGTGGCGATTTAGGGCCTGGGCATGGTGGATGGGATTAGGTTGTATTAGTATGGATTGGAAGGAGCAATTCCGGGATTTGGCCGGGCATGCCAAACAGGCAGAAGTTGGATATAGCAATCCCACCAGCGATTCACTGACATCACCATCATTACCTTGAAATTCACCCAATCCCTCGTTATCCTATCTATTTTGCTTGGGACATGTTGTTGAATTTTAAATTATTTTAAAATAAGTTAGTGTTTCAAAATATCCTAAGGATGTGTCTTTTCACTGAAAGGTTATATCCTTTCAATTTTTATTTTGAAAAGTTGTGTCTTTTGAAGTCTAAGGGTCACACCACTTGGGTTTAAACTCAATAGTCACAACCATTTGTGAAAGGGTGTCTTCACAAAGTCTATAAATAGACTTCTGATTTTAAGTTTTTGAATGGATTAGAAAATTAGGTTTCATCTTTAAAAATGTGTTCAAGTATTTTCTAGTTCGGGTTAAGACTACAAGTGGTTCGAGTCATGTATGGATGCAGTGCCCGGGGCCGGGTAATAGTCGTTGTATCCTGGAGGTCGATTACTCTGAAACTCATTTGCACTTGGGACGCTGTCCAAGGGGAGCAAATTCGATTTTAAGCCGAGTGACTCACGTCACGCCTCGACTTATACAAATTGATAAGTTTTTTAACTTTCTTATTTTAATTTCATATAATTGAAATAGTTTTTCAAACTCCAATTTCCAACAATCTTGAAATCGAATTTTGGTTTGGAAAACTATTTAAGAATTACGGTTGCATCTATTTGGTTGGAATAGGCCAAAATGAAACCACCAACCCGATTTGTGGGCTACGACTCATATAATCTAGAGTTGTCATATCTCACATAATGGTCAAGATCTTATAGATACTTATTATGTAAGTTCTTTGGACCACATGTACAAAAGTGAACGTATGCACCGACTGAGTAGGATATACACTGATCTTAACATCCCTGTACACTAAAGATCAGCCCGTATAATCTGGAACCCTCATATACTATCTAATAGTTATAATCTTATACATATTTGGAATACATATTTTCTGGACCACCTGTGTAAATCATCTAAAAAGCTTAAAGTTATACACTGATGCTATAGCTATTGATTGTTTTTATGTTTATGTCATTGACAATGTCAGTCTATCACACACAACAAGATCAAGTCATATGTGGTGCCACACCAAGTAGGTATCCATTAATATTCACCATTTGTGTACAATGAGGATTGATCTGGAATGAATATAAAACTAGGTTATCAGGGTGGGACACAAGTATTAGGAACTATTTCAACCATCATGCATGTATAAACAAAGAAGAGCTACTTTCACATAGAATCTTTAAAATATAAATGATGGGAACCATGTGAACCAATAATGGTACTATACACATGAACATTATTATACATGTGTAAACCAGAAGTAAAGAACATCATGATTATTTCATGTTATAAACCTTGCTAGTCATCTCTCTCAAGTCGTTGCTTGCTTATGTCAAACACACATGATGATCTAAACTGCTCATCTTGGGCTCGTTGTTGTTGTTGTTGTTTGTATGTATAAATCTCGACCTTTCGGATTTGTAATGTTGTGAATGGATGATAGTTGTGAATGTGGGGGATCTAATGACTTTAAGGCCCTAAGATTTTAAAGAGAAAATAAAAGATTTCCTCATTTCTATTTTCATCACCAAGATTCTGTACTATTAGGATTATTCTAATGTCTATCCTCTAGTTGTGTTTATTGTTGAACTTTTGCATGCACCAAAATTCTTGATGCTTAATATTCGTTACATACATCAAGTGTATCCTTTGATTTCATGTTATGGGATAAAAATATCATGTTTGGATCTCTGGTTACTATATCATAAGAAGCGGTTTATGTAAAAAAAAAAAAAAAAAAGGTTTATCAATCGATGGCTGAGATTATTCTCTACTGTCCACCCATAAGAGTCCACTAAATGAACCATCCGGATCACTAGGGTGATGCTCCGTCTTTATAATATAATGCTATCTTGATCAAGAAATAGTGTTGATTCTTGTCGCGACTGTATATTAGGCACAATATTTATTAAACTTTTATCCTAAGAATTTTCAAATAAGCGATCACGATCATCTCCTGGTGGGCAGAAGGAGCGAATCCCTTTAAAAGCAATATCTCCACAATTGTTTTTATAAACTGCTATATGAGTAGTGTACATTCTATTTAATTTAACATAATTTAAATTATGTTGATGTTAACATGCAGTTGGGTGATGTTAAAATTTTTTTTATTGATTATTTGAGAAATGCAACACTCTCAAATAGGGAAAGATTCTAAAAGTTCTCATGTTAGGACGGTGCATGTGTGAGAGATCTCGACCATCTACCAAGTAGGGTTATAAATAAACAGGCTCTGTCTAAAAGCCAAACATGAACGTTAATAGGAAAGGCATTCTCTTACAAGTATATATGATAAGTGGATTGGCTAAATGGGACAACGCATTGTTTATAATCAAATGCATATATTGCATAGATCGGATCCCTCACACATGTGTGGCAAGTTATATGAAGTAGACATAACACTTCTCTTTGCTGGAATAGTTTTCTGTCACATGATTTCATACTTACTTGGAATTATAACTTTATATCATCTTTATATCATCTATGGTGCCTACTACATGCATAGAATCCATGATCCGAAATATCAATCTTAATCATGTCATTTTTCATATGGTACACATAAGAGTGAAAATATTATTTAGTGGGTTTTGCCTTTAATGGCCTAAATGGAGGGGTATTCATATCGAATACATGACACATATAGATGATGCATCAATGCTAGTCATTGATGGAAGTAGCATCATGTGAAGGAAAAAGGTCAAAAGGTGAATAGTAAAAATAAAAATAAGAATACTCTTATGGTTTTTAACTAAGGGAATTGGTTGAAAAGACCCACTAAATGCATAGTCTGAATTCACCGTTAGATGACAATTGGATTATAGTTACAATTCATTTTAGATGTGACTCATCATTGGTTGTTCTATAGAATGATGGTTCTCACATGCCTTGATTGAAATGAATTCAATGGACATTATCAGATCGATAATTGAGTCAATTAAACCATGGGACTAGTTATAACTATATTCTTATATAAATACTTATATTTTCTTCTTGTACGAATAAATCTGCTTGTAATCACATCCAATATCAACATCATTCTATGGTAGGATCCAATACTTTTTAAGAAAATATTATTTTCATCCGATCATATGTCAATCTAGGACACATGTGTTAAATCTAGTCAATTCATATGATAGTTCCTATGAAATCCTCAAACTCAAAATTTAGTTAATAGGTTTATCAGGTAGGCCATAGATATATCTATCTAGACTAAATCTGAAATTGTGGGGGTGCACTTGAATACGTTTAGATAAACCACTTAATCTATGGAGTATAAGTTTAGTCAATAAATATTTGATAAATGGGTACGGTTGACATGAAGGTTTGTACTAAGAAAGGTATATGATGAATGTTGTGGATCAATATGCACATGTGTTACATTAACATCATGTAGGTTTTTGAAACAAGATATCTGGAATTAAATTAATTACATGTTTTGATGATCTAATTGGTAGCCATCAAATAAATGTTCAGAAAGAAAATTGTTAGTGTTTTGAATTCAAAAGATAATTGTTGGGTCAATGGGATTTTCAGACTATATTTTATTCTCATTGGAAGCTAATTTTGGACATTTGGGATTGGTATTCATATGAGAATATAAGTTCATTTGATGAACTATGTTGTTATGCCATCAACAAATGTATCTATTAGCCAAACTTATGCACCTATGGAGCCCATTGTTCAATCTGTTGATCAAGATACTTGATAATGAACTTGAACATTTCTCCTCTATATTCAGTTGTCAAATATCCATTGATTGTATTGAATTCTAATCACTAATTGATAAATTGGTTAACCTTTCATGTGTTAGGGAACATATGATAATATAATTATGTTGCGATATGATTACATGAAAGTTATAATTGTCATATGTCTATGCATGATAGATTACTTCAGCCTATTTGTATTGCAGATACAATAAGGTCGATTGACTTTACCACCAATTAGTTGAATGGTGGGCTAGTGAAGTTACTTGAATTATAAGAATACATTCAAAGCTAAGAATGTTGGTTATATTCAAAGCTGGTGATACAACAACTATCATAATAAAAGTGATGCTCAGTATCTGTTACTTGATAGAGTCATAATTGTTGACTCTATGAGGTTAGAAATGAGTTCAATATGCTTTGGCTTGAGATATGAATAATCAAAGAAGCTGCAACTGACTGTCAAAGACTTGATTGAGTATCAAACGGAGGAATCAGCCTACGCAGAGACTCATTTATGAGTAGCTAGTTGGTGAGGCAATAGCTTGCCAATACGATGATCCCTAACTGATCTGAAAGGATGATTAGCCATAATGGGAACTAAGACGGGTTGAGGTAAAAGGCCTATGGGTCATAAATCCTCTGACTAAGTGACTATCTAAAAGATTAGTCAATGATACATCGAAGGGAATGAGGCTGAGCCTAATATATGAGCTACCAGTGTTGACAACCCAACCTATACGAGTAGAGATCCTATTAGATAGGTTCAATTACCCATTAATTAAAATTTTTATCTATTATCTTATAATTAATATTTATTGATGATTATTTGGTCTAATTCTTGCAGTTGAATGAGAACCATTAAAAAATATTCTTCTTGCTTTCAAACTCGTATTAAAATAATGATATTTTGAAAAATTATTTCATCATCATTTTCATTTAGTAAGCTACATATCTTGAATTCCACAATATGGACGGTCCCGATCACTAGAATCCTCAGTATGTGATCCCAGTATGCAGCGACACACCATGGATTCTGATAGTCGCGACAGAGGCAAAAATAGGGCGGCTTTGAAAGTGAAGATAGAAAGAAGGCCTGAATTTAGGATTATTTACGACAATGCATTTCTCATTGGTTCTTTATAGGAAACATATTATACAATTGTTCCGCATTTTCGTGAAGTTTACACCTGTTTTCAATTCTGACTGTTTGTGACGATTTTACGGTAATCCAGACCGTTGATATGTTTATCAACATAGATTATTAAGGTATATTTAAGATATATAGAATTAATCCATACGAATGACTCTTATCTTGTTCCCATCCGTCTATTTGTCAGCCACAAATCTAACAGTTAAGATCCTTTTAAAGATATTATAGTCCATCCATGGTGATAAAAATAAGATCCATGGTCTAGATCTCCGATATTTGTGGCCCACTTGATAGAATTCAAAACGTATCTATCCATTACAAAGATGGCTGTGGTGTATTGCATAATTCCTCTCTTTTTTCGATTGTGCCATGTTGGAGGTGGAAAGGAAAGGAATATCAGAGCGGGCTACTGCGACGATTGGCTTCCCCGCAACTTCAATTCACCGTTTGACACGTGTGCTCGATATGGACTGTTTATCAATTATCAGCAGATCCGAAGCTGACCGAGATGATCGGTCCTTTCCGGAGACCGGTTATCGAGCCTGTGCGTTTGAGTCCATCTTAAAGTCCCACCATCTAGCCACGCTAATCATCATTGGTGGACCAGGCCCTTCCGTGGCCCACTCAGTTGCAAACCTTATCTTGGTATGTAAACCCAAATATCAATTAAATCCGAAACTTCGGTGAGCCACATGTAGGTGGGCTTGACCATTAAGCTTTTTTTGGTTTCCAAGGGCCTTCGGGCTGACATAGATTGAGTACTAACCCCGCCGGACCTTCTTATAGATGGGCAATCATGCCATGGGCTCTACAGGTCCCAACGTGATGTATATGTTTCATCCACACCATCAGTCTATTTCGATATATCATTTTAGGGCATGAACATAAAACGGATGAAGACTAAAGACTTAAGTGGACAACACCACAAGAGGCAGGGGGAATTGGTATCCTTTTCCCTTTATACAGGTCTATATGACCTTATGAACAGGCTCGCTGTAGGAAGTCTTCAGAAGTAGGAGTTCAACCCCCACTCTTTTCTACAGTGTGGTCCACTCGAGACTTTGATCTAACTAATTTTTTTAGCTCATTCCTTAAAAGGATCTTTCAAAATATATAGACAACGTGGATAAAACATATACATCATGGTGGGCCCTACAGAGGTCACCGTCCGTCTCTAGGTAGGCCTTGAGGAGACAGATTGGCTACTCCCCCTACACGAGCCAATGGCTGATGGTTGGTGCTTTGTGGGCTCCACCATAATGTATGTGTTTCATCCATGCCGTCCATCTATTTTTATAAATCATTTTATGTTATGAGAGAAAAAATGAGATATATCGAAATCTCAAGTGGACCACATTACAGGAAAATGTGTCGAATGAACGGTGACCATTAAAAACATTTTGGGGGCCATAAAAGTTTTGGATCAAGCTGATATTTATTTTTTCCCTTCATCTAGGTCTTTATAATCTAATCAACAAATTGGATGTCAAATAAACAGTGCAGTGGGCCTTAGGAGGATTTTAATGGTGGATATCCAATCATTATTGTTTTCGTGTGGTGTGGTCCACCTGAGATTTATATCCCTATCATTTTTTTAATCTATAAAATAATCTGTAAAAGTGGATGAACAGAATGAATGAAACAAATACATCATAGTGGGGCCCACGGAGCACCGACCACCAGGGGCTGGTGTAAGGGTGAGTAGCCAGTCCGCCTCCGGTCCTGGAGGGGTAGAACCCAAACCGCGCCCCCTTCTACCCTGGATGCAAGGGTAGGATTTGAAATCCCACCATCACGAGGAGCCATGGCAATTTCATGTAATAGAGGGTGGAAATTCACAGCACGTGTAGCGTACGCGTGCATTAGTGCAAACAGTCCAAAATATGGGTCCATCGTGGAGAGAGCATAGCACCAAAATCCACGATGATAAGACGAGCCTAACCGTACAATGGTGGCAATTTAGGGCCAGGGCATGGTGGATGGGATTAGGTTCTATTAGTATGGATTGGAAGAAGCAATTCCGGGATTTGGCCGGGCGTGCCAAACAGGCAGAAGTTGGATGTAGCAATCCCATTGGATTACCAGCGATTCACTGACATCACCATCATTACCTTGAAATCCACCCAATCCCTCGTAATCTTATCTATTTTGCTTGGGACATGTTTGGTTAGAGGGAGCAATCCTGGCATGGGCTGACATAATCTCGGGATTGTCCAGGCCAGCCAAACACATTCGGTGGTGAATTCCCTGGATGTAGCAATCCTATGAGATTGCCAGCAATCCACTGACACAGCTATTATTACTTGCCACCCACCCTAAAATAATACAATCCAATCCCATGGGAATCCCATGGGACGGGCCCGTCCAAACACGCCCTTAATGGAATAAATGAACTAGATGCTTAAGATATCTGGCCAAATTCACCACATAATTTTGGCCCATCCGATGATTATCCCTGTTCTTACTCCACCGGCTCCATGCGATGAACGGGTTAGATCTTTCACATGTGTGCCACGTGGCCACGAGAGCAGCGAAGCCGAAAAGCGCCTCGCATTCGCAGAGCAGCGTCGCCGCTGTAAGCGCAGTTGCGCCGTTGTAAAAAAAAGCGGTGTGACGTGTTCCAAACATAGGTTTTTCCGTAAATATCTTCAAAGGATTGGGCAATTCCATCATCCCTATCTTCTCCAACATTTCGGTTGACTTTTAAATATACGCGGCTTCCACCCACTTTCCTACATATCTACAAAACAAAAGCAACATAAGAGAACATGTACACGCGGCGCACTTGGATGAAATCAGCACCGTTCATCACGTAGGCCCGACGAATGCTAAATGTACGGTGATCCAATGATTCCAGCTGCAGTGGGCCACCAATGGATCTGGAAAAGATAAAAGAGGTACGATCGTAAGGATTGCGTGTGGGCCCAACACGTGTGGTCCACACATACACGTGTAAGTCAATGCGGACTGTGGCTCCATCCCTTTTATCCGTCCATCTTTTCCATCTCATGTGGACCATCTGATGTCCAGATCGGCCTGGCCTACCTTCACATGACGCTAATGAGAGGGTGACGTACCGAGAGTGTGACGTAAGCACATGCGTATAGAGAATGTGATTATTTTAACAAAACGTCGGTATGCCAGGCTCGCTTCCAGAGACTCCCTATTCATAGGTGTTGGTAAGCTGATTTGGTGCGGCCCCTTGCTGTGGGGCCACCTTGACGTATATATTTTATATCCACACCGTCCATCCGTTTTTATAAATCATTTAAGGGAATGACCCAAAAAATGAAACAGATCCAAATCTTAGGTGAGCCATACCATAGGAAATGGTGATGATGATTATTAAAAACTTCTTGTGGGCGAAAACGGTTTTAGATAAATCTGATACTTGTTTTTTCACTTCATCCAGGTTTTTTTTACCTTATTAACAGGTTTGATGGAAAATAAACATTAAGGTGGACCCTGGGAAGTTTTTAATGGTGGGGCGTTCACTCACCATTGTTTCCCATGGTATGGTCCACCTTCAGACTGGGGTCTGATTCATTTTTGGACTTATGTCCGAATGATTTAGAAAAATGGATGAACGGTATAGATATAGAATACATACGTCAAGGTGGGCCCTACGTTAAGGGCCGTACCTAAACCGCTCCCCACATGATGATACGGACCGGCTTGCAGATATCCATGTTGACCAGACTCTTGGGGGTCTACTATGATATATGTGTTCTATCCACGCCGTCCATCCGTTTTTCTAACTCATTTTAAGACATTAACCCAAAAATGAGGCAGATTTGAAGCTCAAAACAGATCACGACACAGGAACAGAAGAGACTGAACACCTATCGTTGAAAACTTCCGGGGGTACAGAAGTTTTGGATCAATCTGACATTTGTGCTTTCCCTTCATCCAGGTCTGTGTGGCCTTTTGAACAGGTTCGATGGCAAATAAACATTATGGTGGGCCCTAGGAAATTTTCAACGGTGGACGTCATTATCCCCTTTGTGTGGTCCACTTGACCTTTGAATCTACCTCATTTGGGCTCATTTCCTAAAATGAGCTGAAAAAACGGATGGACGGCGTTGATAAAACACAAAACACGCGGTGGGCTCCACAGAGTCAGGTCAAGAGGGATATTCGTGGAGAGGGGTCTCCGGGCATTCCACTTCCGTTCATCTAGACCCTTAAGTACACGGCCCACATGGAATGGCTGTTCCGAACAGTTTTTGTAATTAGCTTTGTATGGGCCATGACAATTTTTTTCTGTAGGCACTATAAAAGTGTGAGTTTCTAGATGAACGGTCTGGATCATCATTTGGTGGGGCAGAATGAGCGAGCCTCAGTAACAGAAGAAGGCACGAGGTCAGCGGCGTTGAATCTGGAATGAGAAATGTCGTTTTAATCCTTCAAACCCATTCAAAGATGTCCTCATCAAATCATATATTATGAGAGAAGGTCAAAAATCTGATACGGTCCACCTTAGTGGATAAATACCAGCCGTTCATGTCTCTACAAAAAACCAACCCGTCAAATAGGTTAGTCCTATAGACTCTGGGAAAAAATCAGCCACATCCACTCATCAAATAAACTACACTTGTACTTCTTTACTTATCAATGGATAGATATTGTTTTTGATGGTGTGGTCCATTTAATGAGTGTATGGAGCTTATTTTTGCAATATATGGTCTTTATGATCGGGCCAACCTATTGGGAAGGTTGGATTTCGAATGCACCTAATAGTTTGTAAGTTATACACCAGGCGGACCGTAACTTGTTGTCCAACGGGTTGGACTAGACCTTATACTGACATAGAACATGAGACCTCATTCAATGTATCTTTGGTTTTATCTGGAAGCGAGTGGGGAAAGCGTGTAAGTGGGTATTCGAGTGTGTGGCGCACGTGTGTAAACATGTAGTTCTTGCGTATGCTTTGTTTTGTCATGTGTGCGCGTGTTATTCAAATGGCCATGAAGCAAAAGAACGGTTGACAAAGTTCTAGAGAACTCATCGCCTACAGGCCCTATGATGAAGATCACCAGGTGGGCCACTCGTTGATTGAAAACCGAAGGTCTGACACACGTGCAGCAAAGATAATGATCTAACGGCCTGATTTTCGAGATGGGTGATCGTCATGATGGGTGATCCCCCCTTTGAACGGTTAGCGTGTCCTACAAGAGTGCAATACTGGCCAGATTGACGGTGGTGATTCATCCTCCTTGCATATGGCGCTAACGTGCAGCTGTGCAAACCATCCCAATTGTGGGTCTCTTTGTAGATGGAAGATCTCTCTTAAATCACACTGATCAAGTAATCCTAACCGTCCAATGAATGGCTAAAAGTAAAACAGCAAGTGGTCTCTCAGGAAAGCTCAAATGGTTAATCTCAGTGCAAGTTTCACTTATGGACCATCCACAGCTGGCCCCGCATCATAGGTAGTCTGGATTGCCGTACGGCCATGCCATATGTACGGTTGAAAAAACACCACCATTTTTTAAAGGGTGCAAAACTAACACAGGAGTCTCGTCACCTTGATGACATACTGACATGAGAAGTTGTATAGATTGCACGGATCTAATTCAAATCAGAATGCCCGAATAATGGGCCACGCTTTAAGTGGGCCATAAACCTAAAATTACATTGAAATAGTCAATCAGTGCAATGGACGGTTAAACTGAAAAATAGTCAGCGGATGGAATTCAACGAGCAACTGTCATTGTCATGGCTTTGAAAGATTATGAGCCACAATGAAGATAGATTTGACATGGGGAATTGTAAAGATGCCATAGTTCTATTCAAATCAGACCGTCCAAATCATGGGCCAGGCTATAAACGGATCAAAAACTGAAGATGAGGTTGAAATGACCAATCGGTGTCATGGACGGTTAAACTGAAAAGTAGCTAGTGAACGGAATTCTACAAACAAATGTCCATTAATCAGACAACTCAGACCATCAGCTTGGTTATGGAGGATTATGACCCATCAACAGCTGGTCCATGATTCTGGCAAGTGGGCCCATAGTTCAGCAATCTAGAGCAATGGTCTGGTGGGTCCCACCACAGATGGGCAATGCTGCCTAAATGTCCACAATAGGACCATAATAACATTTTTAGTTAGTGGGCTTCAAATGAATGGTTAAGAGAAAAACAACTTTCCATAACTGATATTAGCCCCTAGATCTGTAGCTAGGATCTTCGAATCTGGCGCATTTTTTGGGGTATGGCCCCTCGACAATGGGACCGACAATATCACACCACATCGAGGACCGCACCGAGGACGAAGACAATGGTGGAAGTGCATTATCACAACTGAGAGCTATTGATGGGATGAAATTCCAAACATCTGCTGCAAACTTTTGAATTACCTCCAAATCAAACGAAATTTTCAGTATCTCTAATCTAGTGTTTACATCAACGTGAATCCACAATACCCACCTCTCCTATTATGAATGGGGAGTTACATGTACTCGGGCAGCATGCGATGGTTGATACACAGGCACTCAGAAATTGTACATGTTGCATACACAGGCACTCCAGTTAAGCCAACTAAATTGCAGAACCCATTGTTGTGAAGGTAGTTGCAAATTCCGATTGGTTGAACAATCCTAACTTTTGATTGGTGGACACATGTTGATAGAAATGGACAGTTGGGACTTCTTTTTTTCATTTTCGACCATCCAATAAATTTCCACCAATCCGATAGTCAAATAATCAAATACGTACAATTTCAGGCTGATGAAAATCTAAACTGGGACCTGTAAATTGGACAGTTTAAATTGACTTCTAGCACGCCCAGGTATGTAATTTCTAAGTAATATTTAAGTGCCTGTGCATCATCCGTCACACTGCCAGAGTATAAAAGTCATTGAATTCATACAGGGTTGATATTGCTGTGATGATGAAGCACATGAGGTCCCAACGAATAGGCAGATGCTCGTCTGTCTTGGGGCGAAACTCTGAGAATCAGATAGCAGAAATGGCAGAATTACCTCATCTTGAGATAGGAGTCCATCTGGTTGCAGCATCTCAGTAACCAAATTCGCATTCACTGTAATGTGTAGCTCTCCTTAAAAAGAAAAGAAAATGCTGAGAAATTTTGGTTCTTGAGCTGACTCTGGTTTCCGCAATTTATGTTAGATAGTACAACTAGCGGCGGGTCGCACGAGTTTTTGGCTTTGCGGATTTCTGCAGTAAAGAAAAAGAAACTGAGAAAGTTGGAAAAGAAAATTATTCTAAAAATGCAGAATCTACTGCGAATTATATGTAGCACTATTATACAATGCCCGACCAGGGAGTTTCTACAATGCACTTGGGTTTTCATTTTGTGGTAAGTGGGCCCCCATGATCAGTGATCCAGACATTTACATGATTGGACACATTTTGCAAGGCACGTGCACCAAAAAACTGCCAGATGGGAAAATCCTAACCATTCAGTGTGTGTCCTGCTAATAGATGGTCAAAAGGATAATACAGCAATGGTCCACAATCAATAAACAAACGTCCAAAGATCCGATGTCTGAGATCTTCAATTCCTGGGGATTTTGGTACATAAAACACGTACGGTGTAACCTGTCATATGTGGCTTTGATCACTAACGCATGTTTCCCACATACAAGCCAAATACCCAAGCTTATTGTAGAAACTCTCAAACCAGTCATCTTATAATCCATATATCTATGCTACAAAAGAGACCCACCATTGAAGTTTTTGGTGCTCAGTCAGAAAGAAAAGAAAATTATTCCAAATGACTAGCAAGTTAGCAGTTTTACTTACCGTAGCACCCCCAAAGCTCGCCCCCGATCCTGTCGCAGCACCTAAAAATGAGTAAAACATCATTAAAGAACCGAAAAATTCTATAAAAAGAAAGAAAAAGGGGGGGGGGGGGGGGGGAACAATCGTAGATCTTTGCTATTGATTGTCGGTGGCAGCATTGGTGCAGGAAACGTTTAGCAGCATTGACATCAATAAGATAATAGAAGGAATCAGTTGCCCCCAACATCTTGTTAGAACTTTCAATCTAAAAGGCAAAACACATTAAAATCATCGCCATCATGTTAGCCTTCCTCCCAGCAATTTTGGACTTTTACCCAACTTCTTGGAACCAAGGTATTAAAAAACAGTTACGTAAAAGCCATAACTGCTTTTAAGTAACAGTAAGCGATAAGGAGGAATGCCCAATCTGAAAAGAAATGGCCTGCAACATCCTGACCTGTAACAGACTGATATGAGGCCATTACAGGCCTGTAACAGAAACAGACTGGTAAGGTACCAAATCAATACATCTTTCTTTTAAAAATTATGACCGTTGCAGGGCCGTAATGGCCCATATCGTAACAATCATACAGCCAGTGGTTACCATTACCAATACCTTGCTTGGAACCAGCCATGACAGAGGCTCACACTGACATCATTCAGTCACATGCTGGCAATGTCCCACCTAGCATCAACCCCAGCCCAACTCCAAAGGACAACAAGCAAAGTAGGGTCATGGACACTGACAAGAACCAGGGTTAATGCTGTCGGGGACACTAAAAATGAATGGATAAGATTATCCATGGAAAAAAGGTCCCGTCACGGACTCACGGATGCTAGGAGCATCCAATTGCTGTAGCGCAAGGAGAGTACACTGCACCTGATGGACGGTCCAGACATTTTGGTGCTTAGGGAAGGGCAGTGTATTTCAAGTGCCTGTGGGGAATCTTTGTTACTGTGGTGGATAACTGGATTCTCAAAGTGCCATCAAATGGAGTTGACGTCACAGGCCTGTGGACATTTGCTTTTTGTTTAACCAAAATTAGGCCCTTTTCTCTGATTTCGAGGAGAATGTGATAGCCCATATGGAGTAATGAGAGGGAGACTCTCCCGCCCTTCTATTAATGTTGTTTTTAATTTGCTTGTTTCTCTTCGTTTTTAATAAAACTTGAGTTACCATTAAAAAATAAATAAATAAAAGGAGCTGTTGTGCATAGTCAGTAAGGGAAATCTGAAAAGAGTTCGAAGCCATTTGGGCGCACCCTTAAACAGAGCATTTGACACCAAAACACCATTTTAAACCAAACCCCAGTTTGTTTGTGAATTTGGATGCACTTTTGCAAACTGTCATCTGGCACCCTGCTCAATGAAATAAGCACTAAAAGCCCACTTGCCAAAAACCCAATCGGATTGGATTTTGGTGAGTTGATCAACATAATTGCAGCCAATCTCTTTTTGCAGGAACCCTCTTTTTGTGAGAGTTGCGTCCAAACAGGCCCCTTAAGGTCTCTATCATGCAATAATAGAAAGGATCACTAAACAATGTCCTCTTCCTTTTCAAATAAAGTGTGTTAATTTTCATAAATGGGCAAAAGAACATACAGATTTTTTATTTTTTTAAAAAAAAAGAGGGATCATACAGTACACTGCTCAGATATAGCTGTATTTTTCATCTAGGCCTAGCAATCCACAGCATGAAGCATTCAAATGTCAAATGAAAATATGTTTAGATGCATTGCCCATGTTGTGTTTGGAACCCGACGGGAGAATATGCTACAAGGTCCTGACCTGTTCTGAAGGTGGGACCTCCGTCACACCATCTAACCGTTTTATCCTGCCACCTTTGTGGGATTTATTTTTTTATATTTTTTTTGAAAGATGAGATTATATTAAAAAGAGGCAACAAACACAAAAACACCAATAACAAAGAAAAGAAACCTAAAGACTAAAGACTGTAAAAAGAACCAGCATGAGACAGCCCTATGACTAGCTGGAACCCCTACCCTATCCTCAACCCAAAACGAAGCTCTTTACGGGGCCCAATCCAGAAACAAAACAAGAACCCTGGAGAAAACCCCAGCCTCAAAAACACTAATATTTCTGAAACACTGATTGTTTCTTCCAGCCTAAATAGCCCAAACAAAGAGCAGCGAGAAGGAAGATTCTCCACTTCTTTTTCCCAATAGCACCACTCGGCTCTCTATGCCAGCTGAGAAAAAGCGCATCCACCGACTTTGGCATTGACCAAGGCACACTACCATAGCGAATGATGCTCCACCAAATGTCTGAAGAGAATTGACAGTGGATGAACAAATGATCGACCATTTCCTCCTCACGTAAACATAGGAGACAAACATTCGGAATAATAAATCCCCTCCTCCTTGGGTTGTCAACTGTGAGGATACAATTTCTACCAGCGAGCCACCCGAAAGCTGCAACTTTGGGAGGGACTCCATAAGACCAAATCGGACTTGTATGCGAGGATGGATGTGGAGCATCTGGCACCAATAATGAATTATAGAGTGTCTTGATGGAGAAAATCCCCAATCCAGAAAGCGACCATCCAATACCATCCTACTGGAAGATCTTTGTCGGATGTTCAGCCACCTCTGTGGGATTTCCCTGGCAAATAATGAAATAATGGTAATGTGGCAGAGAGAGGTCCCACCTTCAGAACCTGTCAGAGCCTGGTAATATACTCTCCCATCAAGCACCAAATGCAGACGTCGGAAGTTGCGAACAACGGGACATCTTGATGTAATGCATCCAACATAACTAACCTAGTTCCACTGAAGGTGAGGCAACTATGGTGATAAACTTTCCCACTCAGAAGAACAGTTTCTTTCCAAAATGGAAATGATAGGCCAACTCGACCAAGTAAGAAAAGTGGGCTGACACAACCCGTGATCAATGCGCAGGGATGCAGGATCAGCACATCCGAGTATGGCATCATTTCCTACTATATCCAATCCCTATATATGACCAACAGGAGGGTGAATACTCCCACATCTCCTGCTCTAATGAGTGGGCTTACTAAGATCTGGAAAATCAGAAATCAGCCAGATCCATCCAAAGAACTGCATTAGACATGAGCATCCACATTTAAAAGACATTTTTGGATGCTTGGAAAAGGAGTACAATCATATTGCCTCAGTAGGAAAATCAAAGTCATGCACTCATTCCATATGAAGGGAAGAAAAGGGTCGGCATTCCTCCCAGATAGCATAGAAGAATACTAAATGTGTGAATTCCAGAGTAAAATCAGTAATCTGTGCAGCTAGTGTATGGCCGGTGATGAAAGACAGTGTTTGAAAACAGTGGTGTGGTTGAATTGGTTTTGGACTACACACAACTTCAGTGTAAAAATTAAAATTAAAAAACAAAAGAAAAAAGTTAAAGGATGTACACCAAGTTCAATCAAGTAAATTGTTCGGCACAACAAACTGTACATGCGGGCCTGCCTTTTTGGTGATCGAAATGGTTCACATGGTTTAGATTCATGGTGGATTGAAGATACACCCAGATCCATAGCTCAATTGGCAGACTGAGTGGAGATACCTCGTTTCAACACTTGAGATCTTGGTATCGATCCCTAGTGGGGGTGGCTAACATGGAGTGTGTGTACTGACATGGGTGTGCACTAACAAGCTAATCCAAAAAAAAAAAAAAAAATGGTGGATTGAAGATGCCCAAAAATCAGCACTATCAAGAGATGGTGCAGATTGGTTGTAGGTCCCCATTTTAAAACACAGTGCAGATTAGTTGACTCAAGTGCTGGACCAAATTAAATGTGAGCCATTGGTTGCAGGTCCCCATTTTCAAGCTCAGAAGCCTAGGATACCCAATAGGGAATACTGAGCATGGCCCGTCCCATGATGGAGCCCATAAGATCAAGAAAAGGCGAACCACAGTTGTACCTAGGGGTGTACACAAACCGGGCTAGCCCGGTTAGCTCGCTCGACTCTGCCCGAAAAAGCTTGACTCGGCCCGACCCGAAACTGAGTTCGGGTCGAGACGGACCATTTTTCTTAGCCCGAAACTGAGTTCGGGCCGAGTTCGGATAGGGCCCAGTTCGGCCCGACTCGGTTCGAAACTCGACTCGACCCGACTCGACTCGGCCCGACCTGGTCCGACCCGGTCGAGTGTGTGTGTGTGTGTGTGTGTGTATTCATAACCTAACCCCACCCATCCCTTTCCCCTTTCATAACCTAACCCCACCCGTCCCTTTCCCCTTTCATAAACTAAATCAACGGCATGGATCTCCGTATCATGTGCCCCACTAGGTTGTAGTAGGTTCGTCATGTCATGATGCATCAACAGTCCTGATTCGTGGATAATGCTATTTTACATTAGAGAAATGTTCACCCTTCCCATATAACATTGTACATGAACTTTCACTTGCAACCTATCATTCTACGCCAATCATCATCATGAGCTAATGTATCGCTTTTGTTAAAAAATCCAAGCCGTTGGAAAGGGTGGGCCGCACCATAACATTGTATGTGAACATTTCTCCACTAAGTATGATAAAGCTAAATGAGAAATCGCCCGAACTCAGTTCGAAATTGGCCGACCGAAAGTTCGAATTGGTCCGAACTCGGCCCGAACTCGCCCGATTGTCGCTTCGGCCGGGTTGGCCGGATGTTGGCCCTGGTGGACCGGGCCGGGCCGAGTTCGGCCGGGTGTGGCCAATAGGACTGTGCCGGGCCGGCCGAGCCCGATGTCGACCCGGATCGACCCGTGTACACCCCTAGTTGTACCAGCACTGGGTTGAACAAGAAAAACAGTTTCATTGATCGAGCATTATAATTTATATGATACCTCCATTTGCTATGGTCAGCCTTAACTGAATGATGTTTAGGGTCTGTTTGGGCGGTGGGATTAGAAGGGATTCGGTGGGATGGGATTCATATGGTCCTGTGCCAATTCCACTCCATGTTTGGTAAGAATGGAAAAGCTTGGAATTACATTAATGGAATTACATTGGGTCCCGTGCCAATTTCACTCAATGTTTAGCAAGTTGTGTAGGTCTTACCATGATGTGTGGGCTATATCCACACCGTCCACCCATTTATCGAGATTATTTTAGAGCATGGGCCAAAAAATCAGGTAAATCTAAAGCTCAAATGGACCCCACCATAGAAAGCAATGGGGATTGAATACTTACAATTGAAAACTTCTTTGAGGCCACATAAGTTTTGGATCTACCTCATTTTTAGGCCCATGCCATAAAATGAGGTTACAAAACAAATTAACAGTTTAGATATAACACGTGTGTTATTCTCAGTAATTTCAAATGATGGTAGGTATATCCATTCAATGTACCACCGTATTATGAACAAAGCATGGCATTAATTTTATGCCATGGCAATAGGGACAATCCCTACCACGGGTAATAATTATGTTTTTGGAATCCCATCCCACCTAATCCCGTCTAATCCCACTGCCCAAACAGACCCTTAGGGCATACAAATAGAAGAATCCAATACGTACCTGATGCAAAAGGTGTTGAGAAAAGTGAAGAGCCTCCAATGGCAGGAGTAGAAGCAAAGGATGGGGTACCGGCTCCAAACAAAGATGGCGTCTGTGCTGAGCCAAACAAAGATGCTGATGCAGCAGACCCAAAAGGTGAAGATTGGGGGGCAAACCCTGATGGCCCAAATAGGCTAGACGATGGAGCAGACGCCGTAGGTGTGGAAAAGAGAAAAGATGATGTGGTGGGGGCAGAAGGAGCAGATGATGATTGAGGGCTAAAAAATGAGAAATTGCTCGCAGAAGAAGCTGCGGAAGTTGCTACAGCTGGCTGTGGGACATTTGAAGCTCCAGGCACTGCTGAGCTGGCAAACAAACCAGCAACTTGAGTGGATGGTTGTGAAACTGAGGGTAGGTGCAAGGTCGGATGAACCCTTCTGGCAGCTGCTTCTTGTTTGGCTGTTTCTCTCCGATCAGCCTCGAGAAAAGGATTGTTCCCATCGCCCCGACGCCGCTGGTCAGCTAGATAAGCAGTTTTCATCGACTCAATATACTGATGAAGACTCTCGACCTACAAACATAAGGTTTCGCTTAAAAAGAAATAAAAACAATTTTATGAGAATTATAACATATAAGCCACAAAAAGAAGATGCTTGAAATTCCCCAAACTGCACTTTGGTGGAGCTCCAAGTTACAAGGAGCCCCTTCATAATTGAACGGTGATTGGAATAGTTTACCTGGTGTGACCCAGTGTTGATAGGCCCAGTGCACAAGCTACACCAGTTGTACATGTTGGCAGCCAGTGGGCCCACCGTGGTTTGCAATGGATGGTTAAAAACAAAAGGGGCCTTTATGATTTTGTGTCAGTTTGCAGGCCCTGGTGAGGCCCAATACATCATCCGGACAATGGAATTTTTAAAGCAAACACTAGTGATCACAGAACACTAGATGAACGGTTCAGAGCCCTGAGGTGGATCCCATGTAGGGGGGTTCCTGGTGAGACAAATTACAGGGAGGTCCTATGAGTTACTTGCATTGTCTCTATTAAGCCACCAACCCCACCCCCCAACCCCCAACACACACACGGGATCTCAAACCCATGACCTCAGAGTGGAAACACTCAGTGTTTACCACTGAGCCATGATTGAAGACCCCATTCTGGAAGACATTTGAATACATCACAAGAAAAAGCAACAGATATCAAATATAATGATTGGCATAAAATTCTTTACCATACAAAAAACAGGGTCAAAGTATATATGAGGTATCTTACCTTGGCAGCAACATGGACAAAGAAATCATGCACATTTGACATAACTTTCGGCAGAGAATGCAATAACGACATATCTGAGCTGGAAGAATTTTCATCAGTATTTGAGAGGAGCAGCTGCTCTAACTCTTCAATCCACTGCCTGCATTCACCAAGGTACTTCTCAAATCTGCCAACAGTGTTCTGTAAAAACGGAGATGGCCTCTTAGGGACCCCGCTGTAGAAATCAAAGACAGGTATCATAGAGCTTGGTGTTGGTTGAGCAGTTGTGGTGGGAACTAATGCCGTTGCAGGAGTCTGAGTAGGAGCAGCAGCATTCAAAGCAGTAGCCATGTTTGGATGAACAAACCTTGGCCGAAGCATCATAAATGAGCGAACCGCAACCTCTGTGTCTCTCATCATACCTTTTACAACAGCCATCAGCTCTTGCAACAGAATTTTTTCCCTTTCCATGGCAGTGCTGATTCCCCCAAGTTCCTATAAACCAACAAAAAATTCAAAATTCAACATCTGGTGTTAGCAAGATCTCCAAGGCCGTCCAACTGGTGGCAAATGCATGTGACCAAACCATTTTGACTTCAAAAGAATAGAGCAGAAAATTGTTGAAAAGGAGATATTAATTGCACAAGACAGCTTGCAGTTCAAATGCATATATTTTGAGGAAATAAACCTAAGTACAGCGTTGGTCCTCGCTTCTGATAACCAATTCCTATAACAATGCTCTTCGTAATAAAAGAGACTTCAAAGTACTGCAAAGAATCACATAAAACCAAGATTATTTGTGAAGTAACCACACATAAGCCCACCCATGTGTCATGCAAATCAGTTGAGAAAATGTCAGGAGCTTTTCACGAACGTCTCAGGGTTTGCAAGCATCACGTAAACAAGAGTGCATCTTTTCCAGTCTTGGAAGAGATTAAGAAAACTAAGGTCATCAGCCTTTTCGGACATAGTGGGTCACACGCTCACTTCTAAGCTCTTGTTTCTTGGCCTCGATTCATGACCAGTGTAAGTTGGGAGCAACTCGTTTCTATTCTCATTCAAATAAACAATGCAAACCAGCTCTGAGAACTTACTGATTTTTTTGAACAAAGCAAACAACTGGTTTTTTTTTTAAAAGCAAACAACAGTCGCACTGGTTGTATCTATAAGGAGTCTTACCCGCCAACCATTTATGAAGATGGTTGAGATTTATGCACCTATTCACCTCTACAATGGAACCAAGAACCCAAGGAATACTACACTATATTGAAGAGTCAATGCAAGTAAATGCAAAACTGCCTGCATTTTCAAGCTTATGTTACTCTAAAAGATGAGACTAGTTAGTTGGTTATTGTCAGTAATGACGTCAAATGTGTCAAAGTCACTCAAAATAAAGTTTAAATCATTTCCAAAAAGTATTGCACCAACTCGAAGGACTCCAAATAATGTTCCCCTCAAGAGTAAATTTTATCATGTTTTAAAATCAAAACCCATAAAGTACAAGTTCCTAATGCGTCCTTCAAAGACAAATCTTTTAAATAAATTGAGTTTAAAATCACATAACAAGACCCTAGAAAAACACAACTTGAATTAAAGATATGAGACCGGAAAAAAAAAAAAAAAAACAAAAAAAACAAAAAAAGGAAATAAATTAAGTATATGATGGGGACATCGCGCACGCACGCCCCCCTATGCACGTACGCAAGGAAAAGGAGGACCCCACCGTCGATCTGGCTCGATGACGACATCCAGGGAGGGCCTCCTAACTAGAAGACAAGTTTTGGTTCAGAAAAGTGGGCCCGATAGTCAAGAAAAGCCCATCATGGGATCTCATGATCGTGGCCCACTCGTCGGATTGATCTCATTTTTTAGGTTTTGCTTATTGTTATTATTTAGAACATTGTGAACGCTTTAGATTTCTGTGTTTGGTTTTTATTTTAGTTTACTTCATCGCCAAGTAATAGGTGTCGCACATGGTGCGAGTTTTTGGGTATAGGGCTCTCACTATAAATAGGCATCCCTTGTAGTTCTTTTGATTCATTGAAGTTTAATAAAAATTCCTGCTTTAGTTTTCTGCTCTCTTCGTGAGTTGTGTAAGAACTCAAAAGTGGGTGCGAAGCCCTCCCTTTTCGAAGGGCTAACTACCGTGGTGCGAAGCCACATCGACCCCGATTCATCCTCATTCCCCATCATCTTTTTTTCATCTTCCCCCACCATCCATACTTCGAATTCGTCCTTCTGTTGCATCGGAGTTCTTCATTACAGCAGGTTTCCAGATTTCAACCCGTAGGTGAGTTGAAACTTCGACGGAGCGCCCCAAGCCCGCCATCCATAAGCGGGATCGTCTTTTGGTTCAAGTTTTTATCCTCTTTATTTCTCTCATAGCCTTTTTTTTTCATGAAACCTAGCCCTAGATTACGTTTTCCCTAACTTATATGCCCCTTTTCTTTCCCTAAGGTTCCTTGATTTGAAACTGGTGAATCCCTTGGATTAGGGACTGATTACTATGTATGTGTGAAGGATTATTTCTTATCTTTGAGTATCGTTTGCTTCATAATTTTTATTGATCCAAAGCTATCATGTGTAGGCTTCTGGACCCGCATAAATTCCCTTTAATTGAACGTTGGATTTTCATGTGGGATGTGGAATTTGTGTAATTGTTTCTGAATGGTATGATCTAAGCCTGAAATCTTGCATATCATATTTACATTTCATGTCATGCATCAAATTTGGTATCAAAGCCTAGGGTTCTTGTAGGGGAATTCACCACATATTTAAGGTTTAATTTATTTGAGTCCTTCATGCATCCAGTCCATCACATATAGCCTTTAGGAGTTCATAGTCCTTGATATTAGCTGTTGAAATTTCTTTCTAACAGGTAGCTAGCAACTCACGTTGTGGACATTGGAATTTTCTGTTATTCCTTATTTTGACAACTATATTGCTTTGGATTTTAGTAAGCACTACGTAGTTTCCTCATATAGTCTCATAGATCATTTAGTCTCATATAGTCGTCGTAAAAGTCCCATGGTGGAGCTAGCAAGTTGTACGCACACGTACGTTCATGGTTTGGCTAGCACCCTACACTGACATGGAACAACTACTAGAGTCACTAAACAAGTTGTCCCAACAGATCGAGTCGATGGGTAAGCGCATGGAACAAAGCATAGATCAACGCCTATTTCCTCCCTCGTGACAAACCCCACCATTAAAGAAAATGTCCAATCTCAAAGGAATGGCCGGGAGGATAGACCAATGAATGGAGTTGGTCAAGGAATTAATTATGGGCGTGCACCCAGTACACTCACCCCATGAGGGACATCAAGGCCACTATTTTGAGGGGAACAACATGTGCAGCCTTGTGGCTAGAGAGAGTGCACCAGAGGCTAGTGTAGAGTTACCCACCGAGGTCATTCTGGTAATGGATGAGTTATGTGATGTCTTTCCTGATGATCTACTAGATGAGTCTCCCCCTAGGAGAGATATAGAGCACACAAGAACATGGGATACCGTAATACCTACAGCCGAGTTTGTGTTTAATAGTTCTATCGATAGGTCCATAAGTCTCAGTCCTTTTGAAGTCGTTACTAGTTATAAACCTGAGAAACCTATTGATCTTGTCCCTATGTCACTGTCCCATAGGCCGTCAAAGCCTATAGAGTCTTTCGCGCATCACATTCATTCATGGCATCAAAAAATCAGGCAGAAGATCACTACTAGTAATGAACATTACAAATTTTCTCGAAACCAACATAAACATTTCAAAGGATTCAATATTGGGGACTCTCAATGGTCCGCATCTCGGCCTTAGCGGTACCTCCGGAGTCATTCGTAGTTACACGCGCTACTGACCCTTCAAAATTATAAAACGAAACTGCCTCAATGCATGAGAGTAGATCTTCCACCTTCTATGGGAATTAGTTCCACATTCAATGTGGAGGATCTAATTTTTTCGCATTGGGACCACTAAGACTTTGTCCAAATTCCTTCGCCTACTCGTCCTCATTTTCCATATTTATCCCTTGAACCATGGCCCTTCCCGACCCATTTTTCACCTCACGTCCCATACCTACCCGTCCCGACCCATTTTTCCAAATTTTACCTCACATACCTACTCTTCCCGATATTTCTTCCCAAATAATACCTCCCATACCTACTGTCCCAACCCATTTTTCCAGCCTCTGTCCCTCCCATACCTACCCATCCCGACCCATCTTCCCAATTCTATCTCCCATACCTATCCTTCCCTACCCATTTTTTCAAATTTCTACATCTCATACCTAACCTTCACACACCCAAAAGGAAATAGAGGATATCCCGGACCATAAAATAGTTTCAACGTGATGGACGGCTGGTCTCGGTACTGGTTAAATGGAAGTCACGCCTATCCTTCGATAAGACGTGGCTCACCGAGGAGGAGCTCAGAGACTTGATCCGACATCTTGAGCGGTTCAGAGTTTTATTTCGCCAAGAGCGAAATCTTCACAAATGGAGAATTGATGGGGACATCGCGCACGCACGCCCCCTACGCACGTACGCATTTGGAAAAGGAGGACCCCACCGTCGATCCGCTCGATGACGACATCCAGGAGGGCCTCCTAACTAGAAGACAAGTTTTGGTTCAAAAAGTGGGCCCGATAGTCAAGAAAAGCCCATCATGGGATCTCATGATCGTGGCCCACTATCAGATTGATCTCATTTTTAGGTTTTGCTTATTATTATTTAGATTGTGAACGCTTTAGATTTCGTGTCCCTTATTTTAGTTTACTTCATCGCCAAGTAATAGTGTTTTTTTTTGGTTGAAGTTTTTTGGTATAGTGGCTCTCACTTATAAATAGGCATCCTTGTAGTTCTTTTGATTCATCAAGTTTAATAAAATTCTGCTTTAGTTTTTCTCGCTTAAAAGGCGTGAGTTGTGTAAGAACTCAAAGTGGGTGCGAAGCCTCCTTTTCGAAGGGCTAACTACCATCTTCTCGGAGTGTTTGAAAATGGAGTTGAAGCCACATCGACCCCGATTCATCCTCATTCCCCATCATCTTTTTCATCTTCCCCACCATCCATACTTCAATTCGTCCCTTCATGTTGCACGGAGTTCTTCATTACAAAAAGGTTTCGATTTCAACCCGTAGGTGAGTTGAAACTTCGAGTTAAGCCCGCCATCCATAAGCGGGATCGTCTTTTGGTTCAAGTTTTTATCCTCTTTATTTCTCTCATAGCCTTTTTTTTTTCATGAAACCTAGCCCTGATTACGTTTTCCTAACTTATATGCCCCTTTTCTTTCCCTAAGGTTCCTTTTTTGAAATCGGTGAATCCCTTGGATTAGGGGACCGGTTTTATGTATGTGTGAAGGATTATTTCTTATCTTTGAAGTATCGTTTGCTTCATAATTTTTATTGATCCAAATTTATCATGTGTAGGCCTGGACCCGCATAAATTCCCCTTTAATTGAACGTTGGATTTTCATGTGGGATGTGGAATTTGTGTAATTGTTTCTGAATGGTATGATCTAAGCCTGAAATCTTGCATATCATATTTACATTTCATGTCATGCATCAAATTTGGTATCAAAGCCTAGGGTTCTTGTAGGGGAATTCACCACATATTTAAGGTTTAATTTATTTGAGTCCTTCATGCATCCAGTCCATCACATATAGCCTTTAGGAGTTCATAGTCCTTGATATTAGCTGTTGAAATTTCTGCTAACAGAAAGCTAGCAACTCACGTTGCTGGAATTTTCTGTTATTCCTTATTTTGACAACTATATTGCTGGATTTTAGTAGACTACGTAGTTTCCCTCATATAGTCTCATAGGATCATTTAGTCTCATATAGTCATCGTAGAAAGTCCCTAGGTGGAGCTAGCAAGTTGTACGCCCGCACGTACGGTTCATGGTTTTGGCTAGCACCCTACACTAGACATGGAACAACTACTAGAGTCACTAAACAAGTTGTCCCAACAGATCGAGTCGTGGGGTAAGCGCATGGAACAAAGCATAGATCAACGCCTTGACCAAGTAGAGGCCTCCCTCGATGAATTTTTGTAACCCCACCATTAAAGAAAATGTCCAATCTCGTGCAGTGTGGCCAGAGGATAGACCAATGAATGGAGTTGGTCAAGGAATTAATTATGGGCGTGCACCCGCACACTCACCCCATGAGGGACATCAAGGCCACTATTTTGAGGGGAACAACATGTGCGGCCTCAAATTTAGAGAGAGTACACCAGAGGCTAGTGTAGAGTTACCCACCAAGGTCATTCTGGTAATGGATGAGTTATGTGATGTCTTTCCTGATGATCTACTAGATGAGTCTCCCCCTAGGAGAGATATAGAGCACACAAGAACATGGGATACCGTAATACCTACGAGCGGAGTTTGTGTTTAATAGTTCTATCGATAGGTCCATAAGTCTAGTCCTTATGAAGTCGTTTAGTTATAAACCTGAGAAACCTATTGATCTTGTCCCTATGTCACTGTCCCATAGGCCGTCAAAGCCTGTAGAGTCTTTTGCACATCACATTCATTCATGGCATCAAAAAATCAGGCAGAAGATCACTACTAGTAATGAACATTACAAATTTTCTGCAAACCAACATAAACATTTTAAAGGATTCAATATTGGGGACTGCAATGGTCCGCATCTGGCCCGAGCGGTACTTAGGGGTCGTAAGAGTTACACGCGCGTGTTTATGACCCTTCAAAATTATAAACGAAACGGTCTCAATGCATATGAGGTAGATTTTCCACCTTCTATGGGAATTAGTTCCACATTCAATGTGGAGGATCTACCATGACTTTTCGGTGGGACCACTAAGACTTTGTCCAAATTTCCCTTCGCCTACTCGTCCTCATTTTCCATATTTATCCCTTGAACCATGGCCCTTCCCGACCCATTTTCTCACCTACTACGTCCCATACCTACCCGTCCACCCATTTTCCCACCTTTTACCTCACATACCTACTCTTCCCGACATTTCTTCCCAGTGCTATACCTCCCATACCTACTGTCCCAACCCATTTTTCCACCTCTACTACCTCCCATACCTACCCGTCCCGACCCATCTTCCCACCTCTATCTCCCATACCTATCCTTCCCTACCCATTTTTCACCTCTACATCTCATACCTAACCTTCACACACCCAAAAAAATAGAGGATATCCCGGACCATAAGATAGTTTCAACGTCGGACGGCGGTCTCAAGCACCTGTTAAATGGAAGTCACGCCCACCTTCAGATAACTTCGTGGCTCACCGAGGAGGAGCTTTTGAGACTCATCCCGACATCTTGAGCTTATCGAACCAGAGTTTTATTTCGCCGAAGAAATCATTAAATCTTCACAAATGGAAGAATTGATGGGGACATCGCGCACGCACGCCCCCCTACGCACGTACGCAAGGAAAAGGAGGACCCCACCGTCGATCTGGCTCGATGACGACATCCAGGGAGCAAGGTGTCCCGTATCGGTATCGGTTGGCGTAACGGTGACCTCCAAAACCGATACGGATACGGGGGCGTAACGGCGATACGGGGGCGTAACGGCCGTAACTAGTAAAAAATTTTTTTTGCCAAAAAAATATGAAAAAATATGGATTAAATCCGGAATATTCTAAGCATTCCAAATATACATTCATTTATAAATTGGAACATGGTTATGGTGGTGTAACGGTCCACTCTTTGGTGAGAAGTTGTATCGGACTGTCTGATGAATTTATGAACCAGATAACCTAAATTTGACTACAAAATTCATATTTTTAATTTTCTAACTCTACTATCAATGATAGATACATTAGAATGAATGTAATATGAAAATATCTTACATTAGGTGTTTTAATTATTTTTGAGGAATTTCTCGAACATACCATGGTCCTGTGCACGTGACTCGTGATTCTTGTCTATAACTTGTCATCCTCAAGTCAAGAATATTAAAAAAATAAATTAGTAATGTTCGATATACTCCCCGCAACTTGATTAAGGATTACTTGATTGGTTGTCGGGAGTTATTTTAAATACAAGTTCGACAAAGTGTCAAGTGTGTGCATGACCGCATGACTTCTTGCAATAATATCATGTGAGTCAGCTACAAATACTTACCTAGTTACCTTAATACAAATATATACTCACAATCACAAGTCACCACCAAAATGAAAATCGCTTTTTGTGGTTGCTCGACCTCCACATCATCGTCATCGTCACCATCGTCGAGGTCATCCAATAGGTGTAGGTGCTTTGCATATCCATAATATCCAAGGTGCGTAAGGAAATACTTGATCAACGAAACCAGAAGATGACCGATCCCGACTAGGCAACGACTCGACCCCGAGTAAGGATATCCACCAAGGTGCCCGTCGAATAGCCATACTTGCCCATACTCAGTTTGTTGAGAATCTTGAGATTGAGAGTGCGTCTGCTGCGATGAGTAACTTGGATTTGGATCTGGATATCTATAATCATATGAATATTGATCGGAGGGCTACTCCAACATGAATGTGATGGAACAGCTCAATATAACCATCATAATCATAATCCAATTGACCATAAGAATATCCATCATAATAACCAAGACCATGAGCCTGGCCGATGATGTTCGGACCTCTCGGACCCCGGTGCACCACTAGATGTACCCTCATCCCATTTGTTGTATCGTGACTCGGTACACTCGTAGTCCGACCGTGTACCACGTCATCAATGTTCATCGCCATCGCGATCCGTAGACGGTAGTATAGGGGGTAAGCAACACCGAAGTGCCGCACTGGGGGCGGGGGGTTGTCATCATCCGACACACGGTCACGCTACCACTTGCTCGTACTATTTTGTTGATCTTGAGCCAGTATCCGTACGTGGCATAAACGCCGCCTCTCTTCTTGGGTCCAACACATCTACACGACTCTCTTGTTGCGCTTTCGTATTTACGGGTCATCAATTTCCAATTCTTCACTATCCTCTTCAATTTGCTTTTCCTTGTTTCCAACCAAGGTAGAAGTGGGTCATCCTCATCATAAATATTGTCCAAGTTTATTGACAAATGAGTCTCCGTCATCGGTGCAATTGTAATGCTCCTATGATGTCGTCGCATTCTTAATTTTATATTGTAGTGCATGAAGACAAGTCTATCTAATGTTCTACTGCAATCTATTCCTATTCTTTGAATGAATGAGCGCAAAACAACTCCAATTCCTTTCGCAGCTAGAGAGAAGATGTTGTTTGGCTCAAAACTTTTATCGCAATTTTTGGAGAGCCTTCGTACTTCTCCGAAATTAATCCACCATTCGGCCTACTTGTAACCTGAACATTGCATCTTTGTCAGCAAGAACATCTCCAAAGCTACTGGCGATTTCCAAATGTATCTAATTCATTCAACGCCTTTATTTGTAAATCTAAGTCGGACTCTAATCTCTTTATCACATTTTTTAGCCCGACACGAACTTCATCATCCTCAACAAATGATTGGGCATATCTATACCTAGGATTTAGGTAGTAACCTCTTTGCATGAAGATCGTGATGGAGTTGTTTTGTCCATCTCCTGTCGATCATCTTCCAATAGGTCTCCCAGCCTACAATCACGTTGAATTGCAAGCTTTGCCTTATCCATGGCATCATATAGGAAGCCCATGGTAGGTGCTTCATCGGTTTCAACAAGACGGAGTACCCTCATTAGTGGCTCCATCACCTTTAGGATCGCTTTAACCTTCTTCCAATATTTGTTGTCCCGTATGGTATTCACAACGTCGACCGGTGTGCCTGATGTCTTCTTCCCATGTTTTGTGTTGAGCCATTCTCGAAGCAAACATCTCACTCAACTCTCCCTATCTTTGGAATAAACTCTCTAATGCTATAAAGTTTGTTGCGAATCTAGTCGCCGCAGGCCTCAACAACTCTCGTCCTTTCGTGAACTTTCTCATTATTGCGACTACTTGATTATGGTTGTAAATAAACGTCGTCACTTCCTTTGCCCTTTCGACCATTTCCTTAACATTCTTCTTCTTCCCAATATCTTCCAATATAAGATCGATACAATGGGCAGCACATGGTGACCAAAAAAGATGTTTTCTCTCATCCATCAACATATGTCCTGCAGCTTATATGATGCTTCATTATCTGTCACAATCACTACATTCTCCTCCAATCTCATCCACAACTTTATCCATTAGACCCATAATATATTCGTAAATCTTTTGTTGCTTACGAGGCATCAATTGACTTGTGGTATATAGTTCTAAGTGGCATACACCATGAAGTTGATCATGCTTTACGTCTGGTTGGGCCGGCCCAACCATCACACATGATCGTGCATCCTCTCGCTTGCCATACGAGTTTAAAGGTAGCCACGTATGCTTTCACATCCACATACTCGCATCTGTCCATCCATTTCCCCCAATCTCCTTAGCCGTGGGAGCTTTTATTCCTTCACCGCTTCTGCCGCATCGATTACCACCGCCAATATGGAGAATTGGCCGCGTTAGGAGGTATGTTGGCATGTATAAATAACTTTGTCTTCTTCGCTTCTACCTAATTTCTCAACGGAAGTTCTACTCCACATTTGTTTTATTTTTTTTTTTGTTTAGTTGATTCTTTCCTAAATAGGATTGGATCAATAGAGGGTCTCCTAGGCTCATTTACTTCTTCATCCAAACGTATAGGGGCATCACGTGAAGATGTCATGCGTCGGCTCTCCCAAACATACGTCGTAACCCACCAAACCTACCCCCCCCCTCGGTCCCCACTGCGAAGCTTACTTCCGCTGCACTCCCTGTCCCACTCCCACTCCCACCGCCTTCCTCGTATCACGCACCGACCCATGCGTGCCAAACATGCGGCGTTCTTCCTCTTCACGAGCTGACGCACGCTCTCTCCTAGCTATAGTTAATTCCCGATCCGAATCTTCGTCGAATCAATAATATCTTCATCACGAACGCCCATATATTCGGACCAAACACTTCCTGTCGAGCTGCATCCAAAATATCATCTTTCTTCTTTTGTACAGCAGCACGTTTACCCTTCGACTCATCCAAACTAGCTTGCATTAAAAGCATTATTTCTTTCGCACTTCGCACATGGCGCAACTTGGCCCTTTTTCGATGTGCTTAAATGTTGTTTGAGACGGGTAATTCCACCACCACTAGTCTATCACAATACTTGCACTTCATTTGATGCCTAGTACCACCAACCCTCTCACAATGTTGCCATCCAATATCCTCATTTACTTGTTGTTGGCGGACCAGACATTTCTTTAGGTTTAGGATATGAGTATAAGTGTATGACTATGTTAATAAAGATAATTTTATGTTCTAACTAAACCCTAAGAAGCTCCAAACCCTGTTCAATATAAGCAAATAAAAATATAAAGTCACTAATTTGAAAATACAAAAAAAAATTTATAAAATGACACCACAAATCTGTAAAATGCACATTAGCATGTTTTACACTTCTACTATGATTAACACATCATATGACATGATTAAAAACAAAAAACAACCCTTAAAAATTGATTTTTCAAATTTTAAAAAAAATGGTCAAAATTCATGCGTAAATAGAAAAAAATATTAAAAAATATAAAATGGCACTCCAAATCAGTAAAATGTACATTAACATATTCTACTATGATTAACACATCATATGGCATCATTAAAACAGCAAAAGAATCATTAAAAAATGATTTTTCGAATTTTCAAAAAAACGGCCAAAATTCATGCGTAAATAGAAAAAAAATATAAAAAAATATAAAATGGCACTCCAAATCTGTAAAATGTACATTAACATATTCTACTATGATTAACACATCATATGGCGTCATTAAAACAGCAAAAGAATCATTAAAAAATGATTTTTCAAATTTTCAAAAAAACGGCCAAAATTCATGCGTAAATAGAAAAAAATATTAAAAAATATAAAATGGCACTCCAAATCTGTAAAATGTACATTAACATATTCTACTATGATTAACACATCATATGGCATCATTAAAACAGCAAAAGAATCATTAAAAATGATTTTTCGAATTTTCAAAAAAACGGCCAAAATTCATGCGTAAATAGAAAAAAAATATTAAAAAATATAAAATGGCACTCCAAATCTGTAAAATGTACATTAACATATTCTACTATGATTAACACATCATATGGCATCATTAAAACAGCAAAAGAATCATTAAAAAATGATTTTTCGAATTTTCAAAAAAACGGCCAAAATTCATGCGTAAATAGAAAAAAATATAAAAAAATATAAAATGGCACTCCAAATCTGTAAAATGTACATTAACATATTCTACTATGATTAACACATCATATGGCATCATTAAAACAGCAAAAGAATCATTAAAAAATGATTTTTCGAATTTTCAAAAAAACGGCCAAAATTCATGCGTAAATAGAAAAAAAATATAAAAAAATATAAAATGGCACTCCAAATCTGTAAAATGTACATTAACATATTCTACTATGATTAACACATCATATGGCATCATTAAAACAGCAAAAGAATCATTAAAAAATGATTTTTCGAATTTTCAAAAAAATGGCCAAAATTCATGCGTAAATAGAAAAAAAATATTAAAAAATATTAAATGACACCCCAAATCTGTAAAATGCACATTATCATGTTCTACTATGATTAATACATCATATGGCATGATTAAAACAGTAAAACATATTTAAAAAAATAAATACCTATTTTTGATAATTTCTGAAAATGGCCCACCGAGCTTTGATTCAACCAAATCCATGATATAACGTGTTTTTGTCCCAAATAACCACCTCAAGTTGGTCGAAATTACTATTGGAAGGTATGAAAAATAGTTTAGAAGCAAGAACTTTGAAAAAAAACAGCAAAAAAGTCATTAAAAGACAAAAAAAAGAGCCGTTATCGGACCGTTACGGTGGCCGATCACATTGATCACGTTACGGTTGACCGATATCTGGGCCGATACGGGGCAGATCGGCCGACACGGTGCAAAATCAGAACGTGCGGCGATCGACCAGATCGCCAGATCGGCCAATACTCGTTATCGCATGTTACGTATCGGCCGATACGGCCGATACGTAACCGATTCCGGACACCTTGCCAGGGAGGGCCTCCTAACTAGAAGACAAGTTTTGGTTCAGAAAAGTGGGCCCGATAGTCAAGAAAAGCCCATCATGGGATCTCATGATCGTGGCCCACTCGTCGGATTGATCTCATTTTTTAGGTTTTGCTTATTGTTATTATTTAGAACATTGTAACGCTTTAGATTTACTCGTGTTTGGTTTTTATTTTAGTTTACTTCATCGCCAAGTAATAGGTGTCGCACATGAGTGCGAGTTTTTGGTATAGGGTTCTCCCTATAAATAGGCACCCTTGTAGTTCTTTTGATTCATTGAAGTTTAATAAAATTCACGCTTTAATTTTCTCTCTTCTTCGTGAGTTGTGTAAGAACTCAAAGTGGGTCAGCGGCCCTCCCTTTTCGAAGGGCTAACTACCGTGGTGCGGAAGCCACATCGACCCCGATTCATCCTCATTCCCCATCATCTTTTTTCATCTTCCCCACCATCCATACTTCGAATTGGTCCTTCTGTTGCATCGGAGTTCTTCATTACAGCAGGTTTCCAGATTTCAGCCCGTAGGTGAGTTGAAACTTCGACGGAGCGCCCCAAGCCCGCCATCCATACGCGGGATCGTCTTTTGGTTCAGGTTTTTATCCTCTTTATTTCTCTCATAGCCTTTTTTTTTCATGAAACCTAGCCCTAGATTATGTTTTCCTAACTTATATGCCCCTTTTCTTTCCTAAGGTTCCTTGATTTGAAACCCCGTGAATCCCTTGGATTAGGGACTGATTACTATGTATGTGTGAAGGATTATTTCTTATCTTTGAGTATCGTTTGCTTCATAATTTTTATTGATCCAAATCATATCATGTAGGCCTGGACCCGCATAAATTCCCTTTAATTGAACGTTTGGATTTTCATGTGGGATGTGGAATTTGTGTAATTGTTTCTGAATGGTATGATCTAAGCCTGAAATCTTGCATATCATATTTACATTTCATGTCCTGCATCAGTATAGGACTTTTGAGTTGAAGTCAAATCCTAACCAACCAATACCACAATACATATAGGTCAACATAATGGCGATTGTCACAAGTCATAGATCAACTTGATGCCTTGACCAATTACGAGGTCAGAAATCCTTCCCAAAAAAAAAAAAATCCTCCACAAAATCCTCCACCTTTAGTAAGAATGTTGTCTTTCAAAATGACATTGAAAGCTGAGGTGTCAAGTCTTTGACTTCTAAATTTCTAATGATTCTTATAAATTGATATGATATATGATATATCAAAAATCGTCTATATCAGTTCATGTATTAACTATATAGTGCATGATGAATAGTGCCCGGGTCGTGTTTATCTCAAAAACAACTTGAAAAATGTCCAAATTTTGAGAATTAGTGAGATTCATCTCAATAATGCATAAATCTAGCTTAAACAACAATTTCCCCAAAAAACTCCACAAAGAACAAAAAAAAAAAAAAAAAAAAGATAAATAATGCCTGGGTTACATATCATCTCGAAAACAACCCAAAATTGTGAAATTGGGAGGGTCCATCTCAATAATGCATAAATCTACCTTAAAACAACAATTTATTTTCTTTTTCTTTTTCTTTTTTTTTAAATTTTGAGAAGCAGCACAATTTTATTTTCCTCAAAAGCAGCGCAATTTTATTAAGAAGCTCACCAATTAAAAAAGCTGAGGTGAGGAACAAATTACAAAGCAAACAAAGAAGCCAAATTATAAACATCCCTGGCTCCCAAGAAGAAAGCCCATTCCACCACAAGCACCTTGATCCTCATCAAATCCGCCACCATGACTCCTATTTTGGAAGCATAGGTTGTTATTCTCCACACCCCCCCCCCCCCCCAATCGTTAAGGACTAGAAAGCACCTTGCCCCTGTCCCACCCCCTCCATGCAAAGCCAAATGGAATTCATTGATAGACTCCGACAATACCCATGAGATATTGAAGATAGCTAACATTGATTTCCACACCTTACGGGCCTCAAGGCAATGGGTGAATAGATGGTCTATTGACTCTACTTCGCTCATGCACATCACCCACATTTGGAAGAACCATCGCTCCTCTTTGAAGATTGTCGATCGTGAGAACATTGTTCCTCTCCACCAACCACACAAAGGCCACAACGCTAGGAGGTGCTCCATAACACCAAGAATAGAACACACAAACCTTCTGCTCTTTGACCTTAAAACAACCATTTCACCAAAGAAATTTCAAAAATAAAAACTAACAAAAAATTCTGACAATTAATTCCCAGGTAACGTGTCATCTCAAAAATTGATTAAAATGCACAAAATTCGTGAAATTCATAGATACATCTCCAAAAAGCATAAATCTAGATTAAAATAACAATCTCCCCAAATAAATTTTCAAGAAAAAATAAAATGAATAGTGCCCAAATTACTCTTAATCTCTAAGATGGTCCGAATTAGAATCAACCGTGATTTGGTGGATTAGGGCCCATTATGTGTGTGTGTGTGTGTGTGTGTGTGTGTGTGTGTGTGTGTGTATAAAAGAAGAAGAAGAAGAAGATGAAGAAGCCAAAACATTGATCATTTGCCATTTTTTCAATTTTCCCCAAAATGGGCGACTCCACTTTGATTCATCAAATCCCACACAAATCTTGTGTTTTAATCTTACTTTTTTACCTAGAATTGGTTGAAAATCAATTCTGAAGCTTCCCCTCTGGGTTTTTTTCCCCCTCTCCTGAAGAAAGAATGAAAAAAAGGAGAGAAACTGAGATAACAAATTAAAACCCTTGCACTTATAGGCATATCAGCCACTGTATCAGACCCAATGACCCTATACAAGCCATTTTTTTCATGGGGCATTTCAACCCCATATTGTAAAACAATACTGGCCAATGCAGTTCCAATATGGCCACATTGGCCGATACAAAACAGTTTTTTATAACTATGATCCTTAGCCTAATTCAATCTCTCAATGATCAGATTGCTGTCTTTAAAGAATCTCAGTAGATCCTGGCTCGGACATGGCGGATCCTCATTTGTCTGAGCTAGCAAACTGCTACTCAAGAAGAACGATTTGATTGGTTGAGGAGAGTCAATCCCAAGTAATTCACAACAAGCTTCCCCCTAGAGCCTACATAAAGTGCAGCATTAAACTGATTTTTTTTTCCTTGAGAGATTACAGCATTCAACTGATTCCAAGAGAACAGCACTAGAAGAGTCCAAGGGCCTGTTTGCATTCATGAGAAGTGTTGGAAAGGAAAACATGATTTCAGGAAACCTTATTTCCAGGAAATTGTGGGAAAGGAAACACTCTTTTGCCTATTTGATTTTAAATAAGATTTTCCTAGAAAATTTGGGGCCTGTTCCCAAATTTGTTGCTTGGAAAAACAACCTGATAGTTACTGGCATGTGCCAAATAAACACGTGACATAGATGGGATGCTTGAAAATGGACGATGGCATTGGCACATGTGGGCAATGTTTTAAATATCGTTATCGCGTAATGTATTGCACCCTTGTGATACGGATACATATCGGTTATCGCATGTGATATATCAGTTGTATCACATAATGTATCGTTGTTGTTGGGACACATGGGAACATTGGGAAATTGGTCGAATTTTTCAGTGAAACTTAAGGGATTGTTGAAAAAGACATCAATACACACTTAAAAATCAAAACATTACCAAAAAAAAAGTGCACAAAATAAGGGTTTCCTTTATATGGGATCCTAATATATGCGCTTTCCAACTGAACTGATGCAAGTATATTCAAAGTCTATTCATATAATTTATAAACGTAAGAAGACATGTATGGAAATACAAGAAATACATTCATAAGCAATAATAATAATCACTAGATCAAGTTACATACATGTTTAATTTTATGTTTGGATACAAATATTGCAACTGATTTGCAGGAAATTGAGAATTTTCGATTTTTCTCAATTTTCCGCAACTTGACCCATCTCCCCCAAATCTTGAAATCGAAGTTCTAAATCCATGATTTTTCATGGAAAACTTAAAGATCAAAGATTTGTAACCATTTGACACCGGTTTAACATGATTTACAACAAAAACATGGATCGAAAATTGAAAATGCTCACTGGTTCGAATAGGTGGGATATTTTGGCACTACTTGTGCGTTTCATATCGCACAGGTGGGATACAAGATATATCGTGGGATATATTGGCTGATATCGTCGATACTTAAAACACTGCACGTGGGTGCTTAAAATTAAGGTGTCACACATGCGGGGTGCTTGAAGTTGTATGGTGGCACGTGGAAAAAGCGACATATCAGCACATTTGAGACACGTGGGCACTTGAAGGTAGATGGTGGCACATGTGCACATAGGCACATTGGCATGTAGCATGGTGTCACACCTAGCACATGTGGGCACTTGAAGGTAGATGGGGGCACATGTGCAAATACGCAAATTGGAAAATGATGTGGCATGGTGTCGTTAGCACATATAGAGCAATTGAAGGTGGACAATCGCACATGTGGGTGCAAGCAAAGATGGATGATGGCACGTGGCATAGCAATACATGTGCGATCACAACAGAAGATGGACGATGGCATGTTGGCACATGTGACACATGTGAGGCTCTTTCTACATGTGGGGCCCAAGTGAAAATGGATGGTGGCACATGTGACAAGTTACACGCGCGTGGCACAATAGAAGGTGGACGGAAGAACACTGGCAAATGTGACACATGTGAGACAATTAGAGATGGATGGTGGCACATGTGTTTAACTCTTGAGATAATTATTTTCCTTCGATAGTGGGGAAATGCCTTTCTCATGAGGGGAGGTGGGAAAATACATTTTGGTGATTTTCCAATAAAAAGGGGAAGTGAAAAATAATATTTCCCAAATATTCCCACAAAGAAAAGCTTCACAAACAATGGAAAATTAGTTTTATAATGAATGGTGTTTCCTTTACATGAATCCAAATAGACCATAAGAGAAGAGAGAAGGTTATTCATGAGGCATAAGCATGTAAACCATTCAATCGTCTGTCTCCACACGTATTCTCTTTTGTTTAGTCTATCAGTTGGCATGATTAGTCCAACCTGGGTGCTACCAGCGACAACCTTTTGCTTTCTTTTATTTCTTATTTAAGTCTGCTGGAGGGAGCCCCCATCCTTGCAGTTGACCAAGTTTAACCTAGGAATGAAAAAAGAAGTCCCACCATCTATATTGAGCACCTACCTCTCCATAGGATGTTTGCTGGATTTAATCTAAGTATATAAGCTTTCGATTCATTTCTAACCCCTTGCCTCAGCGATCTAACCATAGGACCAAGGACCAATCAACCAGCAATTAGTGTTGGGAACACACGGGTAATGAGGACATCGTGCACATGCACGCCTGCACACCACCACCCCTACGCACATACGTACGCAGAAGGAGGATCTCACCATCGATCTGGCTTGATGACGACGTCCAGGGAGGGCCTCTTAGCTAAAAGACAAGTTTTTGTTCAAAAAAAGTGAACCCGATAGTCAAGAAAAGCCAATCATGGGATCTCATAATCATGGCCCATTTATCGGATTGATTTCATATTTTAGGTTTTGCTTATTATTATTATTTAGAACATCGTGAACGCTTTAGATTTCTTTGTTTGGTTTTTATTTTAGTTTACTTCATCGCCAAGTAATAGGTTGCGCACATGGTGCGAGTTTTTGAGGTATAAATAAGCACCCCTTGTAGTTCTTTTCATTCATTCAAGTTTAATAAAAATTTCCTGCTTTATTTTTATGCTCTCTTCGTGAATTGTTGAAGAATTCAAAAGTGGGTGCGAAGCCCTCCCTTTTCGAAGGGCTAACTACGTGGTGTGAAGCCACATCTATCCCCACCCGTCCCTACCCTATCTCATCCATATATCTCATCTTCTATTGTCATTATTGCTCTGAATTTCCCAGCTTTTGCAACTATTCATCCCCCTACAACCAGTTTCCAGAATCTTGACCTATAGGAGGGCTGAAACTTCGACAGAACACTATCCCTCGACCTTACGTTGGATCGTCGTCAAACTTGGAGGGATTGGAGGTCTCCCCTGGCCGACCAAGGCCTAGGTGTCACTTTAGGGAGACGGGCTTCCATCACACGTGCGGCCAGCCCACCCGCGCACGTGCGTCAGCCCCGGGCCACCATATGCACACAGGAGCTTTCTCCGATACAGGTTTTCCTCTGATTTTCATCTTTTCATTCCTATTTCCTAAACCCTAGCCTTAGTTTACATTAGCCTTAATTTATTTGCCAATTTTTTAACCCTAGGGTTCCTTAAATTGAAATTGGGAAATCCCTTGGATTAGGGACTGATTTTTATGCATGTGTGGTTGATTTCTATTTCTCTTTGACATCGTTTGGTTTATAATTTTTATTAGTCCAGTCCTAGCCTGTGTCGGCCTGGACCCGCATAGATTCCCCTTTTAATTGAATGATTTGGACTATCATGTGGGATGTGGAATTTGTGTAACTGTTTCTGAATTGATATGATCTAAGCCTGAATTCTTGCATCTCATACTTAAATTTCATGTCCTGCATCAACAGGGTACCAGCATAAGCGTGCTCTAAATTCTAAAGAATTAGTAGGGGTTGAGTTCAAGCCTTAACGGAAGGGGGCCCCTTATCCTCATCCATATCTAAGGATCTAAATACCATGGTGGCAAATTAATGATATGCATGTATGTTTTCTTACTTCTAAAATCTCTCCAAAAACCTTCATCTTTCGGCTTTGGTAGTGGGGAAACTACCTAAAAATCATGGTCTCAGCTCCAAAAACAAGGTTCCTCTGGTATTGGAAATCAATCTCTTCTTTCTTTCAGAGAACAAATGAATGAAAGAAGTTAAACAATCATCCCAAAATCATTCTCTTCATTCATTCTCATGAGTGAATCAATTTCCTACACATCAAACAGTCGACTCAGAACCAAATCCTTATTTTGTGAGATTTTGTCTTTCTTTTTGTCCCCCCATTTTCTGTGAGATTGCTTCACATATATAGCCCAGATAGCTATCGCAGTAATGCCCAACCTAGACATCCACCAAGAGTGTATTTAGAGGCAACACATGAATCTAATTGAGCCTATCTATGAGGCTTCAGCTAGCCATCAAAATCATGATATTCAATAACAATTACGTGATGGCCAGTAACAGTGTGACCCATTATGCGATACAGGGTGGTAACACATGTTCTGAAGAAATGGCCTGTAACAGGGCCATAACGATTCGATAAAGGCCCATATTGGTCCGATAAGAGGCCAGTATATTTCTTCTTTTTTAAAAAATGACTGTTACAACCATATCATATCAGCCATAAGGCTGGCTGTTACGACCAGCGTTACCATGATTGAATGCATTGATCACAATAATGCCAACTCACGCATCCACCAAGAGTGTAATGGGAGGAGACATATGAATCTAATCGAACCTATCTATATGAGGTTTCAGCTCAGATGAATCCACCATTACGAATGACATCTAATCCCTTTTTTTATTGGAACAAATAAAAATATATAATATGTGTCATATAAGCTCCTCAACTGCCTATTGCCTAAGGAAACCATCTTCATTTACCACTAGCTGTCCACACTTTTAAATGAGATTCCAACAAGTATGATACCATAGGTGAATAGTCTCAAAAAAATAGTTCCATAAAAACAATTTGTAAAAATGCAATCGCTCCATCATGGCATACAATGCAGCTCAACATCAATTAAGGTTACACTCTTTCTTTTTGAAATTTACACTCATAATATTTTATTATACAGATGATGAATCTATGGGGGAAATCAACAAAAGGTGTTGGTGTTCAATTTGCAAAAACAAAATTTTGTCCAAGAACGAGATCAAAATGCCTTGATCAAGGAATGTCCATGTCATTTACAATTGTTTTCGTAGCTAAGAACTGCCGAGCATCATCCGAAGATACTTTCAGCTTCAAAACACACTAGAAGGAAATGACAGCATTCAGTGATTTAGAAGCATTTAAGATTTCTAGCTAGGAGAAAATAAGTATGCAAATAATTCATCAAAATATGTATGCAAATACAGTTTTATAATATCACAACATTGCACAGCAGAAGAAGACAAAAACTTTAACATTTGTGTGAGGATCAAACCTGCACGATATGACTGGCATCAAGCTCGAATCCATCATTGGAAACTGACGAATCATAAAGACGGCTACATTGATCTAGTCTCTGGCTTTCATCCCTATACTCCAAGATTCGCTCCCTACACATGACTCTTCCTCATGGATTAATAAGTCGTACATTAAGATAAAATATCTGAAGATGCATATAACAATGGGATAAGCTACACTATTGAGTTTGCTACTCTGTTAGAAGAAGAAAAAAACAAAAAACAAAAAAGGGGGGGGGGGGGGGGCCAATCTCATCACCCATATAGACTATTGCTTGATGTTGCTTGCTAAGTAATGATAACAACTTTTTGTCATTCATCATTGCTACTGCTTCTTTGATGTGTAGTAATCTCACAAAGTAGCCTCCCATGACACTAGTATGTAAATAAAATGAATAAACAATTTTTAAAAAAATTTCAAAATATATGTGACACCTATAAGACCATCCATGCTTTATAGGACAATGATCAAAGAACAACATTCCATTGGATGAGCATTGCTGAAATGGGGGTGTTCAGATGGATGAGTGGCAAACTGGCAAGACAAGGAAAGATAGAATTAGAAATGAATTCATTCCGGGAAACTTGGGAGTGGCACCAATAGGTAATAAGATGAGGGAAAGTGGACTTTGATGGTTTGGCCATGTGCAATGGAAACCAAAAACTACACCAATTAAAAGAAGTTAGTTGGTTCAAGTCTGAGGCGGCAAGGCCCAGAAGGATGTAGGTGGACGACCTACGGTTTAACTGAAGACATGGTACTCTTCTTCTTCTTTTTTCTTAAGAGTAGTGATGATTTTATTAAAGATGTGTCGAGTCTAAAGATATGGTCCTTGATAGAGCGGAGTAGTAGAACAAGATTCATATAGCTGACCCAAATTAGTTGGGATAAGGCTTAGATGATAATGATTTCAAAAGGCCATCCCCAATTAGTTGGGACTTGGGATAAGGCGGTGGCTATGATTATTATAAATAATGCAAAATGTCAAGATTTCACTGAAACTGACATGCAATTGTAGAGACCAAAGAGAATCTAGCCATGATTATAAACAAGCGTTCGCTGAGGGGAATAAACTAATTTGTATTGTGTCAGATTAAGCTTCCATTTCTCCAAACAGATTCACTCTTTGGATGCGGAGTCTTATCAAAGAAAAATTCACATGAATAGTATCTAGCTTCTCCTCGTCTTTTCAGCAGGAACAACACTCAAAATTCTGCAGTTACAATTGAATCAATTGCATTGCTGTAAGTCTAGTAACAAAACAGGCAGTCGACCAGCACTCTTCGGGCTCATTTGGACATTGAATGTACCCCAAATCCGCATTGAGACGGAATATTTACTGCAAATTGGCTGTTGGTTACAGAAAACACATTAACCAGGATTGCATCTTCCATCTTTCCCAACCCAAAAAAGATAATTCATTTCCTTTCAGAAACCGATACCAATTTGGACCAAAAATCAGTTGCCCACCTTGCCTTCGATCTCAATATAGGCATGCCCTTCACAACTCAAGATAGGGTTTATATCTAGAGTGTCCCACATTTACTGTAAACAGGAAGAAATTTTCAAAAAGATAAAATATAAAATTCTGTCTTCCAAACACCATGGCAATTCCCCATATTCATGTAAACCCCAAGGGCCTTTTTGGTTTTCCAATTTCCTATGAAATGCAAAGTAAATGAGCCATCATTATCATTTCTAGGTGTTTGTTTAAACAGGAATTATGGCTCGTAAATCGAAAGTCACATACACTTGTAAAAGAAGTGAGTAAAGTAAATTGTAATCATTACATTTTCACATTATAAAATTACTATTTTTACAATGATTTGTGGGTCAAACAAACAATGTAGTAAAATCATCATCATGACGGTCAAATGTAAGTGATGTCACCACACAATTACAAGAGTAAATAATCATTACACATTTACAGCCATTTACCATTGTAATTGGAAAACCAAACAGGCCCCAAATAAACGAACTGATTAAGGAAAAACAAAGAAGATCCATTTGGAAATCCACAGGACTACCAAAAACTGGAGTTCATGGAAACTCCACGACACATGGAACCACCTAGCCATTATGAAACATTCATCCTACAGGCGCCACCAATGATATCTCGATGGGGCAAAACAGCACACGGACCAGAAATCCTCTCCAAGTAATGACCTTCTCATTGAACACAAACCTTTAGGGATCATTTGGATGCCTGTAAATGGGGCTAGTTCTAAATGATTTACAGGGAAATCATTTACAGGCTATGTTTGGATGCTGGCTTGTGCCTGTAAATCATTTACAGACTTTTACTCCCTTTTGATTTTCCAGCAAAACTCTGGGATTTCATTTACAGCTTTTACCCGCTTTTGAATACCCAGTTACAGCATATAAACAGTTTATAGGCTGTAAATGATTTACACCTGCAAATGATTTCCCTGTAAATCATTAACAATTTAAACCATTTACAGGCATTACAGTTATATCCTTCCATTGCAGCCCAATGTGGACCCAGTGACATGGATTTTCATGCTGTGGGCCAACCATCATGGGCCCACTAGATGAACAGTTATGACCAGAGGGAATACACCACATGTGGGGAGAATATAAAAGATAAATTCCACATGCTGGAAAATACGTGTACCATACCATTTGTGTTTTCAGTTTGTATAAGTGGAGCTGATTGTTGAATGATCCCAACCATTGATATGAGTCAAGATCACGATGGGTGGCTGATGTACCAAGCATCCTCCAGATTGGAAGATCATAGATATATAATATTTGCACTTCTTCTTGGTTGATAGTGAACCTTCGTCTATTTTCCCCCTTAACCGTCAATTTGCTGACAACTTCTTGAAGGGTTACGATTCTTCCAATCTGGGATTTTTTTTTTAATCCATCAACCATGGGACTGACAAAATCAACTGTTTGGATCACTGAATTGTGGAGCCTGAGCATTTTCTAATACCATCGAACTACAAACCCTAGGAGAAGAAAAGGAAAAGACCCAAATCATTCTATTGAGAGAAGAGAAACCGTACTCTATTTGTAAGAGGATTTTCTGCGAGTCGGGGTGCAGATCGCCCCACTTCGTACTGTAGTTCGCGGGAGCTTTTTCTGTAGTGAAGATATACATCTGCTGCTGCTGCTGCTGCTGCTGCTGTTGCTGTTGCTGCTGTTGTTGTTGGAGCTGAAACTGCTGCTGCTGCTGCTGGAGAAATGCATTGTTCTGTTGGAAAAGGGGCTGCTGCTGCGGTTGGGATTGGAAGAGCTGCTGCGGCTGCTGCAGCTGTGGCGAAGGAGAGTAGAAAGAAGGGAAAGCCATCTCTCTCTCTCTCTCTGATTCTGGGTTTTAACAGGGAGATTTCATAACCCTCGGAGAAATCCCTCCCTTTTCCTTTCAAAAAGGAAGATAAAAAACCCTGGCTAAAACCCCAATAACGCGAGTTTTCCACAGTTTAAAAAATGTTGGTGAGTCATCCTTCTCACATCTGTCACTGATGTACGATTATCCAGACCATCCAAATTATGGGTCCCATCTAATCAAGCCGACCAAGTAATCACGACCGTCCAATTAATTGATATCAAAAGGATGGCTAAAAGCGACCCAGTTTGGTCCAAATTCAAAGCGGAAAAAAGCAAAAAATAAAAATTGCCAGTGCAATTGTTCGGTTCCGATCCATCCACAGTTAGCTCAGAGATTTGGACGGCAAGGATTGCATTAGAACTATGACATGTGCATGTTTTGAAGAGTTGCAACCGTTTTATAAATGTTGCAAGATTAACATGGATGTTCTGCGACTGAAGTTTCCAATATGCTTGTACCGTACAATCAACTTAATGGGAGGATTGTCCGTACAGGGCATGTTTCGGTGCATAGAGTTAATTTGGAAATTCCTTAATTAGCAAATTCCTTGTTGGGGTTTTTTTTATTATTATTATTATTTTTTTTGCCAAAATCACTGACTTTTAATCTCTGATGTTTGGTTTGGTTAATCAAATTTACACTTTATGGGGGAGGATTTAAACCTTTTCCATCGATTAAGATCTTTCTATTTAAATCATTTGATCAATGGCCATCAATATTAGCTGTTGATATCAACATGATGTAAAATTGGCCATGCAGCACCTTGCTTTAAATGAGATAAAACATATATTTTGACTTCGGTTAAGCGTTAATCAAAAATATCAACGTGACACAGAGTAAGCCCTGAAGACAATATCAAGTCATATATTTCATCCCCAAAATGCTTATAATGAAATGAAAAGGCTAGCTCAATTTGTGTACAACCCTACTTATTTGTGTACTTATTTGTGCATTTATTTGTCAATCGCAGTGTTAGTAAGTTGATTAAGCTATTGGAAGCTGAAAACCGAAAGACACGTGACGACATGAAGCATCATAGAGTGAAGGAACAGACAAATTAAATGTGTGTTCATAACCCTAACTTTAAACCTAAAACAACACATTCTCTAAATGATCCGTTCTCAAATGGGTAAACTTTTGCTTGATCAACATATATCATTAGAAGCCCAATTGAAACATTATAAAATTGGCTAAAAAAGATTCGAAACTGTTGTGAAATAATTAAAAGCCTAAAACAACATATTCTCATGAGAGATTGATTAAAGCTTGATCGATCAATGGTTGTAAAAAACATCCAACAAGTTCTTTGCCTCTAATCGAATTAGTTCGATTAATCGAAGTATCTATTGAACTAGCCATTTTTTATTTCGCTTTTCTAGCCATTGCAAGCTTTCTTTTTATAAAGGGTATATGGTTTTTGAGCATTTTGATGGAATCTGAGTAATGTAGAGCCTAAGTGATTCCCCACTCAATATCTCTCTTATAAACTCCAAATTAAAGAGTTACATGTCATCTTTTATGTGATTAACCACTCCTATAAGCATTCCAAGTTTCATTATAAAGATGTTCATGAACTCCATTTTATAAAAATTATATATTGAGCTTATAGGTATATCATTATCTATATCCTATAGAATACTCATATAAGTGAATTCCTATTATGAATCAACTAAAACCAGTTGTTGTGAGAGCTATATCCTATCTTTTCATTGCCTTTGTCACTTCATTGAAGTATCTAATGCAAAATGATTGATCGTATGGTATATCTTTATTTATATCGTCTAAAATGCCCATCTATGTGAATTCTTATTATGAATTAACTAAAATCATTAGTTGTAAGAGATTCGACCCCATCATCTTATTGTCCTGGTCACATCATTGGAGTATCAAATGCAGGGCGAAATGATCGTAGTGAATTGTATCTTGAGATATATGAAAGAGACTATTAATAAATGCTTGTTTTACTAGTGTTGTGCATCAATAAAACTTATAGATCGTTGTAATGCAGATTGGGTTAGAAATCCATCTACATATCGTTTGACATCAGGTTTCTACTTCAATAGTGGTTTATGAAATGCGTCATAAGGAACTAGGAGGTGATGCGCTATTGTGCTATTTGCTATGGAGGTTGAATATTGAGATCTAATGCTATCTATATGAAAAAATGTGTGGTTTACGTAACCACCAAAAGACTTTAAAGAAAAAATTGACCATCTTCCTTCAATTGCGACATTTCATGTCCATACAAACAACATAAATGTCACACCCCGAACTCGGAGACCGGGCTCACAAAATTTTCGATCGCCGAATCCGGCGCCAACAGCCTCCGTAGTACTCCATTCTCAGCTCTCGGCACTCATATACCATGTTCCGATCCTGGGATACTAGAAGGAGGATTTCTAATAATCAATTTGATTCGTAATGAGCATAACCACAAGCATAACTCACGAACAATAACTACAAGAACACCATCACAAAATTCACTATGATCAAAAACTTTGAGTACAGTGCATATGAAGGGAAATACAAGATAATGATAATAGTAAAAACTCCAAAAGCTCGGCTGTACTCTCCAACTGCGGCGAGACTACGACTACGTCATAGCATCACCCGCACGCATCAATCGTGCATAGCTTATAGAAAGCTTAGAGGGTGGTGTAAGTGCGTGTGTAATATGAGCGTGCTCAGAATGCGGGGTCAAAGTAATGCGAAATCGTGCTAATGAGTACATGAATGCAATCAGCCATACCAAGGCTATGTGGTGCAAGAATGAATGCTATCGGTCATGTCAAGATCATGCGATGCAAGATGTAGCTCAAGCATGCCAATCCTCATCCAAATCCTCATATCAATACAGTTATCTTTCTGGATAATCATCGGAGTTTAGTACACTCCAAATGGCACTGCCGCTCTCCTAGCCGCACAGTCTAAATGTGCGTAAGAAACTTCACTATCTGTCTGGCCAATAGTCTGTCAATACCTATCCGGCACGTCAATAGTGGATCCATTCACGAGCTGGTCAAACTCAGCCTAATATTGCCCCCTACCCTCGGGCAAGTAAGGTCACACCCCTTTCCAACCGACCACGACACAATGAGAAACGTAGCCTCATAGTATTCGACCCTCATGCGCTTATATATCCACTCAGTCTTGACGTTGAAGTCATCCTCTAGTACCATCGGGTTCAGGGATTTTCACCCAGGGACATCTATGGTGCCCCACTGCTATAATCAGTATTTCCAGTATCCAATACAGCCATCCACGAACTGTCTGTGGAGCCACGGACCTGATGTCGCTAGGGCGTACAAGGATCACGACACACAAATGCGATATGCATGAACCACACTGTCCAATCATGCAACAATCCTGTGTATACCACGCGCTCATATGGGTAACTCTTATCAGTGAGTCCCCTAAATAATCTGCCCAATGGCATATGCTATGATCAGTCACTACTCATATCAACCACACATATGATGCGTATGGCATGAGTCATGGAACTATACTAAGCATGTTATAAGATGATAAACTATTGACAAGTATGGGCCTATCAATGGGCCCTAATGAGAGTTACATGCAGACATTTAACTAACATTGTACTTACAATGTGGGCGTCAAACCATCATTGCTCCCAAGGCATAGCCCACCATAAATATCGTTTCATAAACCATGATGAGATTACATTCAACGGACTTGTGTATGTCCCAATGGGCCTCGACCCATAGACCTCGAATACATCTAATAGGCCATATCATGCGGGCCTCATATATATCAAAGTGGGCCTCAACAACGGGCCATAAATACATCAAGTTGGGCCTCTTCAAATGGACCTTATATATCAAGGTGGGCCTCATGAGTATATGAATCAAATCAAAAGATCAACTGGACCGCACTCCCAATATAGTGGTGGCGATGATTTCCAACATTAAAATTTTTCAAGGCTCACCATAAATTTTATTTTTTTCTCATACCGTGAAGTGATCTTCCAAAATAGTTGGATGGATTAGATGCAACACATGCATCATGGTGTGGGTCCACTTGAACTCTAGATCTAACTCATTCTTGACCTTAAGCCATAAAATGGGCTTATAGAGTGGTTGAACGGTTTAGATGCAACACATGCATCATAGTATGGGTCCACTAGCCTTCCAGCAGCCCGGCTCATGGCTGGACAACATAGATAAAACACATATGGCATGGGGCCCCCGCCAAATGGGTGACGGTGTGAATAAAACACACACACCATGGTGGGTCCCACCCTGTCATGACACACAGTCCAGTCAGCCACCTCCACCAGGGATCGATGCCAAGACCTCAAGTGTTGAAACGAGGTATCTCCACGTGGCTGCCAGGCGAGCCGTGGACAGTGGGTCCCACGTGGGGCCCACCATAACATTTGTTTTCTATCTAGCCCGTTGATAACGATCACACGGGAATGCTGGATGAAAGAAAAACAAATTTCATATTGATCCAAACCTTCAGTGGACCCCAAAAGAGTTTCAAGGGTAAACGTTCAATCTCACTGTTTCCTATGGTGTGGGCCACCTGAGTTCTAGATGGAGCTGATATATGGAGGGGGCCCACTACAAGGAAGGGCCCACCAGTTGGACAGTACAAAATACTAAACATACATCGTGGTGGGGACTTGAGGTGGGGCCCACTCCCCCTGCCTATCCAGCGTCAGACAATAGACGCTACTGCGTCCTGGCATCAGCGGCAGCAGCAGACGCTGCTGCCTTATTATTATTATTATTATTTTGAAAACTATTTTTTTCTAAGGTTTTACCTATGTGGAGCCCACTTCAAATGAATCAACTCTAGCCATTGGATTACATAGTCCATAGCAAGTCCATCAAGCCCAATATTGAGCTTGTTTCGGAGTGTAGAAAAATCTGGGGGACTTTAAACGGTGGAGATCACTGTTTGCTAAGGTATGGCCCACCAGATGCTCCGATCAACCTCATTTTTCGGCTCAACGCCTAAAATGAGTTGGTAGATAGGATAGACGGCGTGGATTGAATGCATACATCAAGGTAGGGCCTACATGAATGGCCCACCCAAGTAGCCTTAAACCAAGGCTAAATAATGTTATTTTCACCCTCACGTCCAGAGACAGCGTCCCTGGACTCTCTCTTTTTTTTTTTTCTTTTTTGTGTTTGGGCGTATGGTAATCTTAAGGTGGTCCCTACTTAAGTGGGCCACCTAATGATAGATGGTGTGGATACAACCCCTATATAAAGTGGGGTCCATCAAAGTGTCCACACAACTACGTCATCATACAAAAGGGAAAGAGAGAGGGAGAGAGAGATTGAGGGACATACGTGCATGAAGGGCTTTGCTACTATGAGCCCTCCCATCCATATTTTCAACCATACATTAAATGGGTCCTACTACATGTGGGTCAACCGATCAAAATCAACGGTGGAAATCCTTTCTCCACCGAAATGAACGGTCTAAATGACCATATTTATGCAAGGAAAGTAAACATCATGATAGAGTACATGGAGAATGGCCCCATCATGGAATGATCTTGAAATCAAGGTGGGCCATCGGCCACATCAAGGGTTCAAAATGAGATCCATACCATCGATCGGTAGGCCTCACTTGGCCCATCATCAAAATAAGAAATCTACACCTATAGAATCACCCACCATCTGATCTTCTTGGTCCGTTGGAAAGCCGACTTCCTTGTGCTTCACTTTGATGGAGGGAGATGAGAGATGAATGGCTTGGATGATAGGTTTTTGGGATGGAAAGTGGGCCATATAACTTACTTTCTCTTTTTCTCTCCTTGGAAAATTGTGGACGTGCGAAGCTTGTTGGTTGCTTGGGATTTTTTTTTGAATTTGAGAAAGAGAGAGGTGTGATGGTTGAGAGAAGTGATGCGTGATATATGTGAAGTGTACTTGACATGTATGGGTGTGTAAGAGAGAGGGTGAGAAAGAGTTGACTTGTGATGTTGCTTGACTTGTGAAGAAAGAAAGAATGGGTTGCTTGTACTTGAAATGAAATGATTGATTTGATTTGATTGATATGACATGTTGTAGAAATTTCCTTTGAGTTCGCAACGTGCGGCGTTTTTCTCGAAATGAACGTGGGCCCACATCTTCTGACCTGGGTATCGGTTCGGTATGCGAGTCGCAGCGTTGGAACAACGGCGACGGTGCGGTCTCTATGATACAAGTTCTGGTTCGAGCCGACTTTGGTATGCGGGACCCGACTTAAGATCGTGCGCAAACGTCGGATACGGGTCGATGGTTGCCGGAATTTGACCGGTAGGATCGCAGAAGCCTACAGAATGGTACGATCTAAGGTACAGATCTTACAATAAAAGTCCATTACTACTTTATTTATAAGAAGATTGTAATCGCTATAGTTGATTTAAGTCTCCATAGGTAACTAATCGGTGGATATTTTCATTAAAGCACTAAGTACAAATAGGTTGTATCTTTTCCAAATAAGTCTGAGAATAATAGATGTAAATAAGACTTGACAATGAGGGAGTGTTGAAAATCATTGCAGTTTCTAATATAATTAGAATACTCCGGTTATTAAGGAATCTGTATGAGTCAAATTTTATTTTATTTTATTTTTTTAATGGTTGAATATTTTCATTATTAAAGTTGTGATATTTAGGATTAAGAAATAAAGAGCCATCTTATATACAAAGGTTAGGTAATATGTATATAAAGTATATATAAAAATTCTCTCTCCCTCTCTCTCACTTTTTTAATAAAGTAGTTTCTATAAATAATAGTGTTTTTCAATAGCCCGTTTAGATACCACTAGATAAATAACTTATCTGGGATAAGTTTGGTTTAAGATCAATTATAAGTAACAAAAAAAAAAAAAAAAAAAAAAACACTTAAGAGTACTTAATCAATCCAACTTAATAAGTAGAAAGCAAGATAAACTATTTGAGCCATTAATAGTTTAAGCAACTTATGATCCAAACACCCCCCCTAAATACCTGTCAGTGATGGTATCCTTTGAATGTAATCTATTTCATTAAGAGGCGTTTGGATCTATTTATGCTACAGGTAGCTTATATTAGTTTATACTTACTAAGAAGATAAGTATGTTTGGTAAACAACATACTTATAGACTTCTCATTTCTTTCGCCTTTTCTAATGTCCATCTCCGATAACTCATAAAAAGTAGAAAAACAAAATTAACTAAAGTGGTTAACTACTTTTAAGTAAAAAAAGTTACCTCTAACTAATTATAAACTAAACTTACTTATTTGAAAGAAGTCACTTATCTACTACTTTAAGTAGGAAAAAAAAATATTATTTGATGGTATCCAAAAGGGCCATAAACGCCATCGTCTATTGATTTCGATACATTATAATACAAGTATTCCACAAAAAAATGTTGTTAGTGTATAAGCTAAATATGAAAATTCCATGACATGTTTTGATATTTGATATATAAATGCCATCTAAATATTGAACTCAATGAAATTGTGACTTAGGACACATCAGGGACCACTCAATGTACAGTGAGGATCACACAAATCATTAGGCCCAAGATCCACTCACTCGGCCCATTTAATTGATGGCCCTCATTTTTAGGCCGGATGGTATGATTTAGTACTTAGATGGGTTCATCTAAGGCATGAAATCAACCCAAGACATACCATTAAGGCAATGTGTGATTCTGGGCCATCATGCAGGTCGGCCCAGATGCTGGGGTATCATGGTCAGGAGACTAGGGCTGTCAATGGGCCCAGCCTGAACAGTTCGAAATCTGGGCCGAAGCCAACCCGGGCCCGGCCTGTTGACAGCCCTAGACCTGACGTGATAGATCATGGCCCCACATGGGCTCCTGGGCTAATTGACCCTGTGGGTTGAATGGTCCTTGATGAAAATGGGTTTCTAGGTGACGTGGCCGGTTACTGTGATAGGTTCCATTTCAGTTTGATTGAATGGTTGGATGTTTTCCATTACTAAGCATTTAAACCTTTTTATTTGGCCACCGGGGATTGAACGGTTTAGATCACTTGATCAACGTGTATGTTAAAATACGTGGCCAATCAAAGATGGGTTCCACAGATGTGATCATCTGATCATGGTTTTAAGACTCGAACGAGTCAGAGTCGACTCGGATTCAACACTACCTGATCTAAACCGTCAGATCATGAATCCATGACCGAATGCCTAGATTGATTTGACAGCATATGCGTCCATCTCCTGGGCCCCACCTTGCGGGGTATTTTGGTCATTTCATATTGCCTGTCAATGGGCCGGGCTGAAAGAAGGCCCAAGTCCAGCCGAAGCTCGATCCAGCCCACCAACTGCTGTGCCAGACCAGTACCCCGGATGCGGTTTGGCTGGGGACCCCAACAGCAGCCAGCTAGCTGATGTCAAAGCTCTGTGGGCTCCACCATGATGTATTTGTTTTATCCACTCCGTCCATCCATTTTGACAGCTCATTTTAGTGCACGAGGGCAAAAATGATTCGGATCCAAATCTGATGTGAACAACACCACATGAAACAGTGGTGATTGAACTCCCACCATTAAAAACTTCTTGAGGGCCACAGAAGTTTTGGATGAAGCTGATATTTGTATTTTCCCTTCATCCAGGTCTGGCCTGTGTGAGCTGATCAACCGGTTGGATGGAAAATAAACATTACAGCGGGCCCTAGGAAGCTTTTAATGGTGGGCGTTTGTGGTGTGGTCCACTTGATATTTGGATCTGTCTCATTTTTTGACTCACACCTAAAATGATATGGAAAAAATAGATGGACGGTCTGGATACAATACATACATCATGGTGGGGCCCACAGATCACCGTCGAGTAGCCACCTCGCTACTCACAACGTCCCAGATTCCGGTCCCCACCCAAGACGCCTCGTGACTTGAACGGCTCAAAATGCGCACCTTGGTGAAGCGGAAGACTCACCACCACCGAAGTATTATACTGTGCGGGTGGAGAGTTTGTCCTGTTTGCTCGGGTTTTCAGTTTGTATAAGTGGAACCATGGTTCGGTAATCTAAACCGTTGATATTCTTCTTATCACTCTGAATGGTCCATATCTAAGTTTTTAGACTTTTTGAAGATATTAACCGTACAACATTTACCTTTTTCTTGTTGAATTCTAACCACAAATTCTTAGGTTTCCTGAAGGGTTAGGATTTCTGCATCTAAGTGATTTTTCGGGCATGAGCCATGTTCCATGGGAAGAGTTATATCAACGGTTTGGATAACTTCAGTTTTGACTGCACCTGCACGGACTTGCTCGAACTTACCATACGACGCCCGAGTATTGCAGAATTCTTCCAAGAGTTCTTTTTGCGTTTGTCGCGACTGAGGATCAAGTGTGTGTCTCCACCCACTGGGACCCACATTCTGAGATGATCCGATGATTTGAACCGTTCATATTTTCAATCCTAGTATTAAAAACTATTTTTTCCATAATAAATATTCATTAATGATTTTATAATTTGATTTTTTGTGTTGAATTTGACCCATTGAAAATTTTCTATCAATTTAATAAATTCGTCTAAATATATGATGGTTATAATCATAAGTTTCACTTTAATTTACTTAAAATTTTGTTTCAGTAGATCTTATACAATATATTCACAGAGTGGACCGTTATAAGAGAACCAATCAGCAAGTGGGCCCCTGTGGACCGCGACACACGCCCGATCATAAGCCGCGACAGACGCAAAACGAAGTCCACCTCTTCGATAGATATAGATTCCGCAGCATGCGCGAGGTGTGACGCACGTGCTTGTGTCGGAAGAGAAAACAGCTTTTTGCGTTTTACCAAAGTACATGCCGTCGTATTTGCATTAGGATACGTCGGGACTATAGCCGTTGGATCCAAGTCATAGTCAGTGATCAGAACTGTTGATCTGAATAAATACAGCAATGAAGGTGGCTTCTTCAAAAATCGTCAAGATTGGAAAGTCCTGGATATCCGAATCAATGGCCCACAAATCAACCGTCAAGCGGACGGTCCAGATTTATAAAAAAACGTTTGATAATCAAAGAGAAGACTTCTTCCATTTATCCTTTTACAGTGAGGTCCATCTTGTAAACGGTTTAGACACGCAACATGACGCAGATGAACGGTTATAATCCCGACGTATACTATTTCAATACATCGAGATGTATTCTCGCAAACCTCGCAGCTTTTTGCTGTGAAAGTTACCGCCCCGTTCACAGGACAGCGAGTGCGGTAATTCCGAGCATTGACATAGGGGTAAAAACGACAAACTTCCTTTCTACGCCAAAACAAAAGAAAGCAGCGAAAGGGTAGAAAGGTAATTAATGGAAAATGAGCGGTAATTTTCAGGAAATTTGTTACTCGTACAGGAGTTCTCGGATTGGAAAATGACTCTGTTATCCTTAGGGCCTGTTTGGGAGCGTGGATTTGGAACCCCTGGATTCGCAACCCCCTGGATTGGCAATCCTCTGGGTGTATTTGGCACCCTGGGGTGTGGATCAACTTTAATTCAAAATACCAATAAATAACATATTTACAGGGGTTTAAATTTAATTACTAAATCAACTTTAATATCTTCAATTAGTGAGATATATAATTTTTGACACTGTGGTTGTGATAAGCCCGCTAAAATATATGTTTTGCCTAAAAATGATGAAATTCCAAGTCTCAGATGGACCGCAAGCACAAGATCATGTCTAAGTGACTAACCAATGATTTTTAATTGTTGATTAATATGGACAATGTTTGGATGGTGCTGGATCATATTTGGACGGTGCTGATCTACATGAACAATGTTTGGACGGTGCTGATCATCATTCAGTGGGCCATGTGCCCAGTAAAATGATAGCGTACAGTGACATACATTTATACATGCAACTATTGAACTGATTTTAGGTGTATTCCAAGCTCTTACCGTGGATTACATTTATACATGCAACTATTAAAGAGGGGATTGCAAACCCCTGGATTGGCAATCCACAGTTGCTTTATACTGCCAAACAACCAAGAAATTTGAAACCCTGTCTGACCCTCTCCAATCCCCTCCAATCCAAGGTGCCAAACGACCCCTTAGTTTACACCCTTGATTACTGAGGAGGGTGTTTTTTTTCATCCGTCACGACTCGGGATCTAGCGTGTGTCGCCGCCAATGGGGCCCACATGAGGAGTCTCGAATGATCGGAACAGTCCATGTTGTGAAATCAAAGCTAAGGTCCACCAAGAAATTTTATTTGAGGGGAAATTTGGAACCAGTACTATCTTTGAAAGGAAAAATTCAATGGCTTATATTCAATATTAAAATTAAAAGAACAGGATCATCTCTCACTTCTGTGTATGTAGTAATATAAAAGATAAAATGGACGGTTCAGATCATACTAAAATATTAACATGTAGCCCACAGAAGGCCGCGACACACCATTTTTTGAGTCGCCATAGAGGCAAAACGGACTCATAACTGAGAGAGATGATGTGGCCGTTCAATCACCACTGTTTCCTGTGGTGTGGTCCACCTGATATTTGGATCTACTTTATTTTTGGGCCCATGCCCTAGAAATATCTGGAATAACGGATGGACGGTGTGGATATATAACATATATATTAATATGTGCCTCACTTTCAGGGGACTCATCCAAATGTTACCCCGCTAATCTGCGCCCTCGCTACAGCACACGTAACAGTGTGACGTCTCAATCAGGGCCGTTTATATAGTGACCCCTGTCGTGGATAGTTGAAATTTCAAAAAACACGCCGAACAAACAATCCTGTATGTCAGATATCTACAATTCCAGAACGTGTGTTTAGCCGTTAACCATTGTTTTTTCTACCGTCGCTTTGAAGATCACCAATCCGACGGCAATGATCATCCGATCTTTGTATATTTTAAGAAAATTTTTAATAGCAACAGGGTCAACCAAATGAACGGTAGTAAATGGTGGGTTACTCAGAAAGGCATACTGCAGAGAGATGGATCTACCATACTCCAGTATACGCGCTTGCCGTATCATACCATCATCTCCCATGATAAGAAACATTGAGAAATTTACGACTGTACGACCCATTTATGGCCCATTTACGAGACTAACCCCACCTCATTCTACCTTGCGAGAATAAGCCCCAGATGTACGGACGCCCTCCCAAAGCACGAAAATGCCCCTGCTTTTTCTTCAAGCGAGAAGACGAGCGCTGACGCTCCTCGAACTCCGAGTTGTACGAACGGTTCAAAAGATGTCAAAGTTACATGGACCCACGGTTATGTATTTATTACATCCACAACCTTCATCCATATTTTGAGATCATTTCGGAGCATTATAAAAAAAACGAAATCATACCCAAAGATCAACTGGACCACACCACAACGAGCAGCGGGAAAATTGATTTTCACCGTTAAAAATTTTGTAGGGCCACCAAAACATATATTTTCCATCCAATCCATTCATAAGGTCACAAATACTGGATGAAGAGGAAAAACAAATTTCATAATGATCCAAAACTTCTTTGACCCATGAAAGGATTTCAATGGTAGGCGTTCAATTCTCCCCTGATTTTACGGTGTGGTCCACTTGATAGCTAGATTTGACTTATTTTTCATCTCTTGATAGTTAGATTTGACTTATTTTTCGTCTCAAGCCTGTGGTCCACTTGATAGCTAGATCTGACTTATTTTTTGTCTCAAGCCTTAATACGAGTTCTTCAAGTAGATGAAAGGTTTAGATATAACACATACATCATAATAGGACTGATGAATTGCGATGTGATTACAACAGGGAAAAAAATAAAAATCAGCCCAACCAGTGAAATGGGTCCAAACTTGGTCGACCTGAACTCGTTGTTCCACCTTTGTACACAATTTTTATTTATTTATTTAAAGAAGAACATTTTCTCTCCTACATTTTTCTCTAATACATATTTATATAAATATGTATATATAAGCATATAAAAAAAAAATTTCTCCCTTTTATTCATTTAATAAACATATCTCTTAAATCAAAATGAGTTACTTTACATACCATATAGGATTTAGGGGTAGGAGATGCTACTTTAGCTAACCAACTTACTTATTTTCGAAGAATCCATCAGGTGGATGGTCGAAAATTCATTTCATTCACTTCGTGGCCAATTTCAATCAGATCGTGGTCAATTTCATTCATTTCATTTCACGTTCAATTCCACATTTCATGGTCAATTCCCTTTACTTTCACGGTCAATTCGCTTCACTTCACGATCAATTCATTCATTTCACGGTCAATTCCATGCATTTCACGGTCAATTCCCTTCACTTCATGGTCTATTCGCTTCACTTCACGGACATTCCCATGCAGTTCACGGTAATTCCCAGTGATTCTGTGTTGATTCACGGTCATTTCCACGTAGTTCTTGGTCAATTCCCTTCACTTCACGGTCATTTCCACGCAATTCACGGTCAATTTGCTTCACTTCACGGTCATTTTCATACTGTGAACGCCTCCCCCTCGCACGCGCTTACGAGCGTGGCGGTGGTGTCACTTGGTTGGCTTTCGCATTGATTTTTGCTATTATGGGCGATGTGCGCTATTGACATGTATAAAAATACATTTGATTTGGAGTCGCCACTAGTCAATGAAACATAAAATCTACAGTCGGTTAGGAACCGTAGAATCGCTTAGGAGTTAAGCAATCTCACGATTTTCCAACTCAAGTGATTCATGCGGTCGGTCTGCAGCCGTAGATTATAAGTAAGGGCCTCGGTGATGGAAAAGAAAGGGTTTAAGCACCCTTTTCCACCCTCACAACGTGCGGTCTTTACTTCACAATATTTGTAATTTTTGGAGATTTAATGGAATTTTGGCATTTGTACTTGGTCATGCTTCACATTGCCCTGGTGGGCCAAGCAGGCGAAGATTAAAAAAAAAAAAAAAAAAAAAAGTCATCTGGTCTTATATCACAGAGCCAAGTAGCCCTTGGTAGGCAAATAAAATAAAAGCGGTAAATAAGACAAAATGCTAACTAGCCTTACTTCACAGGACTCAAGATCCTGGGCAGACAAATAAAGTAAAAAAAAAAAAAAAAGGTTATCTGGCCTTACATCACAGAGCCAAATGGCCCTAGGTAGGCAAATAAACTAAAACAGTTAATGGAAATAAATGCCAACTAGCCTTACTTCACATGATTTCAGGTCCTAGGCAGGCAGATAAAGTGAAAAATGGAAGATGGAGAATGATGCAGAATAAAATGTGAAGGTGATTAATGCAATAGGAATGTGTGGAGTAGAATGCTAATTGAATAGAAATAGACAAATTCTTAGCCTTTTTTACTTATTTGATGACCATTTTTGTCTCCTATGTTGGGCAGCATGTCGGCACGTTGGAAATATTTAAGGTACTCTTGGTAGCACCTATAGGCAAACTCCCAAATCTCAGACACTCTGTATCTCTCTATCTCTCTTCATGCTTTCTATTTTCTCTCTTTCCCTCTCTGTTTTTCTCTGTCTACTGGAACTCTTTTCCCTCTCTCTGTTGATTTTTTCTTTCTCCCTCTGCTTCCTTTGATTTATCATTTCTGTTGTCCCTTTGATTTTTTTTTTTATCTCCCCTCTCTTTGTTCCCTCTTGACGCTGGATGCCTTATATACGCAGCGGCCCGTGTCACGAATGACCGATGTACAGGGTCCTGCACTGAGCGTCCGCCCTGACTTATGGCCCCTGCATGCTATTGCATGGTGGGCGCCTACCATAAATCACGGTCACCAATCCTATCTTGTGAGCCTTATATGGTCGTTGCATATACATGTATAATATATTATATTATAATATTTAAGAGGCAGTGTCTGGCTTGTGGGCCCTGACGTATACACGTAGTTTTATAATATATTATATTACAATATCAAAGAGGCAGCGCCTGGCTCATGGGCCCTGACGTGTAGACGTGGCTTTTATAATTATATTACATTATAATATACATTTATATGTAAAAACAGCCGGATAAAAGGTGGTTCCACAATCCCAAATTTCTCACGATATTGCTGATCTTTTTATGGTAGATGGCGATGTATGGTAAGTATGATACAACTATTTTCCTACCTAAGATATATAAATTGGAGAATATCCTGTCCGTACAAAATTTGGACTACACCATGATGAGAACAATATGAAGACCATACCAATGGACGGTTCAGTGGGACACAACGTTATTGCACTATCAATGGACAGACGGACGATGGTATGACTTAGATCTGGTGTGGCCCAACGAATTAGGGAATCATTGAATGATTTTCGTGCCAAATAAACAAAATGGCGTGGGCCAAAATTTCAATGGATAGGATTTTCTAAAGATGATCACAATGCTCTGGGCCAAAAGTTGTATGGATAGGATATTCTACAAATGAATGGTGGGGAAGAAGATATATAAAGCAATGATTACTTTTCTTTTTATTATATATATATATATATATATATATATATATATATATATTACGTATATATAAAAAAAGTTATTATTATCTTTTGTTTTTTTCTGGGTATGTTTAAGTGCCCACATCTTCTTCGTTACTCGTCCGTTTTGACTAATTTTTATCTTGTTGGAAAGGTAATAGACAAGCTTCTTAATAAGACTAGGATCACTTCAATCAGACCTCGTTTGATATCCCGAAAATACGTCCGTCAAATGTATAAAATCAGATGTTTGCGATTTGACCAATGGTCTGCCTTTTATGATATTAGGATTATTGGAAACATCATTTAAGAAGATTTTCATTGTAACCGAAATTATCTCGATCAGATCCTGTTTGACTAGTTTAAAGCGCAGCCAAAGTTTTTTTCGATCTTGGTCAATCTGTAATGCCTGGTTTTGATAAACGGGATGGATCTTCCTCATCCTGACTCAGATTGGAGTAAATTTAAGTTTGTTAGGAAGGTCATTTGACCACCTTTCCAATGAATCATAAATCATCCTAATCGGTCAGGGTTTGCCTCAAATAAAATCATGACCACTTCATATATCGGGACAACTCTATTTTTCCTTGATTTCGAAGATATGATCTTTTAACCTTGACACAACACTACTCGGAAAGACTGCATAATACAAAGAGTGACCGTGGGTAGAGAGTATTCGTTTTATCCATTTTCGCATGTCGGTTGCGTCATACAGAGAGTTTCAGGGGTTTTGGAGTTTGGAGGGTCGGAGGTGACCGAATCGCTATTGGATTTGGTGTTAGCCAATCTGGTCCGTTGGTTATTTCCAGCACGTACCGAGTTTACTTCCACCGTGATCCGTTTGAGTTTTCACTGATTTCCCAGTTCGCAGGAGACAATTGATTAAAGTCAAGTCGAAGCTCAAAGAATGTCGTATCCTTGTTTTCGGTGGGGTGTCTACACATGCATTTCACAATCATTCCCACCTTTTCCGTGTTGATTCACGGTCATTTCGACGCATTTCACGGTTTAGTGTAGCGATTGGACCGTAAAATGGGTGGTAATGATCGTGAAGTGAAGGGGCATGACCGTGAAATGCGCCGAAATGACCGTGAATCAACACGGAATAGGCGTGAATGACCGTGATATGCATGAAAATGACCGTGAAGTGAGGCGATTGGACCGTGAAATGCGCGGAAATGACCGTGAAGTGAAGGGGCAGGACCGTGAAATGTGCCGAAATAACCTTGAATCAACACGAAATAGGCGGGAATGACCGTGATTTCCATGCATATCACGGTCATTCCCGCCTATTCCGCGTTGATTCACGGTCATTTCGACGCATTTTCACGGTCATGCCCCTTCACTTAACTGGTCATTTTCGCGCATTTCACGGTCCAATCACTACACTTCAGGTCATTTCCATGCATATCACGGTCATTCCCGCCTATTCCGTGTTGATTCACGGTCATTTCGACACATTTCACGGTGAAGTGTACCGATTAGACCGTAAAATGTGCGGAAATGACCGTGAAGTGAAGGGGCATGACCGTGAAATGCACTGAATCAACGCGGAATAGGTGGGAATGACCATGATATGCATGGAAATGACTGTGAAGTGAGACGATTGGACCGTGAAATGCGCGGAAATGACTATGAAGTGAAGGGGCATAACCGTGAAATGCGTCGAAATGACCGTGAATCAACACGAAATAGGCGGGAATGACCGTGATATGCATGGAAATGACCGTGAAGTGTAGCAATTGGACCATGAAATGCACGGAAATGACAGTGAAGTGAAGGGGCATGACTGTGAAATGTGTCGAAATGACCGTGAATCAACACGGAATAGGCAGGAATGACCGTGATATGCATAGAAATCACAATCATTCCCACCTATTTCGTGTTGATTCACGGTCATTTCCCCGCATTTCACGATCATGCTCCTTCACTTCACGGTCATTTCCGCTCATTTCACGGTCAAGTCACCTCACTTCACGATCATTTTCATGCATATTACGGTCATTCCCACCTATTCCGTGTTGATTCACGGTCATTTCATCGCATTTCACGGTCATGCCCCTTCACTTCACGGTCATTTCCGTGCATTTCACGGTCCAATCGCTACACTTCACCATGAAATGCGTCGAAATGATCGTGAATCAACACGGAATAAGCAGAAATGACCGTGATATGCATGGAAATGACCATGAAGTGTAGTGATTGGACCGTGAAATGCACATAAATGACCATGAAGTGAAGGGGCATGACCGTGAAATGTGTCGAAATGATCGTGAATCAACACGGAATAGGCGGAAATGACCTTGATATGCATGGAAATGACTGTGAAGTGAGGCGAATGACCGTGACATGCCCAGAAATGACACAGAAGTGAAGCGAATCGACCGTGAAATGCGTGAAAATGACCGTGAAGTGAAGGGAATTGACGGTGAAGTGCGTGGAAATGTTCCTTGCTTTTGAAACCCACTCGCTTTTTACCTCCCAAGAATAAGCCCCAGCTGTATGGCCCCATTTCTCAAGTCGAAAATGCCCTTGCTTTTTTAGCTTTTTGGTTTGGAAAGTTGGCACTACCTTTGGCTATGGATTATAACCGTAGCTATAGCCGTACCCATAACTAGCCGATTGTAAAAGGGTGGACAACGAGTTGGGGTTGACTAGGTGACCTGGTCAACCCCGAGTCACTGTCTCACTGACTCGGTCGACCGGGTCCAAACCCGGTCGACCCTAACTCGCTGTTCCACCTTTTTACTTTTTTAATTTTTAATTTTTAATTTTTACAAGGAGAACTGTTTCTCTCCTACATTTTTCTCTAATGCATATTTATATAAATATGTATATATAAGCATATAAATTTTTTTTTTAATCTCTTTTTTTTTTCATTTTGTTCTTTATTCATTTAATAAACATATCTCTTAAACCAAAATGAGTTACTTGACGTACCATATAGGATTTGGGGGTAGGAGATGCTACTTTAGCTAACCAACCTACTTATTTTCCAAGATTCCATCAGGTCGATGGTCGGAAATTCATTTCATTTACTTCGTGGCCAATTTCAATCAGTTTATGGTCAATTTCATTCATTTCATTTCACGGTCAATTCCATGCATTTCACGGTTAATTCTGGTCTTTATCATTCGATGCATACTCTTCATCTTACACTTTAGATAGTCTTGGTCCTTCTTAAGCTTAGTTATACTAGCCTCGATCGCCCCTAAATGCTCATCTACAGCTAGACATGCATCGGGCACCTCACCTGCATCATCACCCTCATCTTCTTCAGCTTCATCCTCTTCGTCGCCTTCTTCCTCAGCCACCTCGTCTCCAACATCTTCCAACTGCCTTGCTTGTTGTCTAGGGCCACATTGCATGCGATTTAAGGTGTCTTCGGTTATCACTCTTTCTGGATGTGAGAGGTTATTGGATGCCCTAAACCAATTATGTTGGGCTAGCTTGCAAGTTAGGCGACCAAATGGGAGGCAGAGATTACCTCTTCTTGTTCTCATGGCCTTTACTATATGGTAAAGGATAATGGAGGGCCGTGAAGTGAAGAGAATTGACTGTGAAGTCCTTGGAAATGGCCATGAAGTGAAGTGAATTGACCGTGAAGTGCGACGAAATGACCGTGAACGTAAACGGAATTGCCGGATATGATCATGAAATGCATGGAAATGGCAGTGAAGTGAAGAGAATTGATCGTGAAATGCTTGAAAATGGCCGTGAAGTGAAGTGAATTGACCGTGGAGTGCGTCGAAATGACCGTGAACGTGAATGGAATTGCCGGATATGACCGTGAAGTGAAGAGAATTGATCGTCAAATGCTTGGAAATGGCTGTGAAGTGAAGTGCGTCAAAATGACCGTGAACGTAGACAGAATTGTCGGATATGACCATGAAATGCATGAAAATGGCCGTGAAGTGAAGAGAATTGATCGTGAAATTCTTGAAAATGGCAGTGAAGTGAAGTAAATTGACCTTGAAGTGCGTCGAAATAACCGTGAACGTAAATAGAATCGCCGGATATGACCGTGAAATGCATGAAAATGGCCGTGAAGTGAAGAGAATTGATCGTGAAATGCTTGGAAATGGCTGTGAAGTGAAGAGAATTGATCATGAAATGCTTGGAAATGGCCGTGAAGTGAAGTGAATTTACCGCGAAGTGCATCGAAATGAACGTGAACATAAACGGAATTGCCGGATATGACTGTGAAATGCATGAAAATGTCCGTGAAGTGAAGAGAATTGATCGTGAAATGCTTGGAAATGGCAGTGAAGTAAAGTGAATTGACCGTGAAGTGCGTTGAAATGACCATGAATGTAAACGGAATTGCCGGATATGACCGTGAAATGCATGGAAATGACCGTGAAGTGAAGAGAATTGATCTTGAAATGCTTGGAAATGGCTGTGAAGTGAAGTGAATTGACTATGAAGTGCGTCGAAATGACCGTGAACGTAAACGGAATCGTCGGATATGACCGTGAAATGCATGGAAATGGCCGTGAAGTGAAGACAATTGATCGTGAAATGCTTGGAAATGGCCATGAAACGGCGTGAATTGACCATGAAGTGCGTCGAAATGACCGTGAACATAAACGGAATTATCGGATATGACCGTGAAATGCATGGAAATGGGCGTGAAGTGAAGAGAATTGATCGTGAAATGCTTGGAAATGGCCATGAAGTGAAGTGAATTGACAATGAAGTGCATTGAAATGACCGTGAATGTAAACGGAATTGCCAAATATGATCGTGAAATGCATGAAAATGGTCGTGAAGTGAAGCGAATTGACCATGAAATGCGTGAAAATGACCATGAAGTGAAGGGAATTGACCGTGAAATGCGTGGAAATGACCGTGAATCAACACGGAATCACCGGGAATGACCATGAAATGCATGGAAATGACCGTGAAATGAGTGAAAATGACCGTGAAGTGAAGGGAATTGATCGTGAAATGCATGGAAATGACCGTGAATCAAAACGGAATCGTCGGGATTGACCGTGAAATGCATGGAAATGACCGTGAAGTGTATGAAAATAACCCAAAATCATATATGGTACGTCAAGTAACTAATTTTGGTTTAGAAGATATTCTTGATAAATGAATAAAGAAAGAAATGATAAAAAGTGAGAAATTTTTTTTATGTGCTTATATATAGGGGTGCACATCGAACCGGTAGAACCGTGGAACTGGACCGGAACCGACCAAACGGTCCGGTTTGGTCCGGTTCTAGAGTGCACCGGTTCTGGTTCCGGTTCCAAAAATCAAAGAACCAATTACATCGGTTCAGTTCTCGGTTTGGGAGTATGTAGAACCGAACCGAACCGTAACCGATCCGTAGAACCGAACCGTGGATCCGATCCATAGAACCGAACCGTGGAACCGAACCTGGAACCGAACCAGGAACCCTTTAATTGTTTCCATATTTGACTCATGATTTATGGTTTATAATGCACCACTTGATTATTTCTATAAATGTATTTTTGCACACCTTATACAATTTCTAAACCATTCATCAAATGGATCATAGCATGAATTGACATGGGCTAGATAATCGAATAAAAAATGTAATTGGGTTGAATTATAAAAAGCCCAGAACATGGAACCGATCCGGAACCGAACCAGTTTTAATGGTTCGGTTCCAGTTCGGTTCTAGGGTGCTAATGGTCCGATTCCGGTTCCGAATATCCTAGAACCGTTAGGAACGGTTCGGTTCCAGTTTCACCCTAGAATCGAACTGAACCGAACCGAACCGACTCGTTTGCACCCCTACTTATATATACATAGTTATATAAATATGTATTAGAGAAAAATGTAGGTGGAATAAAGTTCTCCATGTAAATAAGTAAATTAAATAAAATTTTAAAAAAAAAAAAGAAAAGAAGAAGAAAGTGCATAGAGTGCGGGGTTAGTACGGTTATAAGCCGTAGCTATTGGGCCAGACCCTAACTCTCTTGGTAAATTTTTTTTTTCTTTACTGTTGTAAACCCCACCGGTTTTTAAAGGTCACATTATGAGGTATGTGTTATATCCAAACATCCATCTATTTGGCGAACTCTTATTAAGTCTTGGGACGAAAAATAAGATAGATATAGCTATCAAGTGGACCACACTGTAAAAGGCAGTGTAGGATTGGACGTCTACCGTTGAAACCCTTTTAGGGGTCACGGAAGTTTTGGATCATACGAAATTTGTTTTTCCTCTTCATCCAGGTCTTTGTGACCTTATGAATAGATTGGATGGAAAATAAATGTTACGGTGGGCCCTACAAAAGTTTCAACGGTGAAAATCAATTTTCTGCTGCTCTGTGGTGTGGTCCAGTTGATCGTTGAATATGATTTTTTTTTTTTTTTGGATAATGCTCCGAAATGATCTAGAAATATGGATGAACGTTGTGGATATAATAAATACATAACTGTGGGGTCCACGTAACGTTGATCTCTTTGAACCGTTCGTACAACTCGGAGTTGGAGGAGCGTCAGTCGAGCACCGGCTGATCCGCTTGAAGGTAAAAGCAAGGGGCATTTTCGACCTTTGGCAAGTCATCCGTACAGCTGGGGCTTATTCTTGCAAGGGAAAATGAGGTGGGCTTCCTCTCGTAAACGGGCCATAAATGGGTCGTACAGTCGTAAATTTCCCTAAGAACATTCCTGACATCTTATCATGGGAGATGACAGTATGATAACTCAAATTCAACCATTCAAATGGTGGGCCCCAATTTAGATTTATATGGTTGGCATAAGTTATACCAAGCGGATGTTCTAGTTCGTAAATTGGTGGATATCTAATGGACGGTCAACTAAAAAGGTGAACAGCCCAAATTTTAAAAAAAAGGATGCGCCATTAATCAAAGGCTAGGATCAATCTATCACTCTAATCTCGAGAATTTGGACGGTTATACTTGAGTTACACATGATCCTCGTGTACGCTTTCTGAGCACAGGCGTATTAAATATCATGGTCTGCAAGAGTATCAAATAACTCCTCGACACGCGAGAATACGTGACCACACAGTTGCAGGACTGTACAGTGTACCCAGTCCATCTTTAAAGAGAATTGATCATATGCAGACCCATCTAAATTTCCGAGCCATATAAACCTACCATGAAGATCACCTCTCTCAATCAGGTTGATCAAATCATTAAGTGGGCCCTACGCCTTCTTTAAGTCTGATCAACGGTCATCAATTGATTTCTACACCGTCGCGTGATTAATACGTGGATCGGCCTAATTTTCAATATAAATTAATTATAATAATGGGATCCACCGTTTACATGGATCTGATTTCCTACACGAGAGTCACTGTGTCAGGAGAAATGGTGCTGTATACTAATTTATCATACAGCCGGTTGTATGAGCTAATAAATGGATTTGACATCAACACCCATCCTGATGATAGGTACATCCTTTTTCTTATAATTTTTGCTATTGTACCGTCCATGATGCACTTATCGAGGCCATTGATCCATTTGGTTCGGTGTTGGTGGACCATACTCCATGGACGGTTGTTGTGTTTCTACTGTTGATATTCTCTTGGAAATAAAATATCCAAAGGCTAGGATTATCCCTTGCTAATGCAGCGATTTTTTTCCACTAAAGTATCACTCATGTAGTATGTCCTATCTTTACAAAAGCTGGGCCGCACAACTAAAATAAAAATCATGCCGATCCACTCATTGGGTGGGCCACAGCAGTACGCTACCTCATAGCATCGGCTGTTCATTGATATTGATGTTGTGTCCTACTTTATGTGTGGATCTGACTGATTTTCATACCAGACGACCATCATTGGGTGGCCCACATATTGTACGGATTGGATATTGTAGATATGCAATGCTGGTAGGAAATAATGGATGTATGGTAACTTTCGATACAAGTAATGCCCTCACTCGAGGCTCTGTTTGATTGAAAATGTGAATGGTTTATCCCGTAGTAGGAGTTCGTTTTTTTGTCTGTCGCAGCGTATGACCAGCTTTCGTCGCCAAACACTGGGGCCCACATGCTGAGGTTTTCTGATGATTCGAACCGTCCATGTTCTACATGCTAACGTAAATAGTCTATTTTTATATAATCCCACTTCAGTGATTATCCCAAGCTTTGATTTTTAGATCCGTATGAGAGTCATTGAAAATTCTCTTTTCATTGTTCTAAATTCATCCGTGAATAGAGGTGATTGTCATTACATAGATTCATTAATATGGACTGTTTGATCATCATCAAAACAATGCACATATGGGTCCCAAGGCCGACAACAAACGCTGGACACTGTGTCGCGGCAGACGTAAAACGAACTCCTTCCAAACTCAAAGTGCACCCTCTCTCCTTTGGAAGCAGATCGCGTCCGAACCCCGGCCGGACCTACCAACGTCCAACCAGATCTGCGTGGAGGCCAACTTTGATTTATCTGTTCATCCACGCCGTCCATCCATTTTATCATATCGAGGTAAGATGTGGGCCCAAAAATGAGTCAGGTCCAAGGCTCTAGTAGACCATACCAGAGATGACTCTTGCATTTAATGCAATTTCGTGCATTTAATGTAACCAAGCTTATTGTTTGGTGTGGTCAATTAGAGGTAGATCTGCTTCATTTTTGGACCTTAACATGATCTTTGAAAAGTGATGGACGGAGCGGATAAACAGATACATCACGGTGGCATCCCACAAAGATCTGGTCGGACGTTGCTATGTCCGACCGGGGATCGGACAAAATCCGCTTCCCTCTCCCTTGCCATTGGCAGCTGACTGAAGGAATCTGGAGCACATTCAATAGGCTGCCTGAACAAAAGAAATTAAACGATGGTAAAGGCATGTAGTCCTCGGACCAGCGAACTGAAACGTAGTCCGCCAGCTGGGCCATGTGGATCAGTGCCCCACCATGAGTAGGCCATGGACGGCCCTCTTTTTCTATCAGAAAATGGACATGTATATACACCAATGACGGTTCTTTGGTTTTTTATACGTCCACAGATCGTATCTTTATTATTTTTTTCTTGAAAATTTCAAATATTCATTGTCAAATACATGGCAGAACCTACCACTTGAACGGTCCCGATCATCCATTAGCATAGTTCAAAATGGTGCGTTACAAATTCACTTCAGTGTTCCGCGGACTACTGTAACTCTATTCTTTACACCCATTTTTTAACTTTGGGAATAGAAGTCTTACAAAAATGTACTATGGTAATTCTTAAAAATTATAAAATGGCCTAAATAATCAATGAAGTAGGTGTAGATATCAACTGCCTTGAAGCAATTCAGTCAATGTCTTGGACTTTGCAGTTGAGGAGAGAATCCTAAGAAAACGAAGCGTCATAATTCACACGTGATATTTGCCATCAATATGTCGCGGAGGGAAATGTTACCGTAGAGCTTGAAGAACCAGAATACAGTAGGGCAATCTCTACACAGTAAACTATCAATCTGAACCGTCCATCTAGAGTGATGTAGTATGGATGACTTATATTTAAAAAATCAAAACTAATACATTTTTCTTTTTCTTAATTTTATTCGCTTTTCTCACTTCAGTGATTGACCGTTAAAAAGATTTCTTGCAACTGTCGTTTTGGATCCTAATTATCAGGTGAATAGAAGGCATCTGATCTATCTATGATTTTAACAATTCTACATTGATGGTCGTGGCAACTAGATGGACGGTTCTGATGATAATTCAACTAGACATGTGTGCAGTACAGAGAGACGCTCTACAATGTTTAGGTTAGAAAGCATACCACATGCAAGCAACCGCACGTGACAATGGGGCTGACACGTCTAATATCCAGGCCATACGTAGGGTCTGTTTGGATTCGGATAAAAAGTTTCGTGGGGACGCGCAATCCACTGCATGGCGTTGCGTAAGGAAGCGGATTGGCTGGTGTACCAAACACCAACAACTTAGATCCAACTTTTTTGGAACGGTTTAAAGGAGATCAAAGTTACATGGCCCCACAATGATGTATTTATCATATCTACACCGTTCATTTATTTGGAAAGATCATTTTAGATTTAGATCGCAAAAATGATTAATTTCCAAGGCTCAGTGGACCACACCAAAAATAGCAGTGGGACAGTGATTCTCAAAGTTAAAACATTTGTAGGGCCAATCGTAATTTCTACTTTCCATCCCATCTATTAATAAGGTCACGCGGACTTATATGAAGAGAAAAAACAAATATCATATTGATCCATGACCCCAAAAAAGTTTTAATGGCAGGCGTTCAATCCCCCACTACTTTTTACAGTGTGGTCCACTTGATTTTTAGGTTTGCCTTATTTTTCTGATCACTACTCACTAAGAGATTACCAAGTGGACGGACGGTTTGGATATAACTCGAACCTGTTGATGGGATCCACATAACTTGGTGATGTCAACACACCAGCCAATCCTCTTATGCGGAAGCGGATTGCGTGGTGTGCCACACACCACCAACCTCGGTGGTGTATTTATGTCATCTGATTATATTGGCCATCATATATCTATACTGGCCATCCATTTTGTGAGATCATGCCATTGGAGAACTAATTAGGCAGATCCAAATCTATAGTGGACCACACCATAGATAGTAGAAGTGGGATACTGAGGCCCGCTGTTGGAACCTTTATAGGGCCTACTATTATATTTATTTGCCATTTAACCTTTTTATAAGGTCACATATACCTGGATGAAGGGATTACACGAATATCAGCTTCATCCAAAATTTTTGTGGCCTTTAAAAGGTTTTCAATAATAGGCATTCAATTCCCATCTTTTTTTGTGGTGTGTGGTCTATTTGAAATTTGGATTTGCCTCATTTTTTTATCCCTTGCTTTAAAATGATCTTGCAAAATGAATGGACAGTGAGGATATAGAACATATATCATACTGACTGCAATCCGCTACCTGCTATTGCTGCTGATTAGTAGGTGTTACCTTGACCATGGGGCCCATCTTAATCAATGTGTTATATATCCACACCATCCATCCATTTTCTTAGATCATTTTAAGATGTTGTCTAAAAAATTAAGCAAACCCAAATCTTGGTTGGACCACACAATATAAAACAATGGTAATTAAATGCCCACTATTAAAAGCTACCTAGGGGCCTTCATAATGTTAAGGTCCCCCGAATGAAGGAAAATACAAAGATTAGCTTGATCTAAAGCTTTTATTACCCATTGAGTTTTTAATAGTCAATCAACACAATTTCTGGTGGCGTGGTCCACCCAAAATTTGGATCTACTTTAGTTTTGGAATAAGTCTCAAAATGAGATAATGATTATAAAAAAAAAAAAAAAAGGGATGGACCACGTAAATATACAGCATTTTCATTAAAGTAGGGTTTACCACTAATGTTTTCTTCAAGTAATACCCAATCCACACCTGGCCATCAACGAAACTGGTCCACTTGAGAGGTGGCCCACCATACCATAAATAAATGGACAGGCTAGAAATTAGATCTTGCTTAGTTTTTCCCCAGCTGCACTAAGCCATGGACCATTTTACTAGTGGTCCAACCTCTATCATGGATTTAGATGCTATGATAACAGTGATGTAAAATTGTAAAATTGCTCATAAAACTTCTAGGGTCTGTTTGGCCGGCCAGATTGAATGTGATTAAGAGGGATGGGATGGATTTTAAGGTAATGATGGGGTGTCAGTGGATTGGTTTAAGATCCATGGGAGTTATATATCCCGGACAAGTTCATCGAGTTTGTTTGGCACATTTGGCATATCCTGAGATTTTACCTTCAAATCCCTTCCAATCTGTCCGTCCAAACACGCCCTAGGAATGATTGAATGAGATTAGGAGGGATAGGAGAGATTTTAAGGTAATGATGGTGGTGTCGGTGGATTGGTTTAAGATCTATGGGTTTGCTATTTGCCGAGACAAGTTCACCAGGTCTGTTTGGCTTGTTTGGCATATCCCGGGATTTTACCATCCCATCCCTCTTAACCCCATGGGATCTGTCCGGCCAAACAAGGCCCTAGGTACATGCTGTAACGCCCCGGAAAATCGGGGGTCGTGCATACGCTCGACTCCCGAGTCCCCGAGTGTCACTTATCATCAATTTTATGGTTTTATAATTTATCAAGTTTAAATGCGCAGCCTGGAATTAATTGAAACATGAGGCACATCCACAACTAGTCAACTGAACTGAAAGAAATCAATATATATATAGGTTCATAAGGATGTAAATGGGCCACAAGGCGATGCCCAACAAAATCGCAAAGAAAAACATATGCCCAAAAGAATGGTGCGTTGAGCCCACGACTCAACACTCTAGAATTCAATCTCCTAAACTGATGGAGAACCGCCCATCAACTGGAAGTATGACAGCTCCATCCTCGTCGAGAGTAACATCGCTACGCTCCATCTACTCTGCATCCCCTGCAACTACGAGAGAGTCTGGTTGGTGTTTTAAAACACCGTCCCAGAGTGGAAGTGAGTGATCAACTCAGTGGGTGCTATTAGTCATAAGTTTTAACAGACATCAATTATAATATGAACATAATTAAAAGCAAACAACCATCAGCACCTAACAACTCTTATTTAATGCATGCATGCGGGATGATATGATGCATGCTCTCGCCACAACGCTCCCTCAAGCGACTCCATCTAACGATCGCATATGACAACACTCCCTTAGAGCGACCTCGACTGCCGAGTCGCCACCCTAGCTAATGCGATGCAATGCGATCGTGTTAGCCAAGTTATTAGTTAAGTCCATTCATCCAGCAGGTTTGGAAATCTGATACACCCTACATATCACTGCCCTAAGCTGGTTGCGAGGCCAAGACCCCCCAATGTGTGAGGCCAAGGCCTCGCGGTCCGTGATCCCGTCGGGTTCCTCATCCCTGACTCCAAGCACATGAGGAGTGCCGAAAGGAAGGGATCGCTCGCGGTCACTACGGGGAGGCGCGGTACCCCAGCGTAGGCCAACAGCTAGGACACAGTGTCCCATTCCACCATGCCCGGCTCACGAGGCTGTGAACCAGTTTCAAGTGGGTTATCGATGGGCTTCAACGGTTGCAGGGTGGTTCAGATTCCATACATATGTGAGCGAACAGGGTTAACAAACAGGGTTAGTCAGACGGTAGGCTAGACCGCACGAGTCAGGCGAGCGTAAGACGAGTGACCTCGGGCACAAGAGACCCATGTAGTCAAACTACAGCCGCCCGTACACTCCCGCCCAATCCGCGGATCTAGCCCTAGCGTAGTCCTACCGATGGGACTACCGTCTCTCATCACGTTCCTGACCAACCCAATAGGGTAAAGGGAATCCATAACATGCCAACATCAATGCATCATCTAACATAATCAACATCATGTTCTCATGCTTTTCAACATAAAATTCTAAACTTCTACTAACATGTAAAGCTAATAATATCATGAACAAGGTGTGCATGTGTAGTGTGGGTTGGTGAGGAAGTTAAGCACTCCCTACACCTCAAGGGGTCAAATACACATGAGCAATGAATCCTACACACTAGGAAGCAACACATATGAGAGAAATCAACCAAACATGAGCATGTAATCATCCATATGCCGAACCATGTGAGAGGCAATATTAATCATAAAATGAGAACCAAACATGCAAATCCATACAATTCCAACAACATACCATTCCTAGGTTTCCTCTAGATTATTCAATATAACATTCCAAAACAAACAAAATCATCAAACTCATAGTAAAATTGGTGCTAGGCCACCTAAGAATAATAGTCCGCACCTTGGATTTGATGGAGGCTTGGAAATGACCTAGGAGATATGGATTTCGGTGTAGATCGGCCGGAATTGCTAAAACCAAACCTTGCATGTGAGAAATTTCATGTCAATCCCTTCTCAATACATGGATTCCAAGAAGAAGAAGTGAAGGATCTTACCTAAACAGCCAACGGATGATTATGGAGGTTGTGGAGGAGAGCTTCTCCCTTGAGGAGAAGTAGGAAGTTGAAATGGTTGATTTCCTTGGGCCCTACCTTGATCTAAGGTCCACCTAACTCTTCTTCACCCACACTTTCTTCTCTCCTTTCACTCTTGCTCTCCCCTTTTCTCTCTTCTCTCTTTCCTTCTATAGGGCAAAATCGTATGGGGAGAGGGGGTGCCCAAATGGGACCTTTTTATAATGCCAGGTTTGGTGTAAATAGCCCCAAGGGCTAGGTTTTTACTATACTAGACTTATGGGAGGGTCTTTCTAGGATCTAGGGCTCTATCACCCCTCTGCCACCAAATTCGGCGTGGAGGTGTCTTATGACCCAACTAGGGTCTATGTAAAAATTGAGGCGAGCGGATGAACGGATATATGATCTGAGAAAGTGTTTCTGACCTTTAAGTGGTCCTGTGGGGGCCATTTTGGTGATTGGAGCATTTCTGATGGCCCTTTGGCCATAGAATTTATAGGATAAGTGGTCCATGGCCCGATGAGGGGCCTTACAAAATTTGAAAACGAACGGATGCGGGGTTTGGTCGTACGGGTCTGATTTGCGATCAACGGTCATCGTGCCACGATCGGGGCCCAGATTTGGTGGACAGGCGTAGAAAAATACATTAAACCGACGGCTAGAAGGCCCGAAGTCTCAGTTTCTTTTGTCAGTGCATTTTTAATGCATCGGCATTGGTGCGTATTAAGGCGCCGATGGTACTTCGGGTGTCCACTAGGTCCACGATCTGCGATGGACCACAAGCCCAACAGAGATCTATGATTTTCTAAAGTTTTAGATTTTTCTGACCCTTATCGGTCGCTGGGTGGCCCACACGTGATGTTGTTAGGTGTAAACGGCCATCGGCTTGGCGGCCCATACTTGGTCCCATCATAACTAGACTGGTCCACTCCAGTATAAATTAACATTGAGTGATAATAGTCATTAAGTGATTTTATAAGTTAATTAAAAAGAAATTTTAAGGATTTTTTGGAAATCCAAAACAGTGAAAATCCAGGATATTACAATCTACCCCCCTTAAAAATAATTTCGTCCCCGAAATTGCCTAAAGGTAATAAGTAAAGATATTATCATTTCATTTACTTAAGTTTTGCTGGTTTCTGGTTTATGTACGTTTTAGGGTATATATATTAAATACGCTAGCCTAGCTTATTATGATCTACCCCCCTTAAAAGTTTTCACATTTGAGGTTTGAAAACAAATGTTAAAATCATTATTATCGTATTAAGTGGTTATTGGTAAAGTTTACCTAATGGTGGTATATTTTACTCTTTTATGATTGGGCTAAAACGGAAAGACAGTTGTGGTAGGCTTTGATCCCATACGTCGATCATCTGTCTGACCAGGGCAGAAAGATCGTTGCATTCCTTCTTAGTCCTGGTAGATCTGGTCTTCTGCTCGGTCAAAGCAGTGAGTCCGTTGGTAGTCGCTCAGGATTGAGAATTGGGTCAAGCCGCGAATGCTTCGCAGGCGTATACTTCCGTAATTCCGTAGTCCGATTATCCTTAACATTTAGAAGATTAAAAAAAAAATTCATAAAAAATAAAATAAAATTTGAAGTTTCATATTTATAGTATTGTAGTGGGTGGTGAGTCTCCTGCAGTGCCTATGATCAAACGACTATCTTAGAGGGGTTTCCATGACCTTAAGGTTCCTATTAACATTACCATTTTGATCATATGGTTAGTGAGTTATGAGCAAATCATGTGTTGGTTTCATAAATTTTAATAGGAAAGGAAGAATCGAAAGTTTTAACGTATTCTGGTGGTTTAGAGTGCTAATAAAGTTAAGATGGACGCAGTAAGGCAATCATACATACAAGTATTTATAAGCCGACAAGAAAATTCAAAAACAATCCGTACATTCATATTAAATTCAAAGTGCCATTAGTATGGCTAGTTACATCATACAACATGGATTTCATAGTTTTCTAAAAATTCCAAACATAAGGAAAAAAAAGACAACTTAGTCAAGCAAACGTCCTAACTACCTTCAACATAAGCAGGTAGACCTAATCGACTCAAAGCAAACTACTAATTATCGAAAAGGTTACGCTACTACTCTTCTGGATCCGGCAAAGATGGGGATACTTCTTCCCCTTGAGGGAAAGAATCACCGGAATGGTGAAAAAGGAGATGATGGTCGCTAGGAACGACATTTCCCTCGGTTAGGAAGGATTTGGGTGTAAGGAATGTGAGTGGATTGTTGGAGGAATGGTCTTAGGGATGACCTTTAGAATGAGAGTTGAGAAATGGAAATGAGTTTTGGGTGTGAATGGATTTGAGAAGGGTTTGAAAAATGAAATTTAGGAATGGGTTTGAGATGAGGTGGTGTAAGATGAAATGGAAGGTGAGTTGAGGATATGGGGTTTGAGTAGAGATTGGGATTTGAGATGGGTTTTGGAAAATAGGGATGGAATGGTTTTGGGAGTTTGTTTTAGGAATGGGCTTTGAAAGTGATATTGGAATGATGTTTAGGAAAATGAAGTTGAGGATGGCCTTGAGGTAGATTGTGGGAAGTGAACTTTGGAAATGGGGAGAAGAGAGTGAAAGGAGTGTGGTTTTGGTGAATGGGTCTAGAAGGAAATATGAGTGATGAGAGGGATTTGGGAAATGAGTTGAGAGTTTATATGTGGGAATAAATAAAAGAAATGGGTTTTGAAAAAAAAGAAGATGGTTTGGAGGATTGGATTTTTGGAGTAGAGTTTGGAGGTGGGGGATAGAGAGTGTGAGTTGGATATGTGTTGTAGAATGAGTTTTTGGGAGGGATGCTTGTAAATGGGTTTTGAAAGTAAGAATGTAGTGGTTCTTGGAAATGAGGATGGGAGGAATGAGAATGGGTTATTGAGACAATGAGTTTGGGAATGAGGAAGAAGAGGTGAAGATGTGAAAGAGGTGATGATGGGTTGTAACGAAGGAGAGATGAGGGATTTGAGATTTTTGGAAAAGGGAGAGGCTTCACTAAATGTTTGGGAGTATTAGAGAGGGAGGAAATGAGAGGAAATAGGGCTATGGAGCCTTTACTTGCAAGGAAAGTGGGCCCCACACGAGTACAAGGTGTACATAGAGAGAGAGGACATCTTATAACGTTTCTTGTACTTTTAAGAACTGGATTATTTTTAAAATTTTTTATAATGATTTATCATCAAGTTTTAATTTATCTCACCAAATTTCATATCATTTGGAGTTGTAAATAAATTATTAAAATTCTAGGAAAAATAGCTGCCTAAATTTTAAAATTTTTGGACAGTCGGTAGAACATCTTAATTTTAACTATATTAAAATTTTTATTTTATTTTTTTCTTATTTTTATATAAAACTAAACTCATCAAGCTTCAATCTGGCTTTTGAATCACCTAAATCGGAGTTGTAACGAAGGAGTTATGAATTTTTGAAGTTGACTAAAAATCACAGAAATTTTTGTGGGGGAACACTTGTCGGCGGGGTGGCCACGCGGGTTGGCGGGGTGGCCACGCGGGTCGGCGGGGTGGCCATGGGGGCCTCTGGACCACCAGCGGGGTGGACATGTGGGCGGCGGGGTGGCCACGCGGATCGGCGGGGTGGCCATGCGGTCCTCTGGCTTCCCGGCGGGGGCTCCTTGCAACGGTCATATCTCACAAACCGGAATGAGTTGTTCGACGTGCCATATATGAATTTGGGGTAGAACGAGCTGATCTACGCAATGTACTAATACATTCTATGAGATTCCTCCTGGTTATAGGTCAAAACTATATTTTTCTACATTTCCACTATTTTCATTGAAATTTTGTTCTCCCTTAAGTCCTTACCCCCCAATGGGTTGAAACTATCAAATTTGGTTTGGTGTTAGCTCGTTTGAACTTGGACGGTGGCCTTGACCCTCTAATCATTCAGTTCTGGTTCGTTCCTATCATCGGGCTAAGGTATTGTAAGTTTCTCGGACCTGTTTCCTAGCATCCCTACTATCTCTCCCTACCTAATCCTAATCCCTGGGAAGTCTTACCGTTCGTCTAAGGTCGCCGGTTCCGGTTCAAGGATGGTTCCTACCATTCTAAGTCTTCGTTATGTTTCCTATCGTTTCTGTATCGTTATTATGTTTCGTTACTAGTCAACGGACGCGTTGGTGAGTTTATGACCCATGGCCCAAGGGATTCCAAACTATTGCTCTGATACCATCTGTAACGCCTCGGAAAATCGGGGGTCGTGCATACGCTCGACTCCCGAGTCCCCGAGTGTCACTTATCATCAATTTTATGGTTTTATGATTTATCAAGTTTAAATGCGCAGCCTGGAATTAATTGAAACATGAGGCACATCCACAACTAGTCAACTGAACTGAAAGAAATCAATATATATATATATATATATATAGGTTCATAAGGATGTAAATGGGCCACAAGGCGATGCCCAACAAAATCGCAAAGAAAAACATATGCCCAAAAGAATGGTGCGCTGAGCCCACGACTCAACACTCTAGAATTCAATCTCCTAAACCGATGGAGAATTGCCCATCAACTGGAAGTATGACAGCTCCATCCTCGTCGAGAGTAACATCGCTACGCTCCATCTACTCTGCATCCCCTGCAACTACGAGAGAGTCTGGTTGGTGTTTTAAAACACCGTCCCAGAGTGGGAGTGAGTGATCAACTCAGTGGGTGCTATTAGTCATAAGTTTTAACAGGCATCAATTATAATATGAACATAATGAAAAGCAGACAACCATCAGCACCTAACAACTCTTATTTAATGCATGCATGCGGGATGATATGATGCATGCTCTCGCCACAACGCTCCCTCAAGCGACTCCATCTAACGATCGCATATGACAACACTCCCTCAGAGCGACCTCGACTGCCGAGTCGCCACCCTAGCTAATGCGATGCAATGCGATCGTGTTAGCCAAGTTATTAGTTAAGTCCATTCATCCAGCAGGTTTGAGAATCTGATACACCCTACATATCACTGCCCTAAGCTGGTTGCGAGGCCAAGACCCCCCAATGTGTGAGGCCGAGGCCTCGCGGTCCGTGATCCGTCGGGTTCCTCATCCCCGACTCCAAGCACATGAGGAGTGCTGAAAGGAAGGGATCGCTCGCGGTCACTACGGGAGGCGCGGTACCCCAGTGACGTAGGCGACGGCTCGGACACGTGTCCCATTCCACCATGCCCTGGCTCACGAGGGCAGGACCGATTTCAAGTGGGTTATCGATGGGCTTCAACGGTTGCGGGGTGGTTCGATTCCATACATATGTGAGCGAACGGGGTTAACAAACAGGGGTTAGTCGGACGGTAGGCTGAACCGACAAAGACGAGTCGAGCGGCGTAAGACGAGTGACCTCGGGCACAAGAGACCCATGTAGTCAAACTACACCGCCCATTACACTCCCGCCCAATCCGCGGATCTAGCCCCAGCGTAGTCCTACCGATGGGACTACCGTCTCTCATCACGTTCCTGACCAACCCAATAGGGTAAAGGGAATCCATAACATGCCAACATCAATGCATCATCTAACATAATCAACATCATGTTCTCATGCTTTTCAACATAAAATTCTAAACTTCTACTAACATGTAAAGCTAATAATATCATGAACAAGGTGTGCATGTGTAGTGTGGGTTGGTGAGGAAGTTAAGCACTCCCTACACCTCAAGGGGTCAAATACACATGAGCAATGAATCCTACACACTAGGAAGCAACACATATGAGAGAAATAAACCAAACATGAGCATGTAATCATCCATATGCCGAACCATGTGAGAGGCAATATTGATCATCAAATGAGAACCAAACATGCAAATCCATACAATTCCCACAACATACCATTCCTAGGTTTCCTCTAGATTATTCAATATAACATTCCAAAACAAACAAAATCATTAAACTCATAGTAAAATTGGTGCTAGGCCACCTAAGAATAATAGTCCGCACCTTGGATTTGATGGAGGCTTGGAAACGACCTAGGAGATATGGATTTCGGGGTAGATCGGCCGGAATTCCTAAAACCAAACCTTGCATGTGAGAAATTTCATGTCAATCCCTTCTCAATACATGGATTCCAAGAAGAAGAAGTGAAGGATCTTACCTAGACGGCCAACGGATGATTATGGAGGTTGTGGAGGAGAGCTTCTCCCTTGAGGAGAAGTAGGAAGTTGAAATGGTTGATTTCCTTGGGCCCCACCTTGATCTAAGGTCCACCTAACTCTTCTTCACCCACACTTTCTTCTCTCTTTTCACTCTTGCTCTCCCTTTTTCTCTCTTCTCTCTTTCCTTCTCTAGGGCAAAATCGTATGGGGAGAGGGGGTGCCCAAATGGGACCTTTTTATAATGCCAGGTTTGGTGTAAATGGCCCCAAGGGCTATGTTTTTACTATACTAGACTTATGGGAGGGTCTTTCTAGGATATAGGACCCTATCACCCCTCTGGCCACCAAATTCGGCGTGGAGGTGTCTTATGACCCAACTAGGGTCCATGTAAAAATTGATGTCGAGCGGATGAACGGATATATGATCTGAGAAAGTGTTTCTGACCTTTAAGTGGTCCTGTGGGGGCCATTTTGGTGATTGAAGCATTTCTGATGGCCCTCTAGCCATGAAATTTATAGGATAAGTGGTCCATGACCCGATGAGGGGCCTTACAAAATTTAGAAACGAACGGATGCGGGGTTTGGTCGTACGGGTCTGATTTGCGATCAACGGTCATCGTGTCACGATCGGGGCCCAGATTTGGTGGACAGGCGTAGAAAAATACATTAAACCTTCACCGTAAATTTGGAGAAAATCCGACGGCTGAAAGGCCCGGAGTCTCAGTTTCTTTTGTCAGTGCCAGATTTTTAATCTGGCATTGGTGGGGCGCATTGGGCAAGCGCCAGATGGTACTTTTGGGTGTCCACTAGGTCCACAGTCCGCGATGGACCACAAGCCCAGTGAGATTTATGATTTTCTAAAGTTTTAGATTTTTCTGACCCTTATCGGTCGCTGGGTGGCTCACACGGGCTGTTGTTAGGTGTAAACGGGCCATCTGGCTTGGTGGCCCGCACTTGGTCCCATCATAACTAGACTGGTCCACTCCAGTATAAATTAATATTGAGTGATAATAGTCATTAAGTGATTTTATAAGTTAATTAAAAAGAAATTTTAAGGATTTTTTGAAAATCCAAAACAGTGAAAATCCAGGATGTTACACATGCAGTGTTGTTTACCTAGTTTTTTTTATCAAGCAGATTTTAAGTTCTTTACTTCAACTTGGTGAGTTACACCTGATTAAGAGTCACACACTATGGTGACCCCACATTTGAACTTGAAGTTTCCATTAGTGGGGCTCACCTTAATTATGGGTGAGAACTTGGAATTGAGGACAAAACCTAATGGGTAGAATGGTTTTTACTAATAAAACTGGCTGGCAACACATATAACCTAGTGCTTTAAGTTACTCATTAACTGAGCTAGGTAAGGCAACTACTTCATTAAATGCAGTACATGATGATGTGGCCTAATTAGATTGCAACAAATAAAAAAATTCTGTCCTTTGCAAGTAGAGGATTTGAATTCATTATTGCATGCATTCATATAAGGCAGTTCTAGCAGTGGCAGACCATATGAGAAATTATAGACATGAATTTACTTATTTTATTTTTACCATTTTTTTACATTTTGTCCAGAGCATGTTTAGCAACTGCTAAAACCGGTTAATCCCAAATTATTTCTTTAATCCGACGGCTAATAGGGCAAGTTGGGCAACTGATGCTCTAGCTTTAAGTAGAGTCTGAGGTGAGACGTCCTCTTCAGATAATAATACTTTCAGCGAAACCGAATTTCAACGGTCTTGATAATAGGTTGTAACCATCCATTCACATGTCACCAATTGGACGGATATGATCATCTGACAAGCATGGGCATTGTACATTTATGATTGAGCTGCAGCCAGATGAACGACTTAGATAACTGTACAGTTGCCCGGTCAAAGTGGAAACTATCTTGACAGTAAAAGGGTCCAAAAAGTCGCCCTTAGTGGGACCAGCCTACCGACATGGTCCGTGCATGATCGGCCATTCATGAGGTGGGCCCCACCATAGATTGCCCATAACCAGAAAGCTGCTTTGATAGTGCATCCTTTAGGTATTCGATTGAGGACTTCTCACTGACATTCTTCATCTTCCGTTTCTGGACCCTTTCAATAGGTGGGCACACATCCAGTTGAGCTGGCCTCAGCTCGGCTCGGCTTGAACAGTGGCTGACCTTAGATTGGCTCAGTCCCTAAACCTAACTAGCTAGTTCAGCTCGGTTTGGTCAGCAGCTCAGGCCAGCACGGGCTAAGTTTGAACTAAAATTGAGCCGAGTTTACCATTGAGGCATTTTCACAAATATTTGAATGGTAACTTTAAAATCCCTAAAATAGAAGTAATTGTTTTAAAGGTATTTTTTCAAACACCTAAGGAACATGATTTAAAAAGAAAAAAAAAAAAAATCAAAGAGAAAAAAGGTTTCTATTTCCGGTATGTATCTTCTTTGCCATCAACAAAACCTTTCTTACCACCAGCCTTATTTCATTGAATCATTTTATCAAATACTTAGTGAGCAACAACAAGTGCAAAGAAAGCTTGAGTTGGATCCGAGTTGCGTCAAGCTGGTGCTTGCTCAGACTCATTTTTGAGCTTAAAAAAAAGTCAGCTCAACTCGGCTTTGAACCAAACCGAGATTTTTCGAGTCAAGTCGAGCTAGCTAACCGAGGTAGCTTGGTTCATGTACATCCCTAGTGGGCACTGATCAATCGGTCAGGATCCTCTGATATGAGCAATTTCTCATGTATGGTGTTTGTACCATGGCCCACAATGCCACAAGATCGAATTCGTGTTTTAGTAAGGAGCCCGTGCAATTAAACGCTCTTTGGGGCCCGCCGTTATGTCTGTGTGACATCCACTCCGTCCATCAGCTGCGCCAGATCATGTTAGTTAGCGGGTCCAAAATATAGGCAGATCTAAAATTCAAGTGGGCCACACCACTCAAAACATTGGGATGAGAGTGCCCACCATTGAAATCTTCCAGTGGCCCACCGTGATTTTACATGTCATCCGACCCGATGATAAGGTAGTACCATCATGAACGGAAATTGAAAATCAGCCCAAGATAAAACATCTGTGGGCCCCAATAAGGTTTCAATGGTACATTGTCCCCATTCCCACTTTTTTCATGAGGTATGGTCTGATCTGCATGATTTTTTTGGGTCACGTCTTATCATGCACTGAAGATACTGATGAACGGAGTGGATGTCATGCAGACGTCAGGGTGGGCCCCACAGAGCTTTCTGTTGCACGGACTCCCTACAGCATGTGCTGTCGGAAATCTGCGTCGAACACTGATTGATCCTTGACCCAGTATAATAATTCAAGAGACAACTTTGATACTCTGGCAGTGTGTTGGATGATACACAGGCACTTAAAATTTGCTTTAAATCGTATACTTGGCTTATAACTAATTCAAATTAAACCGTCCAATTTATATGGAATAGTACACATGCATCGTGAACAAAAATTACGATTAATTTGCCATAAACTACTAGATTGGAAGACTTTCTAATTTAACGGTTGGAAATGAAAGTATCCAACGGTCGTGTTTCAAAGAAAAATTTCCACGAATCAAAGGTAAGGATTGGCCAAAAACACTATATTTTAGACCGTAAACTTAGATACAACGTATTCGACAAATCAGTCGGTTTCATTTGAGTTGTTATATGCCACGTGTACAATCTCTTAGTGCCTGCGTATCAAACGTCATACACAGCCGGAGAATCAAATAATTCCCCATAATTCAAGGGTACTTTCGTTATTTCAATAAAAGAACTCTGTTCCTGTTTTCGCTTGCCTCACGCCAACGCGTCGCTTTGATTTGAGTTCTCTTTGTCCAGATCCCAGCTTCTCTCTCAGAGCCGAATGCTAGGGCACTCGCGCGAGTGAATTTTTCCTACACTCACGCACCACACAAAGGAGGAGTGTGGGATCGAATCCGTTCATCGGGTTCCAATAATAAAAAAGAGATATTAAGCTGGGCCACAAATGCAAAAAATAATAGAAAGTCATAGGAAATTAACCAACGTCGTAGATTCAACATAATAAGCGGTCCAATAACAAAAAATACGAGACTGATTTTATCTTAAGAGTCTAGTCAGCACATACATCTCCTCCTGATGAGCGGTTTGGATCTACCAGAACATGCCAACACGGTAAGTATATAGTCACGCGAGTGCATTTTGGCATTTTGTCTCTTTCATCTTTCGCCCTCCCCATATATATGATACTCGGGCAGGGTATGATCTTGATACTCAGGCATTCAGAAATCACACACGTGACATACGTTAGCTCAAAATAAACCGTCTAAATTGTGAACCCAAGTTGTTGAAACAGGACCATTTGATATTTTTCAAGTACAACTTAGATCCAATTAAGATCCACCAAATCCCAAAGTCAGATCATCAAGTCACCACAAGTTTGGTTCGGTCGGTTCGTGTATAGCCCTATTTCGGACGCTGTTTGGCTAGTGTCGCCGCTGCCAGCCAGTGGCTAGTGGTCGGTACCAGGGGTGTATATTGAGTCCAACCAGTTGAGCTGGCCTCAACTTGACTCGGCTCGAACACTGGCGGACCTCAACTTAGACTCGGCTTGGATCAGTCCTCGAGCATGACCGGCCAACTCGGCTCGGTTCAGTCAACAACTCAGGCCAAGTTCAAGCCAAGTTCATCATTAAAGCATTTTCACAAATACGTGAACTGCAACTTCACAATTGTACTGTTTTTACAACAGAAGCAATGGTTTTATAAGTGTTTTATCAAACACTTTACAGGTAACAAAAAGAAAAAGAGAAAAAATGCATTTATTTAATGTATATACTTTGGCACTAGCCAAACCTTCTTTGCCATGGCCACTTTTGGTCGAGTCATTTTATCAAACATTGACAAGGTAATTGAGTCACCGAATTGATTTGATCTGAGTCAAGTTGAGCTGGGCCTACTCAAACTCAGCTTGAACTCATTTTTGAGCTCAAAAAATCATTTTGACTCGGCTCAAACTCAGCTTCGAACCGAGTTGAATCAAGCCTTTTCGAGTCAAGTAGAGCGAACTAACCACGCTAGCTCAGTTCGTGTACACCCCTAGTTGGTACTATGTGGACCCCACCATGATGTATGTGTTTTATCCACGCCGTCCATCTATTTTGAAAGATAATTTTAGGGTTTGATCTCAAAAATGAGGTAGATCTAAATCTCAGGTGCACCACACCATGGGAAAATAGTAGTAATTGAATGTCCACCATTAAAAATCTCATAGGGCCCACTGTAACAGTTATTTGACATCTAACCTATTGATTAGGTCCTACATTACTGGATGAAAGGAAAAAAAATATATGAGCTTCATCCAAAACTTTTGTCGCTCCCAAGAAGTTTTTAATCGTAGGCGTTCAATCAACACTGTGTGGTCCACTTGAGATTTGGACCAACCTCATTCTTAGGCTCATACCAAAAACTGATATGGAAGAATGGGTGGACAGCATGGATGAAACACATACATCATGGTGGGGCCCACGGAGCACAGGCTAGTGGCAGGGGGAGTAGTCAGTTCATTTCATGATACATACGAAGTGGGACTCATAATCTGAAAATTTAACATGACATACTTGCATGCGAAGTGTGCGATTTAGAACTAATATCTTAGTGCCTGCGTACCAACTATCAAGTCCTCTAGAGTATCGAAGTTTTTCTTCCCCTCTACACTGACACAAGTAACAGAACACTCCCCTCCATTATTTCACGTACACCAGCGCTCTGCTACAAAACCAACAACCGAAACCAAAACGAGAGAGAGAGAGAGAGAGAGAGAGAGAGAGAGAGAGAGAGAGAGAGAGAGAGTTTGGGCCATGGATGAACGGCCAGAAATGGAGCTGGTCTCAATCCCAGCCACCCCACGAGCTTCAACGCCCGAGATCCTGACACCATCAGGGCAGCGGTCACCACGACCACCGTCCAATCCAAAATCAACGGCCTGGACGCCGACATCTTTGATATCGCCGAGGTTCCTGAGTCCTATAGGGACTCCGATGAAGAGGGTCCTGATCAACATGAAAGGGTACCTGGAGGAGGTGGGTCACCTGACAAAGCTCAACCCTCAGGACGCGTGGCTTCCCATCACCGAATCTCGCAATGGGAATGCCCACTACGCCGCTTTCCACAATCTCAATGCTGGTGTTGGCTTCCAAGCGCTCGTCTTGCCTGTTGCATTCGCATTTCTCGGATGGTATGTATGTATGTGTGATGAAAGTACATACATGCAGCTTGTGTGTATGTTCTTTTGTTGATAAAGCGTTTTTTTACTAGGAAGGAGGGAAGTGCTTTGGAGGTGAAATGACGAACATGCTCTCAACACTTTTTTTATCTAAAAAGTTGTGAAGGAAAGCATTGTGGGGCCCACTTGGTGTGTTTGTATAACATCCAATCCGTCCAATGGGTGAAGCCCACCATGTTGACCAGATGGATAAAAAATCGGCTTATGGGATCACTAGGTGGGCTACATATGAATTTGGAGGATTTTGGATGCTGGGCATTGTTTGTTATGTTGTGTCCTATCTGATATTTTATCGGCCTTTATTTTTGTTGGGTCTGATCATCATGTTGGTTTGCATCTTTTGGACGGTTTGGATGTCATATACAAGACGTGGGCCCCCAATTCTAGACTCCATAAAAAAGAGCATGTTGGTCATTTCACACTCAAAATATATTTGGTAAAATCAGAAATCCTGACGGATTTTGCCGTAAAAATCTTAAATTAGACGGTCCTCATGCGTCCATTTGGAAAAGTGGGTCCACTATATGGATGATCAGGTCCGTCATGCTGATTGCCCGCTCTATGGATGGTGAAAGATCTTAAGAGAACTCTAGATCCAAAGATCCTGACCATCCAATGTTTGTCCTTTTTTATGGGCCGTTGTTGTGTTTCTTTTAACCGTCTGTTTATAGGAAACTGATGAAAGTGTTATGATCTTCCAACTGCGGAAATATTTTGTGGGTCCCACATCTACGATGGCTTCCATCAGATGAGTGGTTTGGATCACTAATTACTGCATCAGTACACTATTCACGTTGTTTGCGTTGCTTGTTTTTCTTTGTTTGGTTTTTTTTGTTTTTTGTTTTTTTTGTTTTTGTGTTTCTACCTCGCTGACGTCGTTCTTGCTATATTTTGTACTATTGTATTACCAAAATTAGAGAGGATGGGTATGTCTATCAATCAAGGAAGGTGTAAATAGCGTCTCTCTTTTAGATTGCTTCCGGCATGTTGTACTTTCACGTGAGGTGACGTATGCAGGTGAAATTGCATCAACTAGCGGTCCAAATTAATGTATATACACGTGGCCCACCTGATGATCAGATTAGTCTCATTTTAGACATATGAAATCTTCACAGTGAGAATCGGCTGATGAATGGTTCCGATTGAGAACCAGATTTTTAGAAACCTTTTTGTAAATAGTCTTTTTTTTTTTTTTTTTTCCAAAAAAAATAAAGTTTATCCTTTTTCGAATTTGGGTTATGTTTTTCTTGCAAATTTCTTTCCTAGCACTTTTTGATATATACACCCTGGTGCATATGCACCTCATTTTTCTACTTTTGGGTACTACTATTGTTCTTTATAGTTTTTTTTTTTTTTTCCAAAATTTAAAATATTAGTTATTTTTTAGGAGTTTCTTTGGTCATTGTTCTGATGACCCTCTTTGATGGGCCATTCCCCAAAATCTCCCAAATTGGAAGATTGTAGCCGTTCAATCAACGGTATTTTTTCCCACCAATCCATACGTACTGCAGGATACAACTTCAATATCTTGGGATAGCTGGGGAGAGGATTGCCTGTGACCCAAGGCACAGAGATATCTCTGTGCCCAGGGATGTGTGGGGCCCACAGAGATGTCCGTGACAAATCCACTCAGTCCATCTGTTTTAAAATACCACATTAGAACAGGATTCTAAAAATCAGTCATTTCCAAAACTCAGGTGGGCCACACCAACAAAACAGTGGCAACATCAACGTCCACCGTTGAAACCTTCCTGGAGCTGACCATGATGTTTATATGCTATCCAAACCTTTCTTAGAATTACTACCACTCAGATAAACTGTTTGAACAAATATCATCTTGATACAAAACTTATGTCCCGCCAGCGTTCAATCCCCACTGTTTCGTGTGGTATGGCCCACATGAATTTTGGATCTGCCTGATTTTTGGAATCCTGTCCTAATGTGGTCTTTCAAAACTGATGGACGGAGTGGATTTTCCACGTACATATCTATGGGCCCCACAGTGTCACAGGCAATCTGCTCCGCGATAGCTAATGATGTGTGAGGGCCCATTTGGACGGGTGGATTGGAAGGGATTGAATGGTATTAGGGTGGATGGCATGAATTTCAAGGCAATGATGGTGTTGTCAGTGGATTGTCTTAAGATCCATGGGATTGCTATATCCCTGGATTGCTGTATCGAGTCTGTTTGGCACGCCTGGCCAATCTTGGGATTAAACCTTCTAATGCCTTGAACCAAACACGTCCCAGGCAAATTTCAAAGGATTATGGTGGGATGGGACTTAAAGGTAATGATGGTGTTGTTAGTGGATTGTCTTAAGATCCATGGGATTGCTATGTCCCGGGATCAGATCACCCAGTTTGTTTGGCACGCCCAGCCAATCCTGGGATTTAACTTCCAATCCCTTCTAATCCGCCCGGCCAAACGGGCCCTTATGGTGCCGGTGTGGCCCATCCAATCAAACGGCTTGATTTTCATACCATGTGATCATAATGGTGTGGGTCACATTTTGTAGGGACTAGATATTCTATACACGTGACAGTTAGAACAAAGTGGCTGTACCATAGCTTATTATGCACCTGTATGTGTCCACCTACCTGGTAATGCACATGCTAACTATGGCGCACGTGTGATATCTGGACAGTCCATTGAGTCAGTCACACTGCCAATTCTGGAAGCAGATTCCTGACGGCAGGTGCTCTGGGGCTTATCCATGCAGTCCATCCTTTTTGCCAGCTCATTTTAGGTATTGGTCCAAAAATGAAGCAGATTGAAAACTCTAGTGGACCACATCACAGGAACAGTAGTGATTGAACCCCACCATTAAAAGCTTCCTGGGTGCCATGGAAGTTTTGGATCAAAAGCTGATATTTGTGTTTTCACTTCATCCATGTCTGTGTGACCTAACGAACTGATTGAATGGCAAATAAACATCACTGTGGGACCTAGGATTATTTCAGCGGTGGATGTCACTATCCCTACTCTTTCCTTTGGTGTGGTCCACTTGAGATTTGAATCTGCTTCGTTTTTGGGCTCATGTCCTGAAATAAGCTGGAAAAATGGATGGATGGCATGGATATAAAACATATACATCAGAGTGGGCCCCACACCACTTGCCATCAGTGATATCCCCGGTGGCAGGGTCACCATCTTATCAAGTAGGCCTCAATGCATAAAACAAATGAACGGCTGGGAAAAACTTGTTTTCATCAGTCCATTTATTTCATAACCCATGGCCAGCCTGATGAATAGACTGGCCTGATTTTGGGGCCAGATCATCTACACAATGTGCCCCACCTGATGGACCGTTTGGATCTTGCACATGTTTGCCATTTGGGATCTGGCTTTCGAATATTTTGAAATCATGATGTTATCTAAGGCATGCCTATTTTCATTTCATCTTTTGGCTTTTCAAAATCAAAGTTCCCTGCTTTAGAAGATTGGGTTTCATCTTGTCTGTACTTTTTTATGTGGGCCCTCAGCCCTCTTTCCTTTTCCCTTTTCAAATGTATCTTATTGAGGTTTGCTAGTATACATTCCCATGACTTGCACGAGGATGTGTCAGGACTTTAGCCGTTGGATAAGGTCCTTTTCAATGATCCAAACCGTTAATATGATGGGCCTCACGTTGGATGTGGGATATACACAAAACCTCTTAGGTTGATGTATTCGACCCTCTGATTATTCGATGGTTAAGAAGATGGTCTATGCTTAAAGGAAAAGAATCAAGTCACCAAACGGGAAAAATATTCTAATCCAATATCTTCTATTTCATGATGGTATCCCTATCTCAGTGAGGTCCATCATATAAACGGTTTGGATCATTGAAAGATAGCTCCGTTTCCAACGGCTGAGGTCTTCGCATATCGTGTTGCAATAGTTGGAATGAATTCTAAGATACCTACATTAGATTTTATGGAACCTTGGGTCCCTAAGTTTGGGATTGATCTTATCACAGAGGGATCACAGGGTCCTGAGCCTCATCAAATGTACATTTTGCTGGTTCTCCTAATTCTATACATGTGGGGCCCATGCTTCAATGATCAAGACCGTTGATCTGATGGGAACAACCATTGATGAGGGATGCATCGATTTCATGGAATGAAGATAGAAAGTCAATAAAAAATGTAGCAGTTGTCCACATTCAACAAAAAGGGTCAAGTACCGACATGTGAAGATCCTCTAGTATGGGAGATTTTGGGCATCTTGCATTGGTGGTGGGGACCATCAGATCAACAGTCTGGATCAGCAGGCTATTGGCAGAGCATCAGCAAGCTGTACATTTGATGAGGCTGACACCCTGTAATTTCTCGAGCCAAGTGATGAAAATAAATATCATTACTTTCCTCTTTTTCAAAGTGGAGTAATATAATCCTTGAGTTTGAAAGTGGAATAATATAACCAATCCCAGTGATGAGGATATGCTTTTTTTTTCTTCAAAATACCCTCAATCATATAGTATGTAAATGTGGGGCCCATTGTTTCAATGTTCTAGATCTTCCTATCTGGGGACCATTGTTTCAACGTTCTAGATCGCCAAGCTATGTACCCACCCTTTGTCATGTTGGTTGAATGTTTGGCTGAGAACAAGAGAGGCAGAAAACTGGAGCTCACAGCCACAAATAGAGAGAGAGAGAGAAAGAGAGAAGGTATCGACAGTTTAGAGTACACCCAATGGAAACCTGTTAAGTGCTTGTGACATCCAATCCTCTTAATAGGTTGGTGCCACCATGAGGATCACCTAGTACAAAAATCAGTCCTATCCAATCATCAAGTAAGTCACACTATAGTAAAACAATGTATAGCTATTGATAAATAGAAAAATACAAGTGTGGTCCACTTGGGCAGTAGATGGGGCTTATTTTTGAATGAAGTGTTTTCCATGGTGGGGCCAATCTATTGAAGGGTTTGGATGTCTCATGCATTTAGCAAGTTATAGATGTTTTTGTGAGGCTCGAGCAGAGAAGGTTTATTTAACCAATGGTTCACATGCCATGGCATGCATGCATTTGGCACAGCTGCTCCCATGCCTCTCATTGCATAGACTCTTAAAAGGGGCTCACCCACTTAAGTGGGTTCTTATATATATAAAGGTGTTTAAATGCTTCTCCCTATTCAATGTGGAACAACATTTCACAAAGTAAAAGATACTGTTTTATTTTATTTTAATTTTAATTTTTATTTTATATGACCACAAAACCACAATATTACATTTGTACCAATTAACTTTTCTAGGGGTTATATTACAATATGCCATTGCCGCAATGTACTGAACTGTGGCAACTTATCCTTGGTACACATGATATACATGCAGGCCAATCCAGAGCGTCCAAACTGTGAGCTCCATTATAGACAAGTAGCACAAGAATTGCACTGATTGGGTGATATTAACCATTGGTTTCTCACATTGAATTTGGACCACTAAACATTTTTTTGATGGTCACCAATTGAATGGTTAGGATCATTGAATCACTGTGGTTTCTGTCTGCATTCCACCCATTATGGGGCCCATGATTTGGATGGTTTGAATTGACATGCATGTAGGCCACTATGGCAAAACACCTGTGTAATCTATCCTGTTCATGGGTAACTGGGTTTAAACTTGAATTTCCATAGTGTTGAGATCCTTGGTATTATTGAGTTTTCATAACAGAAATTGTCCAAGTTGTCTGAGTCTTTTGTAAAAGTTAATAAGAACAAAGGAAATCATGTTCACAGCGCATCTAAAAATCAGCCTGATCCAAAACTCAGGCGGGCCGCACCATGGGGAACAATGTAAAATCATGCTTAATGTTGGGGAACCGCAGAAGCACACCGAGACGAATCAATCAAAGTACTCGCAATCGCACAACCAAGTCCAAACAAGAACAATCCGAATTTTACGTGGAAAAACTCTTGCGGAAAAAAAACCATGGCACAAAGCGACGCGTAATGCACTATGAAAGCAGAAATTACAAGAGATAGTGTTACTGATTCGAACAAGCCTCGAATCTACTTCACAAGCCCTAGTTATGCCCTCGAAACCCTTCCGAACGAATTAGAAAGTCTTTTCTATTACCCTAATCCCGATTACACCCAATATATATACTATCATAACTGGAATAGGAAACAAATTTCGCACTTATGCAATTCTGCGCACAACTTCGATGGGATCTTCGATGCATCGACGACCCTCAATGTCATTGAACTTACTTCGATGACATCGAGTAGCAACACTAAAACTTTCCAGCAACTAACATGAGATTTTTCAGATTTTCTCAATGGAATCGAGCATCTGTTGATGGCATCAACCTCTGCTCGATGGCATCGAGTAGTCTGTCGATGCCATCGACAGACCCTGTTATTGACAGATTTAAGATATCAACAACACTTAAGTCCTCTAAATTCACGTGATGTTACTCGCTTGAGCTTTGGGTCAGGCCGATTTTTTTGGATTGTCCCTTCATCCTGGTAAGGCACACCTGATGGACAAAGTGGATGATGGACAACAGTGTGGATGTCACACAACCACGCAATAAGGTGGGCCACACAGATCCTGGGTTTTGTACACACTGCCTATGATAGGTATTGTAGAGGATTCTGGTCCGTACTGGTGTTACTCAAGATCAAAACAGTTTTCGTTTGCTACAGTTTCAGTATTTTAGTTTAGTGAAAGGAAAACAATCACTCTGTCAAGTCGATATGGAGAAGGATGAGAAATCTGTTCAATATAAACATGACATTCCACTACCATTCCTTTTTTTTTTTTTCATTTCCTTTTTAAATTGTAACCTTAAAAAAATCAAAATTCAGTCATGAGTTATGGTCATTTCCTAAAACAGCATTTCATTTGGGAGAGTAACTAGTAACGATGATGTTTTTTTTTTTGGGTACATTGCAGGAGTTGGGGGATAATCTGCTTGACAATTGCTTACTTTTGGCAACTCTACACTTTGTGGATTCTAGTTAAGCTGCATGAAGCTGTTCCTGGGAGGCGGTACAACAGATATGTAGAGCTTGCACAAGCAGCATTTGGTAAGATTATTTCCGTCTTCTATATAGTAGAAATGATTTGTAAATCTGATGTGTAGATGTACTGATGCATACCAAGTTGCTTGTCCAAAATGGGTCCTTACTCTTGCCCGGGTGGTAGACTCTCAGGAGTTTCAACTCCCGGTCAAGGGTTGGAGTACCCATTGGTGGTGAAATTCCACCAGCGTGAGTGTGTGGGGTGTGTGTGCGTGTGTAAAAAAAAAAGAAAAAAAAGTTGCTTGTCCAAAACATGAACTAATGCATTCGATGTTCAATGCATAGCTTGATGTTAGTATTATCTCTCTCAACCTCAGTAGTTTAGGCCATGTTTGGATGCACAAGCAAATTGAAATGTGAAAATCGAGGGTGTGTTTGGCTGTAAAACAAATTGAGGGTACTGTGACTTTCATGAGCTAATGAAATGCAGATGACCAATCACCTAAAACCCATTTATCACCATTTTGCCCTTGAAAATTCAATATCTCAAGAGTAAAATTGGAGAGGAAAATTCTGCACAATAACGGAAGGGGTTGTAGCATACAAACCAATTGTATGTGGTCCTTCCTCGTAAATGGGGTGGGGCTCCTTTTTAGCAAGGTATTCCATAATGGTAATGGTGGCCATAACAGCCACCATCGTTACCTTTACGATAAGGGCTGTAACGGTCTTTAGGGCTCCTGTAACGGCCGTTACGGTGTCCTTTAAAAAAATAAATTTGAAAATCCCAAAAAATTTGTGTTGGCCCACAATGGACCGTTACGGTCTTTACGTGCGCGCGTGCAGGGGAGGGGGGGTTGTTATGGTCTTTACAGGGGGGCGTAAAGGGCTGTTATGGGTCATTTTTTTCTATGAAAACTGTTACGATCCTACAACGTGTAACGGTTGACACAGTTCAATTACCTTTATGTAATGGACATTACTGCACACCATGCCTGTTAGGCCAAGCTGCTCATTTTATAAGCTTCATTTGAGCTTATGACCTATTACCTTCTTTTTTTTTTTGTTGGCAAAAGGTGGGGGTGTACCACCTATAACATTATTCAATGAAAATTGAGATCAATTACAAAACTAGTGGTTATGATAACTTCCATTTTCCATGCCACCCCAAACACGATGTGCATCAAGTACAATTGGTGAACCCTGCGAAACACAATTTGCTGTGTGCCCAAACACACCCTAAACTGAGGATGCTGACTTAGAAAATTGTTGAAAAAGTAAGGCAATGAAATATGTTTGTGCTTTTAAAACAATATAGTGTACTTAATACTCTCCATAAATTTGCTTCCATGATGTTTCTTGCTTCAGGGGAAAGGTTAGGTGTCTGGCTAGCTCTGTTCCCAACTGTTTATCTATCAGCTGGGACTGCAACGGCCTTGATTCTAATTGGAGGAGAGACCATGAAGCTTTTCTTCCAGATAGTCTGCGGCCCACTTTGCTCGTCGAATCCTCTTTCGACAGTCGAGTGGTATCTAGTATTCACTTCTTTATGCATTGTTCTCTCTCAGCTCCCAAACCTCAATTCGATCGCGGGGCTCTCTCTAATAGGAGCGATAACAGCCATCACTTACTCTACGATGGTGTGGGTCCTCTCTGTTAGCCAACCACGGCCACCTCCCATCTCTTATGAGCCGCTTAGATCCCCTTCCTACTCCGCCTCGGTTTTCTCCGTCCTGAACGCTCTCGGAATCATCGCTTTCGCATTTAGAGGACACAATCTAGCAATGGAGATTCAGGTATATGCTATGGAACTCTAAGGTTGATGGAACACAAACTGACATTTCTCTCTTTAACTACATGAAATGAATGGAATTCTATTTTAGATGGAGAAGTAGAAAATTGTTTCCATTTTGGTTGAAATGTTTTGTAGTCACCCCACCGGCATATTCCTCAAATGTTGATTTGGGCGCTTCCAAACGGCCTCTAAAAGTGTTCTTGATTCTGTATTAATGGCTTTCATGCTGCAGTCTGCTGTTATATTTATCCATTGGCATTTTCTAATGAAGATGTTGTGGGGATTGGTTTTTTTTTTTTTAAGGCAACAATGCCATCGACTTTTAAACATCCAGCTCATGTGCCAATGTGGAGAGGAGCCAAGGTCGCCTATTTCTTCATTGCGATGTGCGTGTTCCCCATTGCTATTGGTGGTTTTTGGGCTTATGGAAACCTTGTAAGTTGTTACTATCTGTTATCATCGTGTTTATGTTATAATATGCCATAGTTAAACCATATAATTTAAGGCCTGTGCAAGTTACTTCTATTTCATATGCAAGTAGATATATGCACACGTCATCGTCATCATCTAAGCGTTATCCCAACCATAGTTCCAAAACTCACTGACTCCACTCGAAGCTCAGCTGAGTCATCTCGACAAGATGATGATCCGAGTCACTGGGAAACTTGGTACTGGGCTTGACTCGGAGAGACTTTGTTGATTTGGGTTGCATTTTATATTACATATACTAAGTTTAACGTTTTATTATCTATTTATATTCCTAATATCTTCAACTCACAATAATTAAAATATAGAGTCGAGTCGGGTCGAGTCAACCAACCCAACCCATCTGAAGAGTTGTCGCATTTTCAGGTTTTTGAACTATGACCCCAACTAATTGTGATCGGCTACATGAAACCTGTTATGCTATTCCACTCTATCAAGGACCATGAAAATGTTAGATTATTAATGTTCATGGAAAGAAGTTGTGTCCAAAGTTTCACGCTGGCTGTCAACCTGGCACAACCCTCCTTTATTTGGACTTTGTACCAGACATAAGAGAACAAACTCCCACTAGTGGAATTAGAAAGCTGCACATAGACATGTGTTGTCAAATCACAATGGAATATGAAAGTTCTCAAAAACCCATATTTTAGATTTACGGTTGTAAGGATATCCCTGTTTGACATTGATGCCGGGAAAAAAAAAAAAAAAAACGTTGATTGCTAATGCCAATTCTTCTAACCTGAAGGTTTCTCCTCAATCTATCGCAAATGAAAGGAGAAGGTGAGAGCTAACACGTCAACCCTTGGTGTAGGGCCAAGGGAGACGTACAAAGTCGTCCAAGGTGGACCTCACAGATGTGAACATGTTATTGAAGGAGAGAGGTTAGATCCCCTCCCCCATTCTCTCTCTATTGGTGATGTCCTATGGGTATGGGTGTCCAAGGCTCTCTACTGCAACCTCTCCCTTTGGGATAGGAATTATATATAAGAAGGAGTTAAGGTTTTAGAGGGACACCAATTATGATATTTTACCACTCTTCAACCTTCCATATGCCCTACTACATATGAAGTTTGTGATCATGTTTTCCCATGTACCTAGTATTTCATCCAATCCCTCCACTATCATGGCCATCTAACATTCAACCAATATTTATGCAAACCAAGTTGAGGACCCCCAGATCTAAACCATTAAAGTATCATCAAGTGCAGTTAAAATCAAAGTTCAATGGTTGAAAACATTTGTAAAACCTTTTGAACATTGGACCCAACAAAAAACCCACTTGATGAATGTTTAATCCCAAGATCTAAGTCGTATGCAAGTTCTTAGGCAACAAATGGATCCCTTGTAGGCATATGTGAGCCTCAATTAGACCTTAATGTAAGGGCCCAACTTCAGCCACTTTTGTTAGCCACATGATAACTTGTAAAGTAAGCTAAAATACATGTAATCAAGACCTTGAACTCCTTACATGTTCTCAAGTCTAAGGATTAATGAAATCTGGTACATTTTCAAGTCGATTATAGTCTAGGCATGATGGGCCTCTTGGTCTAGAGACTAGAACTCGATCCACCAATGTAAATGTCCAACAATAGTGGCACACTCACACTTCTATGCGGGGTAGGGCAAGGCACACCGACTCGTCATTGCACCTGATGGTGGAGACCTTCCATCTTGACTCATCATTAGTTCCCTCATGTAGGGTGACTACATGATAACAATAGTAACTATAGGTCTCTCCTACAACCTATTAGGTGGTCATGGAACAATAGGGTATTGATTCTATGTCCCACAATCTCTCTTAGCCAGTGACCATTGTATCCACTCACAAGTTATGACAACTAGAGGAATCTCTCCTTTAACCCATGTTCATGCATGTTGAAGGTAATAACCTGTCCATCTAGGGCCATGGTCATCATGATCTACGAACAAGATCATCAATATCACATCCATGTCATCTATCCATCTTAGACCACTCGAGACCTGCAAGAGAAGACATGGATGGAAACCCTGGCTGTAGCAGGGGACCCTCCGATGCCAAAGTTAGACAGGCAAGCTAGGTCTAGTAGAACGTAAGGTTATTGGGTGTGATTTGTGAGTTGAATTGTGCGTACCTTTCACCATTAGGGATACTCTTGTTATAGTTGAGAGAGGGCGGTAGTGTACAAGTCATTCTCTCTATTTAGCAAGAGCATGTCATAGAGGGATTCGGATTCTGTGCATGTCGCGGGTATCTCCCGAGATCCTCGGCAGAGATCTCAGGCGGATCCATGTTGCGATCGTCTTCCAAGATTCTCGCCTGGGATCTTGGGTAGTTACAGTCGGAATTAGTAGAGGCACATGGTGAGAGTCCGAGGTGGACGGTCGTTCCGAAAAGAGAGTTTTGCCAACCTGAATTTTCTAGCGAGTTGTGGTTGGAAGTTTCCCTTGGCATTAAGCAGATTACTGACCCGCCTTTGGGAGTCGTGTTGGAGGGTCATGACGGAGCTCCTTTCCTTAATAAAATATAGACGGATGACCATCCTCTTCATTCTATTGTGCGGCGTGGGGTCATATTTCGGGATCCTTTTCCGGAGATGTTCCAAGCATTAGCTCGGAAATGTATGGGTCCGTTGAAGGGCTTGGTGTCTGACGGAAACGGAGAGACTCCATCTCCTGATGGCCGAACTTGGGGTCGTTCAATGAAGTATAACAGAGTGTTTCTCCCTAGCCATTAAGGAGCTCCTTGGTCATGACTAGCGTTGGCCGACCTCCTCGTGTTGTGCATATATGTTTGAGCTGGTTTTTCGTTAGTGGCTAGTCCATTTTTACCCATAACATCATCCATGAATAAGATCCGCATTGGTTTTTTAGATCACGCCAACAATATGTAAAGATGCATATGTACTCATACATATATCAATATCATGTATATCCAAATACATACATACATAATTGCATGTTAATATATACATATTGTCGGAGTTCATCATCATCTAAGCCTTATCCCAATTAATTAGGAACCAATTAATTGTGATGAGGCGTAGATGATGATGACGATGAAATCCAAAATTATGTATATTTAAACATGCAGTTATGTATGTGTTATGTACTTCGATGCATATATGTGATACGGCTCTCGTGCCTTAATTTATCCATGTTCAACTGCATATTATGCAGTAACTCTTATATACAAGCTTGCAAACTCACTCGAGTCAATGGGTTCATATCAATGCATGCATATATCTGAATTTCAAGCTTCTGTTGCACCTTGTTGTAGATGCCTCCAGGTGGGATTTTGAGCGCCTTGTACCGCTTCCACAACCACGACATCCCGAGGGGACTCTTGGCCACCACATTCCTCCTAGTCGTGTTCAATTGCCTGAGCAGTTTCCAGATATACTCGATGCCCGTCTTTGACAGCTTTGAAGCTGGCTACACCAGCCGGACCAACCGCCCTTGCTCGATCTGGGTGCGGTCTGGTTTCCGGGTCTTCTATGGATTTGTTTCCTTCTTCATTGGCGTCGCACTTCCATTCCTATCTAGCCTGGCTGGCCTGTTGGGAGGCCTCACTCTCCCAGTGACATTTGCCTACCCTTGCTTCATGTGGGTCCTGATCAAGAAGCCTCAAAGGTTCAGCTTCAACTGGTATTTGAATTGGACTCTTGGGGTGTTGGGGATTGCATTCAGCTTGGCTTTTTCTGTTGGGGGTGTGTGGAGTATGGTGAACAATGGCCTTAAGCTCAAATTCTTCAAGCCTGCCTAGCTAAGGCTGAGAAAAAAAGACATACCATTTTCTTCAATTCTGCCGACTTGTCTTCCATACATGCGGCGTGCTTGTAAGCAATCCAGACTGTCCAAATCATGGGCCCCATAGTGGATGGACCATATTGTGAAAAATCACAAACCCATTTTGATGGCCACCATTTTCACGGTGAGGATTGAAAATAATCGGGGTCTGATAGACAGTCTGGATTGATTTACGTTTATGCTGTATGTAAGGAGCATGAGTTGCAACCAATTAGGTAGTGGTGAAAATGCACATGGTATTTCTTGATTCCTATAGTGTTTTTTTTTTTTTTTTTCTTTTTTTTTGTTGTCCTCGTCGTCGTAGTCCTAGAAGACAATAGGATAAGAAGTATATATATACAATAGGATTGTTGTTATGTAATTCCTACAGTTTTATAAAACTTCAAACCTCATGTGTGTAATCATGTCTTGGTTTCTTAAGATGTTTTTTGATGTAATGGAATGTTTATTCAATCAAATCAGTTATTAGAACATGTGGAATGCTTCTGGTACTTGGATTTTTTGGGTGTTGGTTGATGAAAAACTGCAAGGTCAGCCATCATCATGATCATCATATCCTCATCCCAGCTATTCATAGTCAGTGTTACCTCATCGTTGCGGAATTACACCTACTGCCTTACACGACATATGTCGCTGGGTCTTTACTATCTTTCTTTAAAATGGAACCTCCTCTGTGGCTGTGTGGGCCCAATGCCTTTGTGATCTAGATAGTTGATCTAGTGGGTCCCACCTTGGATTGGGATGTTAGACTAAATTGCAGAATCAAAGAATCGATTTATACAATAATGGAAATCAAACAAACTACTGAATAAACTTAAATCATACCTGACCTGAAACCCATTGATGTGGATGTGATACTTGTATCTTTTTGCACCTTACACCCTTTAGGAAATACAGGTTCCATATGTGTTGGTGAGGGAACCAAGATATAGGATGATAGTTTAACCCATCATAACTACTTCTTTCCGGAGTTTCCACATGGATAACACACAATGGGAAACTTATCTGTAACAATCACAAATAGAGCTGGGCAAGGGACAACTCGACTCGTCCAACTCATTCGGACCCGACTCGATCCGAACCGAATGGGTGAGTCAGTCCAAACCGAGTAGGCTTCGCCCAATCCAAACTCAAACCGAGTCGAGTCTGAGTTAACCAATAACTCGACCCGAAACACAATCCGTTAGACTCAACTCAGATTCGAGTGTGTGTGTGTGTGTGTAGCCACACCCAACCTCGATCCGAACCCAAACTCTCTCTCCCTCTCTCATCCTCTTCCTCTCTCCCTCCCTCATCCTCCTCTTCCAAATCCGGCAGCCACCCACCACCATCACCACCCTTCTCTCTCTCTCTCTCTCTCTCTCTCTCTCTCTCCCTCTCTCTCTCTCCCCAACTCGGTGCCACTTGACTCGACTCGGTACTTTTGACCGGTTCGGACTCGGTCCGGATCAGTCCAGGGTATACCAGACCCGGATCGGGTCAGGCATGCTGGATTCCGTACCGAGTCAGGTCGAGTTTGGGTTAGGCATATTTCAAAACTGGATCAAGTCGGGTCAGCCCTAACTCGGTCCGACTCGACTTGATGCCCTGCTCTAATCACAAACATAGTGGGGCTCACCGGTATGCTCATCACGGTAATCCAATAGTATGATCTAGTCCGATGATCACGTGGGGCCCACGTAACAGAAGTCCTACATGGGAGTGCCCCAAAATCTTCCGATTAGATCCTGACCATTCTATGGCCCACAAGTAGACAATAAAGAAAAATGTACAACAACAATCTGCATTCAACTGAAAATAGGCCACACATCCATGGGTTGGGAAGGAGATTACTCGGCCATACGATCGACAACCCCCAACCCTTGATTGCCAATGCATGAATACCCAGAGGAATGAATGACAGTGCTAGAGTTGAAGAACATTTAACTTCCCATCTCACTGATTGGAGTATTCTAACAGTGGACTACTAATTCCACTCACTCATATTGATTTATTCATTTCCCAAAGTAGGAAAATTGGGGTATGAAATTCAATCAGGGTGTGTGTAGATATCAAATTCCCTTACAAAAGGGCCCCACCACATTTCAAATCACTGAATTCTCTAGAAGCACAAAGGAAATGTGGGTTGTGTAATGAGGCCTCCCTCTCCAGATAGAACTTGTCAAGAGTCCTTAATGAGGCCTCCCTCTCCAGATAGAACTTTTCAAGAGTCCTATCACAACAACCTCATGAATAATGGAAGTACAACAGATTGAAGAATCTGACACCCACAAACCAGCTTTATACTGCCTAAAAGAAGAAGAAGAATAAAAAAAAAAAGGGAACCTCCATCTCCATTTTTTCCAAGAGCCATTCCTAGTGTCGAAATTGGATTGGGTCCCACCAGGCCCCAGTCTTAGAAGACTTGGATGAGCACTAGGGTTATCAATGGGCCAGTCTGAGAAATACCAGCCATCCGGGTTTCAATGATCTCAACCATTTATATGATGGGTCATCATGGACTCTCAGTTTCAGATGGAGTAGATTCAATAATATTTTTATATTGGGCTAGTTTCAAACCTTTGATCATTTAAATCTTTCCCTTAAATGGCCCACCTTGGAGGGCTAGATCCAACAGACTAGCCCAGCAACCCGTACCAAAAAGCTCGTGGCAATTTCCTGGGCCTAGAGCCCCTAAACATGGCCCAAGGGCTGGGCCCAAGCATTCCCATTGTGATGGATGGGCTGGATTTGTGAACCACATCTCTGTGGGCCTAACAAATGATTATGAATGTTTTAATGGAGGGTAACACCTCTCAACTTTTGTATGTGGTGTGGCCCACACAAATCACGGATTGACTTGATTTTTAAGCCCTAGGTCCACCATGGAATGGCGCATCTGACTGATGGGGTAGATGTTCGACACGCATCACGGTGGGCCCACACAGCTAGACCTCATGGGAAGTTCCCATGAGCTGGACCGCATAGAACATTTTCCCATATATATATAAAACACTGGCCAGGGCATAGGAGGGTAGGGTGGGGCCCAGTCTAAATTATCATTACAAGACTAATATAGATAGTGGGGCCCAGTCTAAATTATCATTCCAAGACTAATATAGATAGTGGGGCCCAGTCTAAATTATCATTCCAAGACTAATATAGATAGTGGGGCCCATCACTTTGAGATGTCATATCCATGATCAATCATACAGCACGCGAGGAAGGTTCCGACATTTTACATGGACGTGGCAGGAACTGGGCCAGTGCACTCATGAGGTGGGCCCATTTTCGGAAGAAAACAATGGACGGTCTAGAAAGACTGGCAAATAAATGTTCCACATTCAAAATAAAGGTGTGGCCCACCCATTCTGGTGGAACTATTTGATTTTTGAGATGGGTCACCGTACAGTTGGGCCCATTTGTGGGCCCACTTTATGCCCATTGGACAATCCATGGGAAGACAGAACCGACTAAATGAGTGGACCACCATATCAAGAGAATGCTAAAATAGCAAATCTCGTGTGCACTCTGGAAGGGGCATTTTCCTCGCACGTGCAAACAACTCTCATGTGTGTGAGCTAGAACGGGGCTCTTCTGGAGATCCAAGTGGGTAGATTCGATGCATCTATATTAGGAAACTATGATCGTAACGTGGTCCATTTCTCTTAGCCGTTCATTTTTCTGTGCACATCTGGCTCGCATGGTGGTTGGGATGGCCATATGAGCGACACTGATCTCTCACACGTGTGCCTATCTTTCACGTGTGAGGCGAGTGCATGTCGCTAAGCTATGGGAATTGGAAAGTTTGATTACGAGAGTGTAACAAAGGCGCGGGGGTTTTCTTTGTAGAGAGAGACCAGATCAATCAAACAAAAGGCCACACGTGTGACTGAAGCTTTTTGGTTTTCATATGTGGGTACGATGCTTGGGTATACCAGAGTCTATCTTACTCAACGTTTGATTGAACAGCTTGTGTCCCGTGTTGAGTCAAACTAATTAGATATTGGACGCAGCTATCCTATCAATCATAGGTTGCGCGTAGCATTTATCATATCCGTGGAAAAAGGTAAGGGTTGCTCTTTCTAAATGGAATTTTTTTTTTTGCCATGTGATAATAAGCTTATGTCTACGGGCTTAAAAGACCTGTTCTTTCTCGAATATTTTAGCTTAATATATTTCAAAGAAATAAAAATAAATAGATAAATAAAAAAAAGTTGAATAATGTCAATTTTATTAATATCTAAATGTTGGCTGATTGTGGTCGACAATTAATCGAATCACTACATAAATAAAATAAACGAGAGATAAATACTTGATTCATCTATCGGAACAGACGATCGTTGCGGATGGCCAGCAAAATGTAATCGAAATGATATGATCAGCTAACTTGAAACTTCATTAATCATGATCTTATAATTTAAGGTTACAGATATTTAACTTTACTCCTAAGTACCGTAGCGAAAGCCACTGCGTAATTGCGACAAATGCTAGAATTAATGTAGATTATACTAAGGTAAATTGAAAAGTAGATAGATATGTTTGGTGTAGGACATCAAGCTCTTATTCTCATGCTCCTATTATAATTTGTCGAGGCAGCAAAACCCTAGATGGATTTCCTTGTTGATTTTAAATTCTTTGCATATCCATAGTGATTTTTGGATAAAAAAGTCTTTGGATTTAAAACAACAGGCTTTTCAGATCTTCTTCTCATAGCTAGTCCTTTTAATGGTAGATGTTTGTGGTCCACCAATAGAATCTAAGATTATTTTCAAAAACATCAAGATTTCTCTAATGAAGACAACTAGACCAAGATTTTAGTGTCGGTGATAGAAATCGAGGCGGCTCTTGGAGTCAAAGTTGACTGTGGTCACTCATCTAGTAACCTACCTCTTGCAGTTCCAATCAAGGTGTTGGACGGTCCAGATTGAACCACCTCCCGCATTTTAAATGACAGTTATGAAAGATAATAACAAATGATAGTCAGAGTTATATAAATACAAGTAAAATTTTATTTTATGGCCCAAAACAATGTTAATAAAATATTCAACCGTCCTGATCACCCCAAAGTTTCAGTACGAAGATTGATGATGGTAATGTATTGACATTCTATATAGCGTCCGTTGTATAGTAGCGTTTTTCTTTCACATCACAGCTAGGGGTGTACACGGGTCGGGCCGAGTCAAACTGGTCTCAGCTCGTCCAGGGCCGTTCAACAGCCACATAAGGCTCGAACCCGACCGGGCCTGGTCACCGGGCCAACATTTCCAGCCCGAACCGGGCCCGACGCAAGTTCGGGGAGTTCGGGCCAGTTTCGAACCTGAGTTCGGGCCACTTTCGAACCTTACAACAAGTTCATGGGAAGAGCTTTGATAGGTAATCCGCGTTCCATTACAAGGCCCTCGATTAACGGTTTAGATAGTTGAACTATAGACTCCACAAAAAATCTAACTAGTCAGGACATTTATATACATTTACATACATTTAATAAAGCATAAAATAAAATATTTTATACAAATTAAATATAGTCATACATGGGTTGGGTTGGGCCGGGCTGGGCCGGGTCGGGCGGGCAGGGCAGGGGCGAGTCGGATTTCGGACCGAGTCGGGCCGAATTGGAAGGTATCTAAACTCGGCCTGAACTCACTTTCGGGCCTAGAAAACTGGCCCGTCCTGACCCAAATTCAGTTTTGGGTCAGGCCGAGTTGGTCCTTTTCGGGCCGGGTCAAGCGAGCTAACCGGGTTAGCCCGGTTTGTGTACACCCCTAATCACAGCATGAATTGAGAATGAGATATGATACGGTAAAGCAGTAAGAACCATAATACGGTGGATCCATCTCTCCACAAGACACGTGGCATGGTGATGTAATAGATCGGGTCCGTCCATAAAAAAAATCCCATGACATAATACCATCCATTACTTTTATACAGTTTATCCCACTTCAAATTTGACCATTAACCGTTTCTGTTTTCCACCGTTACTTAAATGGACACAGATCAATGGATGGCATTTTCTAATAGGAGTGATTTCTGAGATATGAGCCATCCATGCTGTGGTCCTGACATGGAAGGGCCTGATTTTCACGTGTACTGCCACGTGTCCTATGGTGAGATTGCTGTACATATAGGCTGTCGCTCTTCATCTCTACTCCTGCAAATCTCAATGTTAAGGGTTCTTGAGGCGTATAGACCTCAGGTTTCAGCCAGCGATTTCATTCGCAGCAAAGAAACCTTAACTCCGAAACTAGACCTAGGGTTGTACGGATGAACCCAAAAGAACCAAAATACCCCTACTGCTACGGCTGCTTACTCTAACCGTCAAAGGGTATTTTGGTAAAAATAGCAGCTGCCGAACGGTAAAAAACCGCTTTTCGGAAAATAAGTTTCCGGTCAGCGAAAATTATAAAGCACCGTACGGACTCGTCCGTTCGTCCAATTATTTCCAATGTTAATACTCATCCACTCATCTAGAAATGGCCCATGCCCTTTGAATCTCATCCATCCGCGTAGACGTGAATCTCGTGGCCCACTCAGGCAATCTTGTTGGTTGGTCATTCATATTCAAACTAACTCGATCCTGACGGTTGGTAGTGGGTCATGTACTAGCCCTTTCCCTAGGGAGCGCTTAGGTTTTACCCGGGTAATACGTTAGTGGGTGTTGCCCTGACCGTGGGGTCCACATGGTTACATGTGATGTGTATCCACGCTGTCCGTCAGTTGCTCATTTTCGAGTGGACCATGCAGTGGAATTGAATCCTCACCGTTAAAAACATGAAGGGACACAAGTTTTGGATCAAGCTGAAAATTTTGTTTTCCTGTCATCCTGGTACGTGTGACCTTATCAACAGGTTGGATGGTAAATAATGTTACGATGGGCGCTAGGAAGCTTTTAATAGTGGGAGTTTAATCACCGTTGTTTCCTGTGGTGTGGTCCACCTGAGATATATTTCTACCTTATTTTTTGGAATATTTAATAAAATAAGCTATAAAATATGATGGACGGTGTGGATATACAACATATACGTCAAGGTGGTACCCGGTCGGGGCATCATTATGTCTTACCCGGGTAACACGTAATCCTCTCCCTTCTCTTACGGCTAGGGCTGTCAACGGGCCGGGCCTGGAGTAAGTCTCGGCCCGGATTTGAATTTCGTACAACACTGTTATACAGAATGCCCCTGAAGAAAAAAATCTGTGGGTCCCACTGTGGTATCTGTGGGGAATCTACTCCGTCCATCAATTAAATAATCTCCTGGTACCTTCTAAGCTCAAAAATCTAGTAGATTAAAAACTCAAGTGGACCACACTACATGAAAAATTAAGCATCAGGACTCCACCATTGAAAATCTTCTCAGAGTCTCTTATCCCACTTTTTCCTGTGGTGAGGTCTTATTAAGCTTAATATCTACCTGATTTCTGATCTGACGTCCTATCATGAGCGGGCACAACCGATGGCCGGAGTAGATCCCAAACACACATCGCATTGGGCCCCACATAGCTTTTCGTTGCACGGACTCTCTACAGCAACGGTTGGTAGTGGGTCATGTACTAGGCCGTTTCCCTAGTGGCTAACCTAGACCTCGGATCCCAAAGTAGTCAATGTCACGTAAATTCATCTACCTCCAACCTAGGGAACCACTCGATTAATTAAGTGGGTCCCACCCAACTACTATATGTGTAAGTATGATATTGCATTCCACCAATGGACCCCACCAGACCGTTCTGTTACAACAATCTCGAACCATTTTAGGCCATTAGGTCCACCTGTCTCGCCTCAGTCGCACCCTCATTTTATGTACCATGTCAGTGTCGTGGTCCACACGCATGCACTCAGTAATTGAACTCTCCTCATGCTTCTAACACAAACTAAACCGTCCAAATGGTGGGTCCCACTGTACAAAGGTCCTGTTTCTAATTTCAGATTGATTGAACTATTCTAGACCCTGATTAGTGGGAATTTGAACTGTACGGTAGTTTTCATTTTGGCCGTTGATTAGATATCCATCAATCGTACGTTCAGTGGTAATATACGGGTTATGGTCCATCTCTATGGGCCCATGGTTCGGATATTTTTCTTTGCGTTTCGTGCACGTCCCATGCGCTATTTCTGCGTGCATGAGCATGGAGCATCACACTCGATCGGAGTATCAAAGTTTTTTTTTTTTTTTTTTTCCCATGAGGCGAACTACAGCCTCCAGCGCGACGGATGGATGATTCGGATGGCTAGTATCATCTTCTCCCGGAGTGGATGATACTAACCATCCAATCCTTGTTATTTCTTCATATCAACGGTGTGGATATCGACCACAAGATCCAACATCCACGGATCATATAATCCCAGGAAGGGAACCGTCTGTGGATGGTTCAGATTCACCCAACCAACTGCACATAGGAGTGGCAACGGACCAGTTGCAATGGCCCTGTTTGGATACCATCAAATTAGTTATAAGTAATTTTTATTTACTTAAAAGTACTTATCTATTTCAGTTAAATTTTTTAACTTTTCTACTTTTGAGACGGACGAAAGAGAGGAGAAGCTGTTAACTACATTATCTACTAAGCATATTTATCTTATTAATAGTAAAACTAAGATAAGTACTTATGGAATAAGTAGCTTATCTTTAAGCAGATTACGATCGAAGCGCTCCAAGAGAAGCTGAAAGCTCCTCGTCAGTCATGATTGATCTTCCATCCATTCCTGACCGAAATGGCTGGGCCATTTCAAGGAACGTGGATTGCGTACTGCCTAACACGTACCTTGCTAGGAACGGAGAGGGGTTGTGAGAGGTCATTGTAATGCGTGGGTTTTATCTACACCGTCTATCCATTTTTTCATATCATTTTAGGGTATAAGACCAAAAATGAGTCAGTTCCAAGGTGCAAGTGGACCACACCACAGGAAGCAGCGGTGATAATGACACCTACTATTGAAACCTTCCTTGGCCCACCATGATAGTTAATTGCCATCAAACCTGTTCGTTAGGCCACATTGACATGGATGAAGGGACAACTCAAATACCAGCTTGATCCAAAACTTATGTAGCCCCCAACGAAATTTTAACGGTAGATGTTTAATCTGCAATGTGTGGTCCACTTAGGCCTTAGAACTGCCTTATTTTTTTAGGTTGCACCTTAAGGGCCCGTTTGGCCGGTCGGATTGGAAGGGATTGGATGGTAATGGAAGGGATTGGAAGTTAAATCCCGGAATGGCCGGGCCTGCCAAACATGGTCGGTGATCTGATTCCAATCCCTACATCCTCAGGCAACCCACTGACAACACCATCATTACCTTTAAATCCCATCCAAACCACCCTAATCCGTTGAAATTTGCCTAGAACGTGTTTGGTTGGTGGGATTGGAAGGGATGGGAAGGTTGAATCCCCGGATTGGCCGGGCATGCCAAATGTACTGGGTATAGCAATACAGGGATATATCCAATCCCATGGATCTCAAGACAATCCACTGGCAGCACCATCATTACCTAGAAATCCATGCCATCCACCCTAATACTATTCAATCCCTTCCAATCCACCCAGGGCGTGTTTGGACAGGCCAATCCCGTGGGATTGGATTGTATTAGGGTGGATGGCAAGTAATGATGGCTCTGTCAGTGGATTGGTGCCAATCCAATGGGATTGCTATATCCAGGGAACTCACCACGAGTATGTTTGGGTCACCTGGCCAATCCCGGGATTACACCGGCCAATCTTGGGATTGCTCCGGCTATCCAAACATGTCCGGGCAAAATAGTTGGGATTAGGAGGGATTGGGTGGGATTGGGTGGATTTCAAGGTAATGATGGCGATGTCAGTGGATTGCTATATTCAACTTCTGCCTGTTTGGCACGTCCGGCCAAATCCCAGGATTGCTCCTTCCAATCCATCCTAATACAACACCTTGCCCGTCCAAACACGCCCCCAGCCAAATGGGCCCTAAGATGATAAAATGACATGGAAAAAATGGATGGACGGTGTGGATAAAATCCATACATCAGGGTAGCCCCTCAGAGGCCCTGTCGGTTCCCAGCTGGGGACGGCGGGTGTGGTACCCAATCCGGTCTCCCTTTCAAAAGGCTGGGCCTGGATTTGGAATAAGATGCTTCCTTGCGGGTCCATCGGATCCGTTTAGATCCTAACCGGCTGTTATGGGACCCACGTAGTGCGTAGAAAATCCAATCTGTCCAAATAGTGGGGCCCACCATGGTGTGCAGTTAACTTAAAAAGCCGCCCAATCCAATCATCACGTGGGCGAAATTCAAGTGGTGGCATGCATCTGGCACGTGTAAGGAATCCAATCCGTGCAAAAAAGAGCCCACGTGCGGTGATCGGACATCCCGAAAATCATGTCAATCGAGTTATCAGTGGGCCCGGCAGCTTGAATTTGGAGGTTTTCGTGCGGTTCTTTCATTGCTTTCCATGCGCGGTCACACCTGTCGGTTGGATCCTCACGATTTTCGGGACATCCTACCAACATGGTGGGGCAAACCTCTCGACGATTCGGATTTCCCGTACCATGTGGGTCCCACAACGCGAATGTACCGGGAGCGGGACTCGGATTGGGTAATGACCCTTCCAGTACGAGCTTGATACTGGTCAATACTGGAATAGCTTTGTGGGCCCACCGTGATGTGTGTGTTTTATCCACGTTGCCGATTCATGTTGCGACCTCATTTCAGGACATGAGCCCCCGAAAAAAAAAAAAAAAAAAAACAGATCCAAAGCTCAATTGGACCACATCCCGAGAAGTAGTGGGGATTAAACGCCCACCGTTAAAACACTTTTAGGCCCCAGGGCCGGCTCTACTATCAAGGCAGCCAAGCTAATGACCTAAGGCCCCACATTTAAGAAGCCCCATATTTTAAAGAATATATACATAACTAATTGGACATTAGGTTTTCGTCCAACTAGCTATGCATTTAATGAAAACTTTCTTTTTAATTAATCCAATTAAATGCTCTCACCGCACAGTAATTTGATTTTAGCATAGAAAAGTGATCACGGCTTGGGATGGCCCCACCATGGTGTTCATGTAAAATCCACCTCGGCCATTACCTAAGTTACCCAATGTTGCACCAAGACCCTTAAAAAAGCCTCATCAGTGGTTCAGATAGACCACACGATTAAAAACAATCTACAAGAAATGCTTACATTAGAAATTGTTTCCTTTGATATGGCCTCACCTAAATGATTTATGAGCCTTCATTTTAGCCATCAGGCCTAGAATTTGGTGTAGAATCCAGTGGTTGGAATGGATTTCACATGATCATCACGGTGAGCCTGGTAACAATCAAGGGTGGATGTCTCTCCCAACTGTTTCCATTAGTATGGCCCCACTTGAATAACATATCGGTCCGATTTTTTGGCTCTGGATCCTGTACTCCCAACTGTTTCTATTAGTATGGCCCACTTGAATAACATATCAGTCCGATTTTTTGGCTCTGCACCCTGTACAGGATTACACATCTAATTCGGAGTAGATCTCGTGGTACGCAGCATCACGGTAGTCCTTGTGCAAACATAAAAGGTATACTATGTCGGACGCTCTTGGATGGTTGGTTCCCAGAAATGTCGGACTCTCCCGAGATTGGTGGGGGAGTGGATTAGTGTTACTTAGTAACAAAGCAGTAGGGTGATTACCTGACCGTGTGGCCCACCTTCATGTATACTATGTATATCCATGCCATCCATCAGCTTTTATACATCATTCCAATATGTGATTCCAAAAATAAAGTAGATCCAAATTTTAAGTGGACCACACCACAGAAAAAGAGTAGACATTGAATACCCACCATTAAAAACTTCTCAGGGCCTATTGATAATGTTTTTTAGCCATCCAACCTGTTGATAAGGTCACGCTGATATGGATAAAGTGAAAACACAAATATCAGCTTCATCTAAAACTTTTATAGCCCCTAAGAAGTTTATAATGGTCAACCACTACTATCTACAGTGGTATGGTCCACAACATTTTGTGTATAATGCCAGCATTACTAGGATTAATTACGACCTTAAACTACGCTACTCCGCTAGCATTGAGCCCAACCATGGTGTATGCGTTTTATCCACACCGTCCATCCATTTGGAGAGATCATTTTATCACATGAGACAAAGAACGAGGCAAATCCAAATATCAAGTGGACCCCACCCTAGAAAAAAGTACGGATTGAATGCCTACCGGTAAAAACATCTTGAGGTCATAGATGTTTTCGATCAAGCTGATATTTGTGTTTTCCCTTATTCCATGTTTTTGTTAACTTATAAACAGGTTGGATCTCAAATAGACATCATGGTGGGCCCATAAAGGTTTCTACCGTGGGTGCCATTGTCCCCACTGTTTTCTGTGGCGGGGTTCACTTGAGCTTTGGATCTACCTCATCATTTGGCTAGTGCCCTAAATTGATCTCTCCAAATGGATGAACAGGGTAGATACAACACATATATCAGGGTGGGGCCTACGGAACATGGTGATATGACTTCATTAGCTTCCGTAGCTAATCCACGACCGCCAGCACTAGGAGCATTAACTACTACCTTAAATTACGCCTTATATTAGTGTTTTGGGGGTTTTGGAAACGGGTATCACATGGACTCCCACTCCATATATTTTTTTTGGCCTACTCTGATATGTGTGTGAAATCCACTCTGACTATGTGTTTGAAATCCACTCCATAGTCTACGTCACAAGAAAGATTAAGTGGATTAGCTATATTTAAAAAAAAAAAAAAAAAATGTTAGAGGAACTTGAATATAAAAACTTAATCAGTAATTTTGCATCTCAAAAAGCAAGAAAAATAAATTTTAAATAATAAATAAAATAAATATAATTTAATTAATATTTAATATTAAAAAAAAAGGCCCCACTTAAAGTTTTCGCCTTAGGCCCCAAAAGTTGTTGAGCCGGCCCTGTAGGGCCCACCGTGATGTTTATTTGCCATTGCATAGATCTAAATGAAGCGAATACATAAAAATCAGCTTATCTAAAAATTCTATAGTGCACGTGAAGTTTTCAATGGCAGGCATTTAATCCCCATTGTGGTATGGTCCACTTGATATTGATTTGCCTGGTTTTTGGAATAATGCCCTAACATGAGCTGAAAAAAAGAAAGGATGGTAGGGATTAAACTCATACGGTAATACTCTATTTTTTTTTAAAACGGTGGGTTCCACTATTCCCTTTGGTGTGGCCCACCTGAGCTGTGGATGGCCCTCATTTTTGGGCTCATGCCCTAACCTTGAAGGGCAGGACTGATGAACGGTGTGGATTCATCATGTTATTCCTGTGGGGCCCATTTCTTTAAAAAAAAGAAAAAAAAGAAGCAAGTGACGTGCTGACTCACGTCACCCACAAATCACCCCTCTCCCCCACGTTTCTCTCTCTCCTTCCTTGTTCTTTGTGGTTCGGTTGCGCACACTAACCCATTCACCATGATTACCATCATTATGGTGGGACCCATTCCTCAATCTAAACCGTCCATTAAACTCCCAACCCACTAACTCACCTTACAACATTTTTATACCCCGTTTTTCTCATTCTATCTGGAGAAAAACCATAGAAAAAATTTCAAAAGAAAGATTGTGAGAAGAAAAAGAGAGATTAGGTGAAGGGAGAGTATCCATGAGGGTTCAACATCGAGTTCATACCTCATCGACTCAATCCCCAATAATGCTTTGTCGGTTTTTCCAGTATCCTTTGCAACTATTCTAGAGGGAGAGAGATCCTGAGTAGAGGTAGCGTATATCGAGCCATTCCACCAAATTAACTGAACCTAATCAACATTGTTTCAGATTATTTTCCTTATACGAGTTTTTCATAACAGGTAGGTGATCATTCCTTATTTGAAAAATTCATAAGTAATGGTCTTATTTAATCTAGACAGTGAGATATTCTTTATTTGATTGAACCAATGCAAATATCATTATTTTTAAAAAAAATTTATTTAATATTATCTGGTGGTGATAATGAATATTCATTATGTGAAAATAGATACTATATTTGATATATTTCTTTGTAAGTTAGATGTATCTTATGTGAATAATTATTTGTTTTATGCAAAGATTCTTACGGGCGCTCTGCCCAGGGTCATTCCCGAAATGATCAGCACGACACGAGTGCTCTGCCCAAGGTCATTCCCAAAAGGATCTGCATGGGTACTCTGCCCTGGGTGATTCCCTAAAAGGATCAGTACACACGGGTGCACTGCCCTGGGCTTTTGTCCTTAAAAGGTTATACCGGTGCTATGCCGAGGGTCATACCCTGAAAGGATCAACACCGGTGCTCTGCCGTGGGACATCCCCTAAAAGGATCAGCACACATGAGTGTTTTGCCATTCCAAATCTTAACATTTTTAGAAAGCTATGTTAAACAATTCATTTATTTCATATTCATGAATGTCAAATTATTAACTATAATTTTTATATCATGTGCTCATATTCTTTTGATTAATATGTCGAGATTAAATTTGGTAGTATTTGTGAGATTTTCAACTCGGGATTGATGTGATCCTATTGAGTTGTCAACTCATTATGTTTTAACCGTTTCAGGTTATGAATATTTTGAAGATGCAAGGTACTTCTATTAGTAGTGGAGCATGGAATGTGATTTGATGCACGTGGTATGTCATTTTATATAGGATGAATTTTATTTTATTTTAGAAATCTGAGTGTAGTAATGTTTGACTTAATTTTCTTATTTCAAGTTAAATAATCATGCATCGATGTAATAACAGATTTTGCAATTAGTTATCTTAGTCTGTGTTTGGAATTTAAAAGTTTTGGGCTATGGTGGAAGAAAATGAAATGCATATGAAATTGTCATACTTTATTTATTTTTTATTTTAAGTCATGGGTCTGGAATTCGGGTCCTGGACACCCTATTCGGATAGCCAAATTTTAGTGTATGACACATACATCATAGAGTGGACCCACACAGCTTCCACCAGTACCAGAGCTCGGTACGGGAGGGGTTACGCGAAATCCGAGTCCCTTGGTGGCGCGGATAATCGTTCTTGGATGTTTCGATATGGACTCGGCCTGGCAGGCAGTGGGTATCTCACAGCGGTGCGTGTGTTTTATCCACGCCGTCTATACATTTTAACTAGGGCTGTACACGAACTGGGCTAGCTCGGTTAACTCGCCCGACTTGGCCGGAAATTGAGTTTGGACCGAGTTCGGATATGTCCCAGTTCAGCCCGACTCGGCCCGAAACCCAACTCGACCTGGCCCGATTTGGTCAAGTGGTGTGTGTGTGTGTGTGTGTGTGTGTGTTAAGGAAAAATATGACGGGTCCGGAGACTCGGTTACGGAATGGACCAACTCTGCTAACACCGCCCGAGGTAAGACAGCAAAGCTGAAAGGAGAGATTTCATTTGGATTGCGAGAAGTAAATTCCACCGAGCAACGTAAGTCAGAAGCAACAAGCTAAAGACATAAGACATATAAAGTTGGCTCGGTTGACGAGGCAACATTGTCTAAAGGGATCGATTAAGGTCTAAAGGCTAGAAGCCCCATGTTCGGCCGTAAAACTGATCCACATAAGGTCGGTTATTAGGTCGGCTATCGGATTAAATGAAGATATCGGTCCAAAACCGATATCGTCTCATCTAACAGAAGATCAAATAGCCCTCACCTTGCAGCCAGCCGAGACCCATTTCATCAGGGTCAGTTAAGGCCGAGTTAAGCAAGGAGGAGACGGTGTAAACAAATATACCGTTCTAAGAATCCAGTAGAAGGATTTCCAGTCTCGAATATCTCGGGATCGGATGGGGTCCAAAAATCATATCACAATCAAATCTCCAAAAAATCAGGAGAAGAATCCCTGTACGCCAGGATCCTCTCATCCTATAAATGCAGGAGACTTCCGTGGTAAAAGGTATGCAAAAACTCTCTCCCAGAACCCCTCAATATTATAAGATCTTGATTCCTAGCCTGACTTTGGCATTGGAGGGTCCCCTGCTCTAGCCAAGGTCTCTTTTGTCTTCTTCTTGTGCAGGTATTTGACGGTCTAAAGAGGGTGGACCAAATTTTTGCATCAACTATATATATATATATATATATATATATATATATATATAAATCCTACTTGTCCCTTTCTCCTTTACCCTTCTGGTATAGTTCACCGCCCATCTTTTGAAGTGGCAGTAAAGTTCGAAACTGGCCCGAACTCGCCCGATTGCTGACGGGGCCGAGTTCAGGCTGGACGTGTTGGCCCAGTGACCGGGCAGGGCTGGGTTTGGTTGGTAACCGGGCCACGCCAGGTTTAGCCCAGTTTGACTCGGATCGACCCGTGTACACCCTTAATTTTAACATATCATAATAAATGAATTAAATAAAAGATTAAAATGAGCCACAACATAGGAAAAATGTGAGGATTAAATGCCTACCGTTGAAAACTTGGGAATCAGAAGTTCCTTTATCAACTTGATAGTAGTGTTTTCTCTTCATTCATATCTATATGACCTTATGAGCGGGTTAGATGTCAAATAAATTAGACTGTGAGACTTCAGAAGGTTCATATTGATACATAGCTAATTCATGCGATCTTTAAGGGTTTGCTCGACCAAACAATCAAATACTCCGAAAGGAGCAACGATGGCAATATGGACTGACCTGTGGCTACTATGCATGGGCTCGGACCATCAACCCGTGGCTGTTATGTATGGGCTCGGACCATCCGAGCTCGCCTCGATTTAATCTCATAATACACAATAATATCGGCTGTTATTCCACATTGTAGTGTAATCGACGTTATCAGTGGGCACGTGTTCTCCGCCTAGGAGAGGAGATCGTGTCGAGATTGCCGGAAGAGATCAGTTGAACTAAAAGGTATAAATAGGGGGGCTCGTTTAGAGGAACAAGTACGCAATATCTCACACCCTAAGCCCCGGCTACATCACTTAAATCAAGATTCCTAGTCTAACTTTGGCATCGGAGGGTCTCTTGTTTCAACCAGGGTCTCCTTTGTCCTTCTCCTGTGTAGGCTTATAAGGCCCGGCACAAGTGTTCGAAGCCCAACAAGGATGAACTAGAATTTTGCATCCACAACCCACTTGAGCCTTGGATCTACATTGGTTCAACTCATACCTTAAAATGATAGGTTAAAATGGATGAACGCAAGTATAAAACACATAAATCATGGTGGTCCCACAGAGCCCTTGACCTAGTTCATCCAAGGGATTTGGATTGCATCCTCCTCCACCCGTCTCTAGCCACAAATCAGCAATTACATGGGCAGGCACACTGTGAGGGCTTGTTTGGGCGGTGGGATTAGGTGGGATGGGATTCATCTGCTCTAATTTCACTCCATGTTTGGGAAGAATGGAAAAGCTTGGAATTACATTAAATGGATTTGCATTGGTCCGTGCCAATTTCACTCAATGTTATCAAGTTGTGTAGGTCCCACCATGATGTGTGGGCTATATCCACACCGTCCACCCATTTATCAAGATTATTTTAAAGCATTGGCCAAAAAATTAGAGAAATCTAAAGCTCAAGTGGACCCCACCATAGAAAGCAACGGGGATTAAATACTTACTGTTGAAAACTTCTTTAGGGCCACATAAGTTTTGGATCTACCTCATTTTTAGGTCTATGCCATAAAATGAGGTTACAAAACAAGTGAACGGTTTAGATACAACATATGTGTGTTATTCTTGTTAATTTCAAATGATGTTGGGTATATCCATTCAATATACCACCTTGTAATGAACAAAGTATGCATTAATCTTACCCCATGCCAACAGGGACAATCCCTACCATGGGCAATAATTACGTTTTTTTTGAATCTCATCCCACCTAATCCCACCGCCCAAACAGGCCCTGATGTATCTATCTAATTGGACAATTCCTTTTCTTGGATCGGTATAAGGTATGTATACAAAATAAGGCAGATGCAAAGCTTATGGGTCAGTTCCGGAGATGGGATTAGAAGGGATTAGGTGGGATGGGATTAAAAAAAATATAATTATTGCCCATGGCAGGAGTTGTCCCCTGTTACCATATGATAAAATTAACGCCCTGCTTTGTTGATAATTCGGTGGTACATTGAATGAATATACTCACCACCATTTGAAATTATTGAGAATAACAGGCATCTGTTATATCTAAACTGTTCATTTATTTCGTAACCTCATTTGATGGCATGGACTTAAAAATGAGATATATCCAAAACTTATGTAGTACCAAATTAGTTTTCAACGGTAAGTATTCAATCCCTGTTGCTTTCTATGATGGGGTCCACTTGAGCATTAGATTTACCTGATTTTTTGGCCCATACTAAAAAATAATCGCGATCTATAGGTGGATGGTGTGAATATAGCCTACACAACTTTTCAAACATTTAAGGGCGTGTTTGATTTTGGATGAAAGGGTAATTTGTGCGTTAAAAAGTAATGATTATTTCCCCGTGAATTTACAGCAAAATTTACAGCAACCTGATATGGCTGCTTACTTTTTGACACAGAAATCAAGAATATTACATAATATTTATGGGTCCCACTGTAATGCATTTCGCTTATCCACACCATTCATCCATTATTACATTTGAATTTATAGCATGAGTAAAAAAATGAGGCATATCAAATACTCAAGTGGACCATGTCATACAAAAAAGAGAATCAAATATTTACCGTTAAATACTTTGTAAGGCCACTGTTTCTTTTGGCGTAGGTCATTTGAGTGTTAGATCTGCTTCATTTTTTGTCTTATGCTCCAAAATATTGTAATAAAATAGACTTATGAAATGGATATATCATACGCATTACCTTGCAGTAAATAAATTAAAATTACATCCGTTAAACCAATTTCACTGGCACAAACTCCTATGAGTTTTCAAACGCAGGAAATTGTAATAATCACCATTTCCCTTGCGTTTCCCATTTTTCTGAAAAACAAACAGGCACTTAATGTAATTCCAAGCATTTCCATCCTTCCCAAACATGGAGGGGAATGAATCCCATCCCCACCTAATCTCTTCTAATCCCACTGCCCAAACTAGTCATCGTGGATCACACCGATCGATGACTTTTGCATTTAATGCAATTAAGCTTATTTTTAATATATTAAGTTGCATTAAATGCAGAAGTCACCTACTAGTATAGCCTATCTAAGCATTGGATTTGTCTCGTTTTCATACTCCTAACTTAAATCTGTCTTAAAATTATTCGAAAGAAAGAATGGACGATACATCGGTGTGGGCCTGCCCACCGAACTGACGGTTGGTGGCTGGAGACGGGCGGGGGTAGGACGTAATCCCTGCCCTCCACTTACAAAGAAGCTGGAAGTTCCTCATAAGTCGTAACTGGTCTTCTCCATTCCTCACATAAATGGGTGGGCCATTTCAAAGGAAGGGGGCATGGATTTGGAATATATACTTCCAGGCGGGCCCATCAGATTTCGAGCAGATCCTAACGGGCTGTTATGCGACGTGGCGTGTGGGGGACATCCAATCCGTTCAAATGGTGGGGCCCACCATAATGTGCACGTAGCTCAAAAGGCAGCCCAGGCCAATCATCACGTGGGCAAAAAAGCCCCAAATTCAAGTAGTGGCGCGCATCTAGCATGTGTACGGAATCCAATCCGTGCAAAATGCGAGCCCACGGACGGTGATGCGACGCCCCAAAAATCATACCCAATCGAGTTATCAGTGGGCCCCACAGCTTGAATTTGGAGGTTTTCGTGCAGTTCTTCCATTGCTTTTTATGCCTCGTCCCTTCTATCGGTTGGACCCTCACGATTTTCAGGACATCCTACCAACATGGTGGGGCACACCACCTAGACGATTCGGATTTCCCACGTACCATGTGGGTCCCACAACATGATGAGTCGATATGACTAACTTCACGAAAAACGGAGACTGAACGTTTCCACCATTTCAATCTGGACTTTCCATTTGAAGGTCCGACCATTCTCCTCCGTCCAATATCCAACCTTACCGATGTGCCGTCAAAATGACGAAAGTACCCTTGAGAGACATTCCCTTATTCACACTGAAATTTCCCGAACTTAAAGCGAACCGTTGGAAATGACAGAGACCCATCAGAGACATTTCATCAATTTTGCTTAAAAAGACCTCACGTGTATGGCCGCAAATTTACATCAATACTAAGGACATTTTAGTCATTCCATCAAATCAATCCTCTGAAAACCTGAGATATCATCAAATCCCTACCAAACCAGCACTCCGTGTCTCATTATCGTACACGTGGCACCCGTACACTTCAATCTAGACCGTCCAAACACTGGACTCTTCTTCCATCCGTAATGTGGCTGGTCCGAATAGCCGTGCAGGTATGCCACGTGTACGGCTGCTTCTAGAGTCCAGTAGCCCCAAAAAAAACAAAAAAAAAACTATCCTTCAATACTTACACCCACGATTAGGACCTTTCCTGAAATGAGAAAAAAAGAACCTCAAAATCCAGCATATTCACGAGAATGCCACTGCTCCACCAAAACCCGCCAACCCGCCGATCACTGCAAACCCGTTCCCGGCGTCGAGATCGCAAGGTCCGGCCATGAAAAGCAATCTGCGTCAACCAATCCCTCGCCAATCCCGACCTGCCACGGGTTCCCACCATTCTCTCCAACCTCTCCGACAGGCCAAACCCCCCGCCCGAGACCCAGCCCCATCGCCATCCCATCCAACCCGAGCCCGAGCCCAAGCCCGAACCCGGCTCGGTTCATGAACGGGTCGCCGAGCGCCAAGTACCCGGGCGATGACGTGGCGAGCAGGGAGCTGAAGCTGCCAGGCACGCCCATGTCGGCGGGGATCATCGGGGGCGACATGTCGGATTCGGAAGCCGAAACGGGGGCGGATGCGGGCGGTAAGGAGGCGGGCGAGGGAGATGCTGACGTGTCGGTAGCGGGGGCGGTGCGGGAGCGCTTGTTGGGGTGGTGAGCCTTGCTGCGGGTCCCACCACCGACGGGGATGTTGCGGAGGGTGCCACCTTGGGTCCAGTAACGACGGCAGGATTTGCAGAAGTGCCGGGGCTGGGAGAGGTTGTAGTTGTTGTAGTAGCAGAACTTCGTGTGAGTAGACTCGCAGCGTGGGCAGGGTAGCGGCGGCTGCTCCTGTTGTTCCGTCCCCGGAATCTGCGTCGGTCGGGCCGAGCAGCGATCGCCGGAATCTGACTGCATCTCTCTCTCTCTCTCTGCGAGTGGGGATGGGTGAAGGAGAAGAAGGATAGAGTGTGAAATGGGGGAGTTAAGCGGGATTTTATAAGAGAGAGACTCGCGCGAGGAGAAATTGAATAGGTGCGTTTCCGTACATGTGCAGACGTGGCATGCGCTGCCATATCCATCAGCTGGGCCCCACAACGGACATACCCTGGCCAAATATTAGGACGGAAGGCTCCTAAGGCGGACATCTGATTATAGGTCGGTGCTGATCTACTGCTAACCTTCTAATTTCTCATTCGTGTGGCCCACTTAATGACTGGACAGGTGATTGACGGCTGAGGTGCCTCCTTAAGAACCATGCCGGACGCCACTTTCCTGTGCCCTGGGAGCTCATCGCAGTGTCCATGATAGATCCATTCCGTCCATCAGTTTCTCCTGCTCATGTCCACCTAAAAATGAACTAAAAATCAGGCAAAACCAAAGCTTTTGGGCCACACCACAAAAAACAGTGATGATGGAAACATCCACCATTGATTACTTCCTGGGCCCACCTTGAGTTTATATAACATCCAAACCGTTCATAAGGTTACTCGCACTGGGATTAACTTAAAACACAGACATTAGACTGATTCTTGACCGACCTGACCAGCGAACATTTCAATGGTAGTGCTCAATCCGCACTGTTTCCAGTGGCGTGGTCCACTTGCTTTTTTGATCTGCCTCATTTTTGGACTTATGTCCTAACACGTGCCGGCTAAACTGATGGACGGAGAGGATGTCACAATGACTTCATAGCGGCCCACATTAGGGCTGAAAGTCATGCCGGGTTGGGTCGAGCTGGTGTTCAACCATAACCCAACTCAACCCAATCTGGGTTAGGAATTCTCGACCCAAGCCCAATCCAGGGGAGCTTGGTCGGGTTGATCAGGTTGGCCAAATATATACATGATAATATTTTCGTTATTACATTAATTTATTATATTTTAATATATGGCTATTTTTATATTCATGATTTTATTAATTATAAATGTGATTATTCATCACAAAAAATTTTTTTTTTCTTTAAAAAAATAAGCTAAAATGTAAGACAACTACTCCTTCAAAAGTTATATAGCATAGCATGCAATTTATTTGGAAAAGAGAAATCCAGCATATCTTGTTAGCTTGAGTTCTTAGAAATGACGTGGACAATGAGACCCGACATTATTAATGTGCTTTCGATACTAATGATCCCTATTTAATTACAATTTATAAGTAACTAATATATCGATCGGATTTAGGTTGGGTTGGGCAACTCAAGACCTAACCCAAGCCCAACTCAAGTTTTATCTAAACGATGTGTGTCTAGCCCAAGCTTAAGATAGGACGGTATATTCGCCCGAGCCCAATCGAATGTCAGGTCGGTCGGGTTGAACCCGCCCAACTTTCAGCCCTACCCCACGTAGCCTCCGCCTACTGCAACAAGTTGCAGGGGCGCGGGCAATCGGTGTCCGACGCTTCGTAAGCTGACATCAGGTAGGTCCCACGACGAAGGTGCGGTAATTAGGTGGGCCACGTATGTACGCTGAGCTTTCACCGTTCGTCGTCTTAGCTAACTGTCCATAGTCGCTGTAGAAGTGTGGCGCAGCTGATAAGCGTGCGTAAGCTTTTTTCGGATCAGTACAAGTCCATGATGGGACCCACCCGATGAGTGGTCCAGATCTAACAGGCCTGCCGCGTATCGCGGTAGCACTTCTCTCGAGAGACATTCCGATTATGTTCGCAGATTCGTGCTTGGGAAGTACGGAAGGTTCGGATCCTAGGCTCGGAATTGGTACGAGACGGTTTCGCAGGAGGCTTGGCTAGACAACGAACGTACCCTCGGGATTTGATTTTGTACAGGTGGGGTCCATCTCCCTCCAAACCTCTGACGTTGTAAGGCCTACATGCGATGGCCCATAAACCAAAAATATCTGGTGCAGAGAAATCTTAACCGTCCAATTAGTGGCCGGAAGAGGATTAAGTAAGTGCATAAACGTCCGTACTCAAACATCGATCATAGCCGTCCATAGTTGGCCTGGAACGGTCTGGATGGATGTACGTGCATGTGCTTGGACGGGGATGGTTGCCGCCTTCTAATAAAAGGAACCACACCAAACTTCGCTGTTTTTTTGTATCCAATATTTCAAACCCTTTTTGACCGTCCACGTGTGGAAAATCCAGAGCTATTGAAAATATCCCAGTCCAAAATCAGGCCGTTTTACTGCTGGGTCCCTCATGTCTGGTTATCCCTTTTCAACCACCCATTTCTCCATGTACTTCTGGCTCACTTGACTAGCTGGCCAATCTCCTGATGAACGACTCGGACGTCATTACAAGTGGGTTGGTTGCAGATGTGTATAACCATTCATTCCAAGGCACACAACATCAACAAAAATCCAAAAAAAAAAAGAGTTAGTGGGGCCATCTAAATGAGCTCCTAGGATTTGAACGGTCTGGATTGATACTCAGAAACTGTGCACGTGACATAAATTCATGGACACTGGATATTGTTCATTTTAACCTTCCAACTAATGTCCATCAATTATATAGGAACATAACCAAGGAAGAGTCTTTTTTATTCATGATGGATGTGGATGTCCTGCAACCCGTACATGAAGTCGAAACTTGGGTGGGGACCACCATGATATTTGTGAGAAATTCATCCTGTCCACCTATTTACAAGACATAAGCCAAAAATAAGGTAAACCTATAATTTAGGTGGGCCACATTTATAAGAAATTGTAGGATTGTACATTACTGCTGAATATTTATGGGGCCAACTAAGTTAATATTTTTGGGTTTTTAGTTCATCCCAGTGAGGATGATATCATGAATAGTTTGGATGTTGGCTACCTTAATTGAAGGTATTTTACTCCACATTTTCCTGTGGTGTGGCTCATTTAAGTTTTGTATCTATTTTGTTGACGTCCAATTTCGGCCAATAAATACAGTTGATGTAGAAGTGCATTTTTTGATGGACTTGCAAAAGACAAGGGAGATGTAGTTGCTCTAATAAATGGCACATGCTAGGGTATGTTTATCTTACCCCCTTCTAGTTTAGGATGTTTGTATACGTGGTTTTAAAGTCAATTATGAAATTGTCATGCATTAATGAGATGCACTGGAGATTCTATGCTTTAATGAGAAACTACCTCCAAAGATGTAGTTGAGTTCGTCTCTGTCATTCGACCGAGAATAGGTCGGCCCTCTTCTTCTAGGTCTGGGTCTACGTCCCCTCAAGATTTCTCGAAAGGTAATGGTAGACCTGGTCAACTTAGGGCTCGAGATCCTTCCCTTATGGGTCTCTTACTCGCATTGCAGATGTTATAGGGGAAATAAATTGACCAATGATCAAAGGTCAGGTTGGAACCTTGCACACTTCTCTAGGTCGAACACAACAGCGGATTCGATCATACTCAGAACCCGAGCAAGAAGTAAGATCGATTTTGGCATCTCGTCACCAGATCGGAACACCTACTTGCCCAAACACATAAAAGACCATTACTTCGTCGATTCCAAGATCCCCAGAGTTCATCAGGAACATACTGCCCCACTGCTCGACTAAGGAGACAGGTCGGCTTAACTCAGATCGGTATGACCTAGGTCGGCGTGACCCAGGTCAGCATAGCTGTCACACCCCAAAATTTGGGTAACCGAATAGGATGTCGAGGACCCGAATTCCAGACCCGTGACCTGTATAAAAAAATAAAAATAAAAAAGATAAAGTATGACAATTTCATATGCATTTCATTTTCTCCCACCATAACCCAAAACTTTAAAATCCATACACATACTAAGATAACTAATTAAATAATATATTATTACATCGATGCATAATTATTTAACTTAACTTGAAGTAAGAAAATCAAGTCAAATATTACTACATTCAGAGTTCTAAAATAAAATAAAATTTATTCTATGCAGAATGACATGTCACGTGCATCTAACCACATTCCACGCTCCACTAATAATAGTAGTACATCGCATCTTCAAATATTAATAACCTGAAATGGTTAAAACATAATTAGTTGACAACTCAATAGGATAACATCAATTTCGAGTTGAAAATCTCACAAATATTACTAAATTTAATCTCGACATATTAATCAAAATAAGATGAATATTGGATGTAAAATCATAGTAAATAATTTGACATTCATGAATATGGAATGAATAAATTAATTGACATAGCTTTTCTATAAATATTAAGATTTAGGGTGGCCAAAACACTCATATGTACTGATCCTTTTAGGAGATGACCCACGGTAGAGCACCGATGTTGATCCTTTCATGATATGACCCTCGGCAGAGCTCTGATATAACCTTTTAGGGACAAAAGCCTAGGGTAGTGCACCCGTGTGTACCGATCCTTTTAGGGAATCACCCAGGGCAGAGTATCTGTGTCGATTCTTTTGGAAATGACCCTGGGCAGAGCACCCATGTCGTGCTGATCATTTCGGAAATAACCCTGAGCAGAGCACCCGTAAGAATCATTGCATAAAAGAATAATTGTTCACATACGATGCATCTAACTTACAAGGAAACATTGTGACAAATAATATCAGAGCACCCATAACAAATAATATGGTGATCCTTTTAGGGCAGAGCACCCATAAGAATAATTGCAAAAAAAAAATTGTTCACATAATAAATATTCATCATCACCACTAAATAATATCAAATGCAAATAATAATAATAATAATAATAATTATTATTATTATAATAATTGCATTGGTTCAGTAGTCAAATAAAGAATATCCTTCAATAGAGAATTACTTATGAATTTTTCAATGTCTAGATTACATAAGGCAATTTCTTATGAATATTTCAATAGGGATTGATTATCTACCTGCTATGGAAAAATTGTGTGATGGGAGGAAAATAATCTGAAGTGATGCTTATTTCTACGTGTACTAGCTTGGATTGATCAACTCTGAACTCGATGTTGAACCCTCATGGATACTATCCCTTCTTCTGAACTCTCTTTTTCTTCTCACAGATTTTCTCTATAGTTTTCTCTCAATAACATGAGAAATAGGGTATAAAAATGATGTCAGGTGAGTTGGTGAGTTCTGAGTTTAATGGAAGGTTTAGATTGAGGAGTGGGTCCCACCATGATGATGACAATCATGGGTGATGGGTTCCCATCTGCAACCGTACCGCGGAGAAGTGGAAAAGAGAGAGAGAGTCGTGGAGGATATGGATGCACATGGAGTGACGTGCGTCAACACATCACTTTACTTTGGTTTTTTTTTTTTTTAGAATGGGCCCCACAGGAATCATGTAATAAATCCACACTGTTCATTAGTTTTGCCCTTCAAAGTTAGGGCATGAGCCCAAAAATGAGGGTCATCCACAACTCAGGTGGGCCACACCAAAGGCAACAGTGGAACCCATCGTTAAAAAAATGAAGTATTACAATAGCTTAAAGCGGCACGCCACTCCCATGTCAGGTGGGCCACACCAAAGGCAATAGTGGAACCCACCGTTAAAAAAAAATGGAGTATTACAATAGCTTAAAGCGGCACGCCACTCCCAGGTCAAGTCGGCTAAGGCCACGTCGGCCTCCCATTACACATCTCTGCTGGTCTAAGATAATCAGATCTCACCCCAAGAGAGATCCGTCCGAGGCCTTCTCCAAGGATCTCGGAGGATATTTGCGATATGCTCGGACCCCCGAGATCTTCGTCAAGGATCTCAAAAGATCCTCCTACTAATCTAAGATATGAATCCATCTCCAATAAACACCTACTAAATATGAAGATTCCCTTTACGCTACCGCCTCTCCTAAAGCTATAAATAAGGTACCTCTAATGGTGAAAATTACGCATAATCTTTAGTCATAAACTCTCAACACTCAAATAGACCCAGGTTATTTTCCTAACTTAGGCATCGGGGGGTCCCCTGCTCTAGCCAGGGGTCTCCCTTATCCGTTCCTTGTGCAGTTACATAGGTGAAAAGAGGGTTAACCAGATTTTCGCATCAACAACAGACATTCATGTTGAGGCGAGTCCTCTCCCATCGAGATGTATCCTTGGACAGTTCAACACAATAACTTATCTCTGCATCAGAGGAACTACTCATCATGTATCGATGACCTTTCTCCTTGGAATTTGGTCTGTATACCTTAACTTTGTAGATAATTGTTACTCTTCCCTATATGAGAAATGTTAGGGTAAAAATGAACTGGTCAGAAGAATGAGGTCAGCTCGGATATCTAAGCACGTCGCGTGGTCGGTTAGTGTCAGTCATGACCAAGGAGCTCCTCAACGACTAAAAAACGGTAATCTATTGTATGAGATTTGTCCACCCAACGACCATGTTCGTCAGGAAATTAAGTGCCTCTACCTTCTTTCAAAGAGCACAAGCACCGAGCTCTTCCACGGCCATTCCCGATGTCCTACCCTGTATGATAAGATGAAGAGGGTGGTCATCCGAGATGTCGCTTGTTTCACCAAGGAATGGAGTTCGGTCTCTAGTGTTTGGATGTGGGCAGGTCGGAACCTGACTTGCATGATCAATCATAGTCAACCAAAGGGCCCAACTCCAGGATCTCTTCCTCAGGACGGTCGTGAAGATGAGTTCGGCTGATCGGCCTCGACCTCTTATTATATGTTCTCAAAGCTCAACCGCGGCCCACCAGCAAGCCTGGGTCGAAAATCTCCTCCTCTGGATGACTGCACAGGTCAGCTCAGCTGGTCGGCCTCGGCCTCAGTTTTCCATCGCATGATTTCAGATCTCGATTACTTAACCTTATCTACAACGGAGATCTCATGAAACAGTTGAGAAACGTACGCTGAATGCACGCTCATGATTGAGGAGTGTTTTTACTCACATAATTAACTACGTGGAGATATAAATAAGAACTCCTCTAATGATGAAAGATACGCACACATACACTAGTTTATACACAAGTGAGCCATCATCTCTACTGGACCAAGTTTTGCTTGATTCTGAGGTATGCATCGGAGGGTCCCCTTTTATAGCCAGGGTCTCATTTATCTTCTTTATGTGCTAGAGGTCGTGAGAGATTGACCAAATTTACACATCAACAAGAAACTCATTTAATTTTTTTCCATACCATATTAATTTTTTAACTGTCCCACAAGAGCTGCAAAATAATTGATGGATGGATTTCCCCCAAACATCATGATAACTATGCCTAGGTTAGGCTGACAAAAAGATTGGCAGGCAATCTGCATCCATTGATGATGCATCCAACTTGGGACCTATAATTTGTACAGTTAAATTTGAGAAACTGTGTGCATGTATGTTGTTGATGCAAAAATCTGGTTCAGCCTCGTCGAGCTCCGAGCCCTCACTCCGAGCCCTATAAGCTTACACAAGAGAAGGACAAAGAAGACCCTGGCTAGAGCAGGGGTGTAATACTTCTTTATATATATATATATATATATATATATATATATTATATATATATATATATATATATTACATTGGGTTCCACTGTTGCATTTGGTGTGGCCCACCTGAGCTGTGGATGGCCCTCATTTTTGGGCTCATGCCCTAACTTTGAAGGGCAAAACTAATAAACGGTGTGGATTTATCACATCATTTTTGTGGGGCCCACTCTAAAAAAAAAAAAACAAAGCAAGTGACGTGAGTCACTTGCTTTCCACTTCTCCACGACTGATGACGTGCATCACCCCACAACAACTCCTCCATGACTCTCTCTCTCTCTCTCTCTCTCTCTCTCTCTCTCTTTCCCACTTCTCTACAGTACGGTTGCAGATGGAAACCCATCACCCATGATTGCCATCATCATGGTGGGACTCACTCCTCAATCTAAACTTTCCATTAAACTCAAAACCCACCAACTCACTTGACATCATTTTTATACCCTATTTCTCATGCCATCGAGAGAAAACCGTAGAGAAAATCTGTGAGAAGAAAAAGAGAGCTCATGAGAAGGGAGAGTATCCGTGAGGGTTTAACATCGAGTTCAGAGTTGATCAATCTAAGCTAGTACACATAAAAATCAGCATCGCTTCAGATTTCTTTCCTCCCATCACACAATTTTTCCATAGCAGGTATGTGATCAATCCCTATTGAAAGATTCATAAGAAATTGCCTTATATAATCTAGACATTGAAAGATTCATAAGTAATTTCCTATTGAAGGATATTCTTTATTTGACGATTGAACCAATGCAAATATTATTATTATTATTTGCATTTGATATTATCTAGTGGTGATGATGAATATTTATTATGTGAACAATTATTCTTTTTAACGCAATGATTCTTATGAGTGCTCTGCCCTAAAATGATCACCATATTATTTGTTATGGGTGCTCTGATATTATTTGTCACAATGTTTCCTTGTAAGTTAGATGCATCGTATGTGAACAATTATTCTTTTATGCTATGATTCTTACGGGTGCTCTGCCTAGGGTCATTCCCGAAATGATCAGCACGACACAGGTGCTCTACCCAGGGTCATTCCCAACAGGATCGGCATGGGTGCCTGCCATGAGTTATTTCTTAAAAGGATCAGTACACACGGGTGCATTGCTCTAAGCTTTTGTCCCTAAAAGGTTATACCAGTGCTCTGCCGAGGGTCATACTCTGAAAGGATCAACACCGGTGCTCTGTTGTGGGTCATCCCCTAAAAGGATCAGTACACATGAGTGTTTTGCCCACTCCAAATCTTAGCATTTATAGAAAAGCTATGTCAATCAATTTATTCATTCCATATTCATGAATGTAAAATTATTTACTATGATTTTATATCCAATGTTTATCTTATTTTGATTAATATGTCGAGATTAAATTTTGTAATATTTGTGAGATTTTCAACTCGGGATTGATGTGATCCTATTTTGTTGTCAACTCATTATGTTTTAACCATTTCAGGTTATGAATATTTTGAAGATGCAGGGTACTACTATTAGTAGTGGAGAGTGAAATGTGGTTAGATGCACGTGGCATGTCATTCTGCATAGGATAAATTTTATTTTAGAACTCTGAATGTAATAATGTTTGGCTTGATTTTCTTACTTCAAGTTAAGTTAAATAATTATGCATCGATGTAATAACAGATTATGTAATTAGTTATTTTTAGTATGTGTTTGGATTTTAAAGTTTTGGGTTATGGTGGAGGAAAATGAAATGCATATGAAATTATCATATTTTATTTAATATATTTTTTTTTATAGGTCACAAGTCTAGAATTCGGGTCTTGGACACCCTATTCGGGTACCCAAATTTTGGGGCGTGAGAAGAGGACCCTTTGATGCCAAAGTCAGCATAGGAATCTGGGTCTAAGTAGTGTGGGTAGGTTTCAGATGAGAGATATTGCGTACCTTCCAATGTAGATGAGACTCTTATTTATAGTGAAGATAGGACAGTTTAGTCCGTAATTTCAGACACAATTTCAGCCAATACACGAGATGTCAGGGAGTGATGGATGCCAGCAGTTATGCAAGAATCACGTCGTGGGTGGTTACTCCTATCGTGTGTTACTGGGAGAGAATCTTGTACCTAACTGATCTGGCCAAGCCGAGCTGATCAAGGCCAAGCCGAGCTGACTAGCCGAGCTGAACTGACCAGCCGAGTCGAGCTGACCTGCCGAGGCCGGGTAGACCTATTGAGGCGGAGCTGAGTTGCCAAGGCTGAGCTGACCTGCCGAGGCCGAGCTAGTTTTAGCTGACATCTCTACCTTGGTCATTGAGGAGTTCATTAGTCATGACCGGCGTTGGCCAACCTCATGTCCCGCTGAGATGTCTGAGCCGACCTCTTCTCTTTAGTCAGTTCATTTTTACTCATAACAGTAAGCCTCCTACTTTCGAGCTCACGTAGCGGGCTTGAAAAGTAAGTTGATTTTGTTGAGGTCGGACATTTTAGCCGAGTAGGAGCGTTGGAGTGAGCTCTTCCTTCTCAGTTGATCTTGTCATTTGCTTTTGTTGAACAAATGGGTTGAATGCAATGACCCCTTCATGAGGAGCCAAGTAGTTTACTTATGAGGATTATTTTCTCTTGCACTAAAAGACCCTCATTGTAGATCACGCGATCTGAGTAGTGTTACCAATTAGTGGTCCAACCTCTTCTTTAAGGGTCGGACGCTGGTGAGGACTGTTTTTCCCTTACACTAAGGGCCTGTTTGGTTTTCTGGCTCAAGTGTAATTACCTTGTAAATGAGTAATCATTATTTACCAAGGTAATTACCTGCATCTTTCCCAATGCTGACTTGACCAGTTACTTTTTAAGCACTTAAATCGAGGAATTTGTAAAATAAATATGGGGCCCACCATAATGTGTGTGGCTTATCCACACCGCCCATTCATTATGCAAATGAATTTAAGGCATGAGCCCAAAAATTAGGCAAATCCAAAGGTCAAGTGGACCACACCACATGAAATTATGAGAATTGAATGCCTACCATTAAAAACTTGTTGAGGCCCTTAGAAATTTTAGATTAGGCTTATATTTATATTTTTCACTTATCCATGTCCATGAACGGGTTAGATGGTGAATAAACCTTAATGTGGGCCCAGTAAAAGAATCAACTTTCAACGGTGGACAAATTAAGTCCATTGTTTCCTTTTATGTAGGCCAATTGAGCATTAGTTCTTTCTAATTTTTCGGATCAAGCCTCAAAATATTATTCTAATAAAACAGATAGACGACACGGATATATTATATACATTATGGTGGGGCCCACGGATTTAAGTCAACATTTTTAAACCCGTTTTCTAGGTTAAATTACTCACTCATTTCCAAACAAGTGAAAAAATGTAATAATTACTTCTTTACAGCGATTTACCGGGATTATGGAAAACCAAACAGGCCCTAAGAGAAGTCCTCAATAGTTCGTGTAGCTCAGATTGTAGAGAAAGAGATTTTCTTCCCGATCTAAGGAAGCTCTTCCATAGTAGAAGACTTTTTTTCATTTTAAAAAGGGAGGTCACCCTTGTCGAGTAGGTCGATCAATCGACGCGCTCCTGGTCGAAGGGCCTCTTAAGTCCCCGGGAGTAGTAGACCTTCATGCGTTTAGCATCCCATGGGCGAGATAAGAGCCCCCCATGCCTTCTAGACGATATGTCGCTCAGTATTTAATGTCGAGGTCAGAGTTGACCGATGAGCCTTATTGTCAAGGTTAGCTGTCAAGGCCAAGCTGACATATTCAGGCTTAGCTGACCTGACCGAGGCCAACCTGAGCTGTAACGACCCGTAAATTTCCGTACTTTGGCTCGAGTACCACCTCGACCAGAAATCAATTAGGATTAAATCCTTTAATAAAGTTAATTAAGTGTTAAACTCAATTAGCCATGAAATCCATTGGGATCGCTTTAAATTCGATCTGCAAGACCCAAAACTTGTAGAATCATTGACGCTAGGTTACCTTAAAGATTAGGGTCAAACTCATTACCCGGCTATTCTCGGGAATGACTTGAAACTTCGTATTAGGTCTAGACCGCACATCGGAAATCCGATTAACGCAAAGCTAAGGACTTAGGACCGCCTCACTGGGCTCGATAACCATCTCGGAAATCAGGTCCAGTCGATGTCCCACGGCTATTCGCTTGAGTCCGGAGTGAGGGAGTGTGAAAATCACTCTTTCCTTTACAAAATAAATATCTGGAATAGTGATCTGGCACCATTCGGTTGCGGATCAGTATTAAGCAACCAGACCGTCAGAATTAGACCAACTTACACCCTCGGATCAGGAGAAATTTCAGGAACATTTACATGTACTTGGAATTTCGGATCGTGGCCCACTGACCGTTGAACTGAAGCTGGTCCGCCACGTGTGATCTGGGAATCCGATCAAGTTGAAAACATAATCCCATGTGGATCCATGAGTGGTGAGCTTAAGTCTGACGTTTGGCTCAAGGGGGGCCACCAGAAATACTCTTTTGAGTTGGAACATCGCCGAAATGCTTATAATAGCAGTAACCCTTGAACCTGAGTCTATTTTGGGGAGGTTTTAAGCTATAAAAGGGCCTTAGAACAGCCCCTCTCACAGCCATACGAATTTGGGATAAAACCCTAGTGAGAGAGAGAGAAAAGAGAGAGAAGACTTGGGATTTGTGGGAGCACCTTCCTCCTACTGCTTTCAATCATCGCACGGCTTGCACCGCCTCTTTCCAGGCGCTTTTCCGGCGATATCAACTCCGTTTTAAGGTGAGAAACCCTAACCCTAGGTCTGATTTGAAGTGTATAGGCTTTAGGTTGTGAAATAACTAACCGATTTCACTCCTTAGGCAAGAAAACTCCCGAATACGGAAGCTCATCCAACCTTGCTGATTCGTTGAGATTCTGAGGTGAAAGGTGAGGACTTTAGGTGTATAAGTTGTGGTTTTCAACGCTTTCAATGTCAGTTAATGGTAGATTCATGATCTGCATGCAATTGCACATGTACAAAGTGCTTTTCGTTTTCTGTTTCGATTAGAATTGTAGAATTTGGAATTTCACATACTCTAGGTATTCATATGAAATACCGTATATGTATTTTTTATGGAAATATGTTTGACATGTTTATTTGTCGTATGGGTATATGATGTATGGATAAAATACTCATTTGGCGAAAGGGTTCGCCTAAATACATGTTTATTAATATACATCATGTATGTAGAAATACGGTATTGTAAGAAGACCGTATACGTGTATATTTTAGCGATGTGTTTGTCATGATTAATTGTTGTATAAATATATTATGTACGTATAAATTAATTGCTTGGCGAAAGGAATCGTTGTATTACAAGTTCCCTTGTAAATACTACGTATGTTGAAATTGTGTATACTAGAACTACCGTATATGTGTGAATTTTGGAAATGCAATTGTCATGATTATTTGCTGTATGATTATGATATACATGGATAAAATACCCGCTTGGCGAAAGGATAGCCCTAATACGTATTTTACTAACATACGTCATGTATGTTGGAATAGTGTACTCCAAGTGTTTGTGTAAATGCTTGTGAGAGTAAATGCTTTGATGTTAGCACCGTAGGTTGGTCTTGAGATGGAATTCGCGACTACCTTAGAAACATGTAGGATTCCCTCCATGTGGTTGTTTACTTCGACCACTCACATACGATGTATATGTGTTTGTATCCCTATCTGTATAGTGCTCTATTACATGCTTTACAACATGCTTTATAACATGCTTTGTGACATGCCTCCTAGCATATTTGTATTACTTTGTTTATCATGCTTAACTCCACATGCTATTGATGAGAACTGTTTGAGTTTGAGACTATGTCTATAGTCCAAACATTCGGTACCAGACTTGAGATTGTGGCTGAGATTCATTGTCGCCACAAGGGATGTGTCTGATGAACTCGAGTCGTACTTCGGTTGGCGATAGTGGTTGGCCACACGGAGTACTTTTGCGCTTCATATCACCCAACTCGTTGTGCGCTCGAGCTAGTCAGGCTCGTCAATTAACCCGATATGTCGAATGTGTGTTCACCATGTTTGGTCATTACTGTTTGAACCTAGGATACCAAATTTACCAGTGGCAATCCCGTTAACCATGGTACCTCGATCCGCTAAGACTCATGAGCCGGACATGGTGGTATGGGACACCGTGGCAGAGCTGTCGGCCTATGCTGGGGCCATGTGCCTCCCCGTAGTGACCATTGAGCAACCCAAACTTGTGAGCCGAATACGGTGGTATGGGACACTGTATTCGAGCTGTCGATACTTACGGCGAGAGCCAAGTACGGTGAAACCTGTACTCGTGCTAACGGGCGACGAGTCCTCTGTAGTATCTTCGAGTATACTCCAAGGTCGGTGATTGGCGACGAGTCTTTCACAGCAACTAGAGTATGAGTTGAGCCGAGTACGGTGAGACCTGTATTCGAGCTGACGGCTAGTGATTGAGTCGAGTACGGTGAGACCTGTACTCGAGCTGACGGTCAGCAATTGAGCCGCATACGGTGAGATCTATATCCGTGCTGACGGGTGACGAGCCCTTTGTGATGCCTTCGCTACGCCTCTCAAACTATAATATCGTATGAGATTAACTAGGACTGACGACCCTAGAATGGATCATGTTTGGGAATGATACAAGGGAGGTACCTTAGTTTCCCAATACTGCTGTTTGAAATGGACTAATAATAACTCGGTAATCATGCTCATCATCGCACCGCATGTGCCTAGTAGATGTGGAGCACTGAGAGAGTTATGCATTCGCGAACGTAAGATGTTGTCGCATGAGGGTGGTTTGGCAAGGGCATACATCATCATGTCATTTCATACTTGCATTTAACAAGAGTAGTTAAACTTGTTTGATTGTACCGCTTTATCATTACTGCTTGATTAAGTTGATAACATGTTAACCTATGCATTATTGTTCCACTGAGTTAGCTACTCACTCCCACGTTACGGGACGGTGTTTGCAACACCAACCAGACTCTGTCACAGGTATAGGCGGCGCGTCGGTTCAGGAGCCGGAACCCGATTTCGACGAGGACCAGGATGAGTTCTCATTTATGCAGTACTCTGACGGCTATGCTTAGGCCGATCAGCAGCATGTGGGAGGACTTCAGGACTCATCTTTTAGATTCTATTTTGATTTTGATTCAGAAATAGTATATGTATATGGATACTCAGTTAGTGTTCATACTCAGGTGTTCATATAAATTTTGTTCTTTATATACTTTAAATATACAATTTCAGTCTTCCGCTTGCCTTTATACAATTGAACTGGAGTATGAATTACTGTTTTGGTATAATCTCATTCATGTTTATTGCTCTAACTCAGACAACATTTAACCATCATTGTGTATGTTGCATAAGTGATGCGTTGGAACTCGGGAGTTGAGTTCATACTCGACCCCCGAATTTCAAGGCGTTACATGAGCCGACCAGGACGTCGAGCTGAGCTGCCGAGGCCGAGTGGACCTGTTGTGACCAAGTTGAGCTAACCTGATGAGGCCGAGCTGCTCCATCGAGGCCAAGTTGAATTGTCGAGGTTGAGCTGACCTGACTAAGGCTGAGTTGACCTGCTGAGGCCGAACTAACATGCTGAGGCCGAGCTAACTTGTCAAGGCTGAGTGGACCTGTTGAGGCCAAGCTGAGCTGCCATGTCGAGGCCGAACTGACATGTTGAGGGCGAACTCACATACCGAGGCTGAGCTAACCTGTCAAGGCTGAGCGGGCCTATTGAGGCCAGGCTGAGCGGGCCTGTTGAGGCCAAGCTGGCCTGCTGAGGCTGAGTTGAGCTGACATATCGAGGCCGAACTAACATGCCGAGGGCGAATTGACATGCCGAGGCCGAGCTAACCTGTCAAGGCTGAGCGGGCTTGTTGAGGCCGAATTGAGCTAACCTGTTGAGGCCGCGTTGACCTAATGAGGCCAAGTTGCTCCGGCGAGGCCAAGTTGAATTGTCGAGGCCGAGCTGAGTTGACCGAGGTTGAACTAACCTGTTGAGGTCGAGTTGCTCTGCTAAGGCCAAGATGGCCTGCTAAGGTGAGCTGAGCTGACATGTAGATGTCGAATTGACATGCCGAGGCCGAGCTAACCCTTAAAGACTGAGCGGGCCTGTTGAGGTCAAGCCGAACTGTCGAGGCCGAACTGACCTATTGAGGCCGAGTTGACTTGATAAGGCTGAGTTGCTCTGCCGAGGCCAAACTGAACTGTCGAGGCTGAGCTGACCTAACTGAGGCCGAGCTACACTAACTGAGGTCGACCAGACCCGTTGAGGCCAAGTTGACCTGATGAGGCCGAGCTGCTCCGTCGAGGCCAAGTTGAACTGTCGAGGCCGAGCTGAGCTGACCGAGGTCGAACTAACTTGTTGAGGTCGAGCTTCTCTGCTGAGGCCAAGCTGAGCTGTCGAGGCCGAGCTGAGCTCGAGGGAGAGCTCTGACTTGGCTGCAGCAAATGCTTCAGGAAGAGCTCTCGCTAGGCTGCAATAATGACATCTAGAGCTTTCTTCTTTACTTTCGCGATTGCGGTTTTTTGGTAGAGCAGGAACGGTCTTTTATTCCGTTTTCCACAGACGGCACCAAAAATGTTGTTGTTAAAATCTTGACCACCCTCCGCTTGGATGTAAGAACTTCGAACCATTCTTGGGTCCTGGACCTGCGAAACAGTGGTGAGCAAAGGAGACCCTGGCTTAAATAGGGGACCCTTTGATGCCTAAGTCAGGTCAAGGGAATCTGGGTCTAAGTTGAATTGTAGAGGAAGAGTGCAATATTGCATACCTGTTTCCTCCCCGTAAGATGTTATTTATACCCCCTCACCTGAGATGGGCATGTCCGCATAACTTGGCACATCTTGGGGCATTTACCACATCCCGCGGGGGATTCGGCTACCCAGTCGTCATGTGGTCTTGTGGACGTGGGCGGTTGAGTAACCGTCACCAATCGTGCGGTAATGAGACACCTCATGGTCCCCCTCATAAGTGGATTCCAATCCGCATCTTAAACCGAACGCCTCAGCCTCGGATCACTCCGAGCCGACTGCCTTGGCGTTGGATCATTCCAGGATCCCACTCTTAATCCCGAGTATACAACCTCAGACCCAAATCGTTCCACCTAGGGCCTCGAAGTGAAGGCGTAACTGATGCCAAACTAGAAGTCCTTCCCTCGACTATTCTCATAACTCTGAGCTTAGTCTTGCACCTTGAGTTGACCTTGAATAGTCTCGGACCTCGGAGTTGAGACGTCTCTGAACTTCCCATCACACATGGGATTCTCGAATAATTTCCCAGATATCATCACACAAGTGCCTGGTATATCATCACACACCGCAAGAGTATCAAAGTTTCTCTCATCAATAACTCATCTACAGCGTCTCAATTCTCTGCCACGTGTCACTTCTCTATAATATGTAAGCCGTGCAAAAGATGGGCCACAGAACCAGAACGGTCCATTCATCACAAGGGCCCCACCAAAGAAACACTGTCTGACTCGAAGTGTGCATGTGGTCTACCTGTATAGCGAACATGGTACCCATTTCACATACAACGTTGTACGTAGATTAATTGTCTGACCGGGTGACCCGGTCGAGAGACCCAGTAACGAGTCAAGAGAGCCGAGTCGAACCGGAATGTCCGGGCAACCGTCAGTGGGAGGAGAGAGGGAGTACCGACAGCATCATTTATGTCGGGCAGCGTGGGGGGCAATAATTGGGCTGCCCCGCTCGGTGAGAACGCGTATAGTCCGCATCAGATTCTCCTGTCCGTACAATCGTAGCCGGTTTTCTCGGTCGCCGTGAACTGCGGCAATGAGCAGAGGGTGAGAGAGAGAGAGAGAGAGACGGGGGCTCTGCTGCAGCCCGTCTGCCCGACCTGAGGGAGAGAGAGGGAAGGGCTGGCAGCTGCTGATGATTCCCGCCGCGGTCAGGATCTGCTGCCCGACGATGCAGAGACACGTGGCGATCATGTATGGGTGAACGGATGGATTTGGGTGGGATTCGACTGGCACGCGCGGGAAGGGAGCAGCGACTCTCATCCGTCGCTTTCTGAGGCTACACAGCCGACCCTTGGGTTTGAATTCCGGTCTTTGGGTTTGACGGTGGTTCCTGGAACCGCCCTCCGTTTTCAAAATAATTTCGGAAATGCCACCATTGAATTTCCTCCGCACGCGAATTTCCTCCGACAACTACTGCAGGAAGCCCGTGCAACGCAAGAAATTTAAAAGAGACGCGGATTGCGTCCTACCCCGCCCGTCTCCAGCCAGGAACGGTCAGGAGGTTTGAGTGGCCACCGTGATGTATGGGTCTTATCCACACGGTCCATCCATTTTTTCGTATCATTTTGGGAAATAAGTCAAAAACTAAGGAAGATCCAAGCTAAAGTGGACCACACCACATGAAGCAGCGGTGATAATGATTTTCACCGTTAAAACTTTTCTAAGGCCCAACTTGATTTTTATTTGCCATCCAACCTATTCATAATGTTACATAGACCTGGATGAAAATAAAAACACAAATATAAGCTCCATCCAAAACTTTCGTAGCCCCTGAGAAGCTTTCAACGGTAAGAGTTTAATCTCCATTGTGTGGTCCACATCTGTCCAGGATCTGCTCAATTTTGGGTTTATATTCTAAAATGATAGGAAAAAATGGATGGACGGTGTGGATAATACCCATACACAAGCCACTCAAAGCTCCTGCCCGTTCCCAGCTGGAGAAGGCTATGTGGGGCCACCATGAGGAGTACGTGAAATCCGCTCCGTCCATCAGCTTAGTCACCTTAGGATTTCGTCCCAGAAATCACTCCAATCCAGTGAAACATTCCTCAGGGCCCACCGTGACGTTTATATACCATCAGAAACGTTCGTTAGATGAAGGGAAAAAACCAAATATCAACCTTACCAAAGCTTCCTTTGGCACCGATAGGTTTGAATGGTAGGTTCCTCCTTCACTACTTTTCATACTGTGTGGCCCACTTAGGTTTCCAACCACCGGTCAAATCCTGACATGAGCTGGCGAAAAATGAACGGATGGGGTGGATGCTAGTCTCACATTATTACTAGACCCCACATAACTTTTTAGTGCATTCACCAAGTATATTTAGGACCTTCCTATTTGTGGGCCCATTTTTAAAGGCCTTAATTTAGACGGCTGACAAATTTCTCACCATTTACATTATTAGGATTGCTTCTTTAGGCTGCATTTGGCCCACAGATTGGACAGTCCTGATTGGCTTGCATGCATATCACGTCCTGAACGGTAGTCTGTTCATGTGGGGAGCAATGGAGGAGTGGTCTGAGGGTAACAAGAACCTTACCTTACCTTGCATATAATTGCATTTTGACTCGTATATATCTGCATCACGTATCTGACCATCCATTACGTCCGGTCTGAGTGTATTGAAACCGTCTGATCAGTGGCTTATGAAAATTGATGGGCAATATGGTTCACTGTCGATGGGTCAAGTCACCGATATTTAGGGCATGTTTGGCCCGCGCTGGATATGGTATTAGATGGGATTAGGAGGGTTATCCTGCGCCATCTCATCCCATCCCCCGTTTGGGACGCCCCGTAAACACCTCCCTTAGCTAACATGGATTCTGCTATCCCAGGATGTGAATTTTCACCTCTATGTGGGGCCCACCAAGATATCAATGAGATATCCACTCCGTCCATCATTTTCACGGGCCTACATTTAGCCATAAACCTGTTTTAAGGAAAATATAAAATAGTGAGTGGGGCACACCACAAGAAGCAGTGTAGATGCAAACCCATCCATTTGGGACCGTCCAAACAGGCTGCTGTATATCCCATGGGCTATGCCAAACCAATGGGATCAAGGGACAAACACTGACACCACCATCATTACCTTAAAATCCATTCTATCCCTCCTGATCCCATGGGATTGGTCCTGCTAAACACACCCTTAGGACTATTGGATTGCATTTTTTATTTTTATAATAATGAAAGAAGATTATATTAGATCTAATGGATGGACAACATATGTGATGTGAATGATGGCAACTCCAATCACAACTATGTGCACAGTAAATTTTCAGTGCACATAAATAACATGACGCATGTATAGATTAAAAAAAAGAAGAAATACTTCTATTTTTTTTTTTCTAAAAATAATTCTTGAATCTACAAAGGAACAAAGGAAAGAAATATCTAAAAACTAATAATTCTATAAGGTGGGCTTTATTGATTAATAATCTATATTGTCCTAAGGGTTGGATGTGTGATTGGGAGTACTAATGGATTTGTGATACATCTAAAATCGTGTAAGGTGGGCTTTATTGATTAATAATCTATATTGTCGTAAGGGTTGGATAGTGTGATTGGGAGTACTAATGGATTTGTGATACATCTAAAATCGTGTAAGGGGTAGTGCACTATAACTGTGACACACACAATATTTTAGTTGAATTGAGATTACCAAATTGGTATGGAGCCTTAGGGAGAGGAGTTCGGTTTCAAACTTCTCAACCCTCTATCTTATATAAATAGGAAAGGGTCCCCAAACATACAAAACAACATAAGCTTTCATTCTCATACCAATGTTTTTCTAAGGGTGTAAGGTGTGGAATACTACGGCATCAAGCCTACAACAATGGTGTCCCAATCATGTAAGCTATTTAGTTTATTTGATGCATGACACGGTTCATTACAATTCTGCATATAATTTACAAAAATAATAAATAAAATTAATATTATTAATCAAAATAAAAGTAATGATTATAATGTATTTTATTGTGTTTACATGAATAAAGATGCCCTACGTTCCAAATTTAACTTAAAATGTGATACTTTTTTGAAATATGAAAAAGTACTATTAAAAGACATACCCAATCTCACAGACAACCATTAAATGAGTTATATAAGATGGAGTATAGTCATGAAAACCATAAAAATAAAAATAAAGTTAAAAATAATAAGTTCTAATTTAAGGGCTTATTTGGTTTTCCAATTGTAGTTGTAAATAACTATAAATAGATAGTGAATATTTGCTCTTACAACTATGTGGTTGTGTGACTTGGGGGTTGCTTGGCATCATGGCTTTTATGTGAATTAGAATTCAAATCACAATTACCACGGAATTTACGTGAATCAAAATCCGTTGTGTTGTTTGGCACTATGCATATATGGATTCCACGTGAATTCAATTGAGCTCCAATCAAAACATTCATATGGCACAGGACACGCGTTGAAGACAAGCATTGGGTTAAATTGATTGCCTACAGAACACATAGGTGGCAAAACGAAAGAGGAGTACTGTCCCTAAGAGCACCCATGGAGCACCAAACCTAAAGCCTATTTCAATGATCTACCTAAAAACTGACCACAAAGGTCTGTTTCTAGATAAAACAACAAGCGAAGCTTCGTTTCTGCATAGGAACGGCCTAGGAATGGCCGTTACGGATAACAATAGCCCATATACTGCGATTTCTGGGTCTAGCCTACAGACGTGCCAATCGGGTGCTCTAACCCCTTTGTAACTTTGTTCTGATTCACAACTGGTAGAAATATTCGACCAGATACGGCCCTTGAATGGCAATAATCAAGATCCCTATTGTCTATTTAAGCAGCTCGCTGCAAATGAAAAACAAAAGGAAAAAAACGGAGGATGAGACAGAGGTTACCTAGGGTTTGATTCTCGCAAGAGAATGACTTAGTTTAATGTTGAAGTCAGTTTTGGACACAACATACTCTCCCTACTATTAAAGTAACATGTACCTGATCATTTGCAATCTCTAAAGAATTTTCCTTGCAGGGCTATTCTATCTAGTTGAAGCTTAAAGCTGAGAAAATATTGAAGTCAACGAGTTTGGTCAGAATTTGGGATATCTGACCATCTTTTTTTTCAAAAAAGGGTGTATGATTTCCTATTTTCTCTTTCACATCTCAAATCAAGTTGTATTCGGCTCCGCTATACCCTAAACATCAACAATACCAACACATTGTGGATGCTGGATCGTAGGCGGATCGTGCTCGTGGGTGTCTTTTTTCAAAGGCTTTCATCGGTGTATTTAAGGCGTGGGGATTTTATATTTAACCAGAGTCGACAGTAGCCAATTACTTAGATTTTCACAGTTAGGTAAACCCTATAAAAAACTTTGGAGAATGAATCATTGTATTACTTATCCTAAAATGACTCATTGATTTGCGATCGAAAATTCTAAGGGACCTTGGTTACAAATAGGGGAGGTGTTAGGCACCTTTTCTACATATACAATTATACAATCTTTGCTTTAATGGACTAAACGAACTTTCAGGGAACAAAGTAGTTCTTGCACACAGATGATGGAAGTGTGCATAATGCAGTGTGATAATAGATGCCCGCGACAAGCGATGGCTTGGGTCAGATAATTCTACCCTGACTCACCCACTTGATGAAGCAGTTAAGTAACCAGTCAATCTGAGTTTTTGATGGACATAATTCAAATTTTCAAGAAGTTATATAGCTTACATTCAAACCAACTAGGTGCTCAGATGTGATGCATGTAATATGTAATACTGATGGATGAAGTAAGCAAGGAGATGGAGAAGGGAATGAATGTTGCATGATGATGATGTAATGATAAACAAAACTGATCAAAGTTGGACGAATGGGTGAACAGTCTAATCGCAAGGCTCGATTTGAGTGCCTTGGATTGCCGTTTCCGATTGCTCAGGTGGATAAGGGCTAGGATGACCTGGGTTAGACTTCTTTCCTTTAACCCTCACTTCTCCTTGGTGGAGGGATGGGATGGGCTATGGATGGAAGGGAGGACAAGGAGAGGCTTTGATGGATGCTTGGCATACGTCTTGGAATGAGAGAGGAGAGAGCTATTTATAGTGTTTTAGCCTTTTTTTTTTTTTTTTTTTTTTTAGTTGAGATCTTTAGGGTTGAAAAATGGTTTAAAGGTTGATATTCGAGATCACTACATGACGTATTCTGAGCGGTCAAAATGGGGTTAAAACTTATAATTTTGACAAATAAGGGGGTTAATTGGGTCTTTTCTTGTTCCAACACGCTCACCATGGAGCCGAGATAACACCTCACCCCACCTGACCTCACCTGCGAAGGTTATAAAATTTCCACATGACGGGCGGCACATGGATTCATGATCCTCATCTTTCATAGGTGTTCATCTAAGGTAATGTACTACCTCTCGTTCACCCACAGTTGCGACGTTGTGATCCATGTACTATGGGCTCAAGTATGGGTTAAAATGGGCTTGGTTTTGGGCCTAAAGTTGGGTTGAATTGACCGAGTTGACTAGTTTGAGTGGGTTAACTAGTTTGGACTTGGCTTTAATCAGCTTGTTAGCCCTTGGGTGGGGTGTCTACACATACGAGCACTTCTTCTATTGTCATTGTCTTTTATTATTATTATTTTTTTCTTGCCCAGGTCTCAAACCCCTACATAATATGGCTTAATACTCTTCCTAATCTCCTATTGCTTATATATTTTTCTTCATTTTGCCTACTCGGTGCCCTAAAGCCTAACACAGTATAGCTTAATTCGATAATGTCGAAAGTTTTCTTAAATTTCCCTAAAAATCATACAGCCTTGTAAAGTAGAGACCGCACATCGCATATGAGGAAAATGGTGTCTAACCCCTTCTTTTTCTGTAACTGAGGCCCTCTACTCAGAATCTATGATACTAACCAACATAAGAGTCACTCGAGGCAAGAAATTTCTTACCCTTTAGATGACTTTACGGGTCCTACATTACCATATACTCTAAAGTCGTATTTTGACTAGTGGCGACTCCAAGTCAATAATAAAGATACTTTTGTATTAGAGGCAACTCTACGTGTAATCTAAATATGACAAGTGCCAACCGAACCAAAGAAGAATTCATTCAGGACAAATGCCAGAAAGTTGAGACGTTTTCCATTCTCTATTCACAGTTTAACGCCTTTCTCCATGCATGATATATATTTGACTAAATTCTCAATAGTGACCAACCGTAGGATTTATGTGAAATCCACCTTGATCACCCAGTGTGTCACTCCATTTTAGCTATATCGCCCAAAAGTTAGCTTAGTCTGTGATTCACATGGACCATATGATTGAAATTAATATACATGGCATACCTCTCCAAACAGTTTCCTTCATATTGGCCACCTAAATCATGAGCCAGGCAATTTTTTTAGTCCTATGGCTAAAATAGAGTGGCACACCTAATGATTGGAGTAGATTTCACATTAAGGTGGGGCACACTAATTCTTGAAGTCAACTACATTTATTTTCATAAGCACACACCCTGATGCGAACCAATCAAGGCATTAAAAATGTTGTGAGACAACCATTATGATGTTTATATAAAACCATCTGATCATCAAGTGTATCACTTAATTTTAGTCTTAGAGTCCAAATATCATATATATTTCGTTACAACGTATCCGTTTTATATAGCCTACATGAATTGAGGATGGGCTTAATTTTTTTGTCTTTGCTTATATACTATATACAGCATTAAGTGCGAATTTCATATAATTATCATGGTGGCCTTTAAAAAATCCGAATGGTGGTTCCTCTTCCAACTTTTCCCTTGGTATGGTCCACATGAATCACACACGATTTGATTTTCGAACTCCACCGTTAACTTCCAACATGAACTGAAATGTTAATTTAATTTTTAAAATATCCAATTTTAGGCAGTCATTTTGAGCCTGACACCAAGTGCCATCAAATCAACGGTGTCGATGACTCAACCAGAGAGTTTTACGAACTGAAAGCAAAGGGACAGTAAAATAGTTCAATCCATTCTATGATTTGCAGTCGACCCCATCTCAAAACAGTACACCACCATTTTAGGTCGCCTTTCGACATCCTCATTAGAGCCAAGCGTCGGTCCGATTCAGATTTCAGTACATGCATACCACGTATACTGTGATGAGTGTCACGCCCCAAAATTCGGATACCCGAATAAGGTGTCCAGGACCCGAATTTCAGACCCATGACCTATATAAAATAAATAAATAAATAAAATACAAATAAAATATGACAATTTCATACACATTTCATTTTCTCCCACCATAGTCCAAAATTTTAAAATCCAAACACAGACTAAGATAACTAACTACATAGTTTGTTATTACATCGATGCATGATTATTGAACTTAACTTGAAATAAGAAAAATTAAGTCAAACATTTCTACATTCAGAGTTCTAAAATAAAATAAAATCCATCCTATGTAAAATAACATGCCACGTGCATCAAATCACATTCCATGCTCCACTACTAATAGAAGTACCACTGCATCTTCAAAATATTCATAACCTGAAAGCGGTTAAAACATAATGAGTTGACAACTCAATAGGATCACATCAATCCCGAGTTGAAAAAATCTCACAAATACTACTAAATTTAATCTTGACATATTAATCAAAATAAGACGAACATAAGATGTAAAAATCATAGTTAATAATTTGACATTCATGAATATGAAGTAAATAAATTATTTAACATAGCTTTCTAAAAATTGCTAAGATTTGGAGTGGCAAAACACTCATGTGTCTTGATCCTTTTAGGGATGACCCACATGAGCAGAGCACACCGGTGTTGATCCTTTCGGGGTATGACCCTCGAGCATCTTAGGTATAACCTTTTAGGGACAAAGCCCAGGCGGTGCACCGTGCGTCTTGATCCTTTTAGGGAATCACCCAGGGCAGAGCACCCGTCCTGATCCTTTTGGGAATGACCCTGGCAAGAGCACCCATGTTGTGCTGATCATTTTGGGAATGACCCTGGGCATAGCACCCGTGAGAATCATTGTACAAAAAAAAATTACTTATTCACATACGATGCATCTAACTTACAAGGAAACATTGTAAAAATTAATATCAGAGTGCCTATAACAGATAATACGGTGATCCTTTTTGGGCATAGCACCCGTAAAAATTAAAAATAATAGTTCACATAATAAATATTCATCATCACTAACAAATAATATCAAATGCAAATAATAATAATAATAATAATAATAATAATAATAATAATAATAATAATTGCATTTGTACAGTAGTCAAATAAAGAATTTCTTTCAATAAGAAATTATTTATGAACATTTCAATGTCTAGATTATATAAAGCAATATATATGAAATTTTCAATTTGGGAATGATCACCTACCTGATATGGAAAAATAGTGTGATGGAAAGAAAATAATCTGAAGTGCTGATTTCTACGTGTACTAGATTAGCTTGGATTGCTCCGAACTCGATGTCGAACCCTCACGGATACTCTCCCTTTCCTGAACTCCTTTTTTTTTTTTCCACAAACTTTCTTTTATGATTTTCTCTCTTGTTTCCTCTAGATAGCATGAGAAAATGGGGTATAAAAATTAATCACAGGTGAGTTAGTGGGTTGAGAGTTTAATGGACGGTTTAGATTGAGGAATGGGTCCCACCATGATGATGGAAATCATGGTGAATGGGTTCGTGTGCGCAACTAAGTCGCAAAGAACAAGGAAGGAGAGAGAAACGTGGAGGAGAGGAGATTGCTTGTGGGTGCACGTCACTTGCTTCTTTTTTTTATTTATTTATTTAAGAAATGGGCCCCACAGGAATAACATGATGAATCCACACCGTTCATCAGTCTTGCCCTTCAAGGTTAAGGCCTGAGCCCAAAAATGAGGGTCATCAACAGCTCAGGTGGGCCACACCAAAAGCAACGGTGGAACCCACCGTTTTAAAAAATATAACGGAGTATTACATTCTACCCACCTTAACAAAATTTCGTTCTCGAAATTTATATACCTAAAAGAGGTTAGGATACTTTTCTCGAATTTCTTGTTCTCGCTCCCATGATGCTTCTTCCTCGCTGTGATGACTCCACTGTACCTTCACAAGTGGTATAACCTTCGTCCGAAGTACTTGCTCCTTACGATCGAGAATGCGCACAGGTTGCTCTTCATATGTGACATTTTCTTGAATCTCTAGCGGCTCCCATTCGATGACATGAGAATCATCCGGCTTGTATTTTCGAAGCATGGAGACATGAAATACATTGTGGATATTGGATAACTGAGGCGGTAGGGCCAACTTATATGCTACAGCTCCTACTCTTTGTAAGATCTCGAAGGGTCCGATAAAACGTGGCGCGAGCTTCCCTTTCTTTCCAAAACGTATAACTCCTTTTATTGGAGAAACTTTTATAAACACATGATCTCCCACACAAAACTCTAAGTCTCTGCGTCGATTATCTGCATAGCTCTTTTGGCGACTCTGGGCGGAGCGCATATGTTCCCTAATGATGTCAATCTTCTTGGAGGTCTCTTGAATAAGTTCTGGTCCCAACAATGTCCTTTCTCCTACTTCGGTTCAGCAGCTTGGTGATCTGCAGGGTCTTCCGTATAAAGCTTCGAATGGTGCCATACCAATGCTGGATTGGTAACTATTATTATATGCGAATTCCACCAGCGACAGATGATCGTCCCAATTGCCCTTGAAGTCGAGAATGCAACTGCGTAACATATCTTCTAAAATCTGGTTTGTTCTTTCTGTTTGCCCATCGATGCTGGGGTGAAATGCTGTGTCTTGAAAATCGAGAGTAGTTCCCAAAGCTTCTTGTAGACTTGCCCAAAACCGCGATTTAAACCTAGAATCTCGGTCGGAGACGATGGATACTGGAGTACCATGAAGTCGGACGATTTCTTTAATATAAATTTTACTCAACTCCACTGCAGATGTAGAAATCTTTATCGGGATGAAGTGTGCGGATTTGGTTAATCTGTCCACGATCACCCATATAGTGTCATGGTGTCGACCTGTCTTCGGAAATCCAACTACGAAATCCATGGATATATACTCCCATTTCCACTTGGGGACCGGTAACGGCTGTAAGAGTCCTGGTGGTCTTCGATGGTCTGCTTTCACTTGTTGACATGTCGCACATTTAGATACGTACTCGGCGATTTCCCGCTTCATATTGTTCCACCAGTATTGGCGCTTAACATCGTGGTACATTTTGGTCTCCCCTGGATGGATAGTGAATCTTGATCTATGAGCCTCGTCCAAAATCTCTTGCTTCAAGTCAGAGTTCGTTTGGAACACATAGCCTTCCACGAAACCTAATCCCTTCATCAATGCCAATTCGCCATTCTGCATTCTCCTTCCCCATTCCTTCCGCTCCTTTTTCTTGTAGCCAAACGTCTTCCTTCTGGGCTTCTAGAATACGCCGAATCTAAGAGAAAAGTTTATCATGATCTAATCTCAAATAAGTTAAACTTAGCTATTAAACTTAAGAAAATAAAAATAAAATTACACACCAGGGGCGGTCAATGTGCTACTAGGTTACTTAGATACGCCTGAGGTTCTTCAAGCTAGAGCTGCAGATCGAAATCCTTGATGACATTTAGCATCTCCCACTCTTTGATCATTAAGCTGGCCACAAGTCTCTGTGTCTTTCTGCTTGGGCATCGACCACAACATTTGCTTTTCCCGGGTGATATGAAATATCGAAATGGTAGTCTTTCAAAAATTTCATCCATCTTCTCTGACGCATATTCAATTCATTCTGATTAAAGAGATACTTTAAACTCTTATGGTCTGAATATAAGTCGAATTGTTCCCCATATAGGTAGTGCCTCCAAATTTTCAAAGCAAAAACCACTGCTGCTAACTCCAGATCATGCGTCGGGTAATTTCGCTCGTGAGTCTTTAACTGTCGAGATGCGAATGCGATAGCTTTGCCTCCTTGCATAAGAACACATCCTAACCCCTGATATGACGCATCGGTATAAACGACGAATCTTTCTCCTTCGGACGGTAATGCGAATCAAGTGATGTCAACCGCTTCTTGATTCGGTAAATGCACTCGCTCAAATCTTGATCCCACTTAAAGTTCGTATTCTTCTTAGTTAGATTAGTTAGGGGTCTTGATATATTAGAGAATCCTTCTATAAATCTTTGATAGTAACCAATGAAGGCCTAGAAAACTTCGCACTTCGAGACACATTCGAGGGTCAAGCTCCCATTCTAATATTGCTTCAATTTTAGGCGGGTCCACAGATATCCCTTTCTCGACACCACATGCCCCAAGAATTTTACTTCATGCTTCCGAAGTCACATTTTGATAACTTGGCATACAATTGATTTTCCTTTAACGTTTGCAGAGTGGTCCTGAGATGTTCCTCATGCTCCTCATGAGTCTTGGAGTATATAAGAATATCATCGATGAATACAATAATGAATCGATCTAAATAAGGTTTGAATACTCGATTCATAAGATCCATAAATACCCTTGGAGCATTTGTCAATCCGAATGGCATTACCAGAACTCATAGTGCCCGTAACGAGTCCTAAAAGCCGTCTTGTGCACGTTTCTTAGTCCTTGATTCTCAACGATGGTAACTCGACCTCAAATCTATTTTAGAAAAGAACCTCGCTCCCTTAAGGCGATCAAATAAATCCTCAATCCTAGGAAGAGGATATTTGTTCTTGATTGTCACTTTATTCAACGACGATAATCGATACATAATCTCATAGTTCCATCCTTCTTCCTTACAAATAAGGCCAGGTATGCTCCCCATGGCGACGTACTGGGTCTAATGAAACCCTGATCTAGCAACTGTTGGATCTGATCTTTTAATTCTTTTAATTCTACAGGGGCCATGCGATAAGGTGCTCTAGAGATGGGTGCAGTTCCGGGCGTTAGATCGATACCGAAGTCCACATCTCTCTTTGGAGGTAACTTTGGAATATCCTGAAAAACTTAAAACTCCCTACCACGGTATTTGTTCAATCCCTTCTTCTGATTGCTCGATTCCCACAATAGCCGACAAACCAATCGGCGCTTTCCTTCTTCGTGTCCCACAAAATTTCAGTGGAGATCGTCCTTCTATATTCAACGTAATTGTCTTCCTGAAACAATCTATCTTGGCACGATACTGGGACAACCAATCCATTCCTAAGATGACATCATATTCCCTCATAGGCATAATAATGAGATTTGCTGGCAGTATTTCATTCTCAATTATGATGGAACATTCTTCACATATTTGCTCTAAATTCATGGACTTACCGAGAGGGGTTGCTACGATAATTTTCTTATCTAATCGTATGGGTGATATACCAAGTGAGCATACGAAGAAATAAGATATAAATGAATGTGTAGCTCCTGAATCGAATAATGCTCTGGCAAGAGAGGTGTAAGCCAAGATAGTACCTTCCACCACATCATTAGTAGCTTCAACACCATGTTGAGGAGTGATATCCGCAGTTGTCTTGGGTCCTCATAGCGAAATAGTAGTCTCATACATCTGCGGCATCATCTTGATGTGGCGTTGGATCATCATAGCTTCGGTTTGGATCCTCATACTCCCGAAGTTTGGGATTATTTGTGAATGAAGATAGAGCGTAAACACTGCCTTGAGCTTGAGGTCGGGGCGCCTGACTTTCTGGCCTCAGTTGCTGATATTGGGGAGGCTTGACCTGTTGTTGCCATTGTTGAGGTGGTCTCGGATAAGCTTGAGGGGGTCCAGGCGGCTGGGATCGTGGATGTAGCTGTGCAGGCCTCTGAGGATAAGGTTGTGCTGGTCTCGCAGCTGGATGAATCATCTGAGAAGGCGGCGGCGGAGGTCGTTGATATGATGTAGACGGTGCATAATGAAGAGGCGGCCTGTAAAACGATCGTGGCGGTCCTTGATTCCCTGGATATTGGTGACGAGGTGGTAGAAGACAATGGCGGGCAGGATGGCCCACCTTTCCGCAGTTATGGCAAGTCCCAGTGAATTGCGTTGAAAATTGCATAGTGGCATGACTGGGTACTAATGTTGGCATCATCTTCTGTCGCTTAGTTGATTCATGTTGTGTGGGAGATAAATGGGGCGTGGTCCTAGCTCCACTCCTCATGTCCTTCCTCGGCTCGCGATTCTTCCAATGCTCATCAAAATCCTTTTCTATTACGCTGGCGCGTTCCACTGCTTCTGCATACGTTTTAATAAGAAATGGCGTCAGTCGAGTACGGATAGAAGGTTTCAGTCCTTCAACAAACTTCTGCCCTTTACGAAGCTCATCCGGTATGAGAAATGTCGCAAATCGTGCCAACCCTGTAAACTTTGCTTCATATTGATGCACCGTCATATCTCCTTGTTCTAATTTCATGAATTCTGTAACCTTTTGAGCACGCACATAAGCTGGAAAGTATTTATTTTCAAATTTTGTACAGAATCGGTCCCATGTCCACCTTTCTATGCCCGGGTTCTCCTTAGTCGTAGATTCCCACCAATGATCGGCTTCTCCTTCCAACATATATATTGCTAATTCAGCCTTTTGTTGCTCATTACATCTCATAGCTGTGAAAATTTTCTCCATCTGCCTTTTCCAACCCTCAGCTTCACTTGGGTCAGGCCCACCTTTAAACGTAGGCGGTCTCTGCCTCTTAAATTTTTCCAATAAGGACCCCGTCCCTTCAGGGGCTATAAGCGTCGCTTGAGTCTGCTCCTGAGATTGACTTATAAGTACTTGTGTTCCCATAAATGAGGCAAACCCTTCCATCGCCTGGAGGATCTTGTCAATAATTGTTCCTTGCCTGGCTACATCGGGTACTTGAGTCTCCGATGCGGCCCCGAGGTTCATACTGTGATCCGTCATAGCCTAGGATAAATAAAGGGAATTATGAATTTTACTGAATAATTTTAAGATTATAAGAAATTAGACGGTTCAATGTAGGCATACATGAAGATCTAAGAGAAGTTAAACTAAAATGTAGTTTAGAATTATGTGCAGAAATTTCTGGTCATAAGGGTGCTATTCTATTTGATATTTTTGATATTTGTAGACATTATTTTAACCTAAAAATTTTTATATAGATATATCTATAAGTATACTATACCCCTGTGAAATTTTATAATATTTTGAATCCTGTAAAATTTTTAAAAATTCAGAGAGTACACGCTGTCCAGATTTGAACGATTTCTGGACAGGTTTTTCTTAACTTCAAATACATATATGAAGGGTCAGTATTTTTAATTTTTACCTATTTTTTTATAAAATTATACTGATTAAGATTTAATTGAGTTTTTGAATCATCTCAATCGGAGTTTTACTTAAATAGTTATGATTTTTCAAAGTTAGACATTTTATATGAATTATTGCTGTCCAACTCAATAAATAGTTAGAAAAATTCTCAGAAAATTTCTAATGTCCAGATTTGATTTCGTATGTTAATATACAACCTAAATGAGATCTAACTGTTATATTACAATAGATGAAAATGTCTTACATAGGTATTCTAAATTTCTCACCTCCTAGTTAAGGCCACATAGGAAGACTTAGAGCTAAATCTCTATTCTAGGTCCATTGTTTAAGATCAACCTGGCTTTGATACCAACTTTGTCACGCCCCAAAATTCGGATACCCGAATAAGGTGTCCAGGACCCGAATTTCAGACCCATGACCTATATAAAATAAATAAATAAATAAAATACAAATAAAATATGACAATTTCATACACATTTCATTTTCTCCCACCATAGTCCAAAATTTTAAAATCCAAACACAGACTAAGATAACTAACTACATAGTTTGTTATTACATCGATGCATGATTATTGAACTTAACTTGAAATAAGAAAAATTAAGTCAAACATTTCTACATTCAGAGTTCTAAAATAAAATAAAATCCATCCTATGTAAAATAACATGCCACGTGCATCAAATCACATTCCATGCTCCACTACTAATAGAAGTACCCTGCATCTTCAAAATATTCATAACCTGAAACGGTTAAAACATAATGAGTTGACAACTCAATAGGATCACATCAATCCCGAGTTGAAAAAATCTCACAAATACTACTAAATTTAATCTTGACATATTAATCAAAATAAGACGCAGACATAAGATGTAAAAATCATAGTTAATAATTTGACATTCATGAATATGAAGTAAATAAATTATTTAACATAGCTTTCTAAAAATTGCTAAGATTTGGAGTGGCAAAACACTCATGTGTGCTGATCCTTTTAGGGGATGACCCACGGCAGAGCACCGGTGTTGATCCTTTCAGGGTATGACCCTCGGCAGAACACCCATAACCTTTTAGGGACAAAAGCCCGGCGGTGCACCGTGCGTCTTGATCCTTTTAGGGAATCACCCAGCGAAGAGCACCGTCTTGATCCTTTTAGGGAATGACCCAGGCGCCTTCACCCGTGTTGTGCTGATCATTTTGGGAATGACCCTGGGCAGAGCACCCGTGAGAATCATTGTACAAAAAAAAATTACTTATTCACATACGATGCATCTAACTTACAAGGAAACATTGTAAAAATTAATATCAGAGTGCCTATAACAGATAATACGGTGATCCTTTTTGGGCATAGCACCCGTAAAAATTAAAAATAATAGTTCACATAATAAATATTCATCATCACTAACAAATAATATCAAATGCAAATAATAATAATAATAATAATAATAATAATAATAATAATTGCATTTGTACAGTAGTCAAATAAAGAATTTCTTTCAATAAGAAATTATTTATGAATATTTCAATGTCTAGATTATATAAAGCAATATATATGAAATTTTTAATTTGGGAATGATCACCTACCTGATATGGAAAAATAGTGTGATGGAAAGAAAATAATCTGAAGTACTGATTTCTACGTGTACTAGATTAGCTTGGATTGCTCCGAACTCGATGTTGAACCCTCACGGATACTCTCTCTTTCCTGAACTCTTTTTTTTTTTTTCTCACAAACTTTCTTTTATGATTTTCTCTCTTGTTTCCTCTAGATAGCATGAGAAAATGGGGTATAAAAATTAATCACAGGTGAGTTAGTGGGTTGAGAGTTTAATGGACGGTTTAGATTGAGGAATGGGTCCCACCATGATGATGGAAATCATGGTGAATGGGTTCGTGTGCGCAACTAAGTCGCAAAGAACAAGGAATGAGAGAGAAACGTGGAGGAGAGGAGATTGCTTGTGGGTGACGTGCGTTAGCACGTCACTTGCTTCTTTTTTTTTTTTTTTTTAAGAAATGGGCCCCACAGGAATAACATGATGAATCCACACCGTTCATCAGTCTTGCCCTTCAAGGTTAAGGCCTGAGCCCAAAAATGAGGGTCATCCACAGCTCAGGTGGGCCACACCAAAAGCAACGGTGGAACCCACCGTTTTAAAAAATATAACGGAGTATTACAATGAGTCACCTCCATTTGGAAATGGTGGTGAACTATCTCGGGAGTTCAGCGCATGAATTCAAAACATGGTGACCGTTTTAACTTTTGATCCAATCTCTCTGCCGTCCATTGTGTTGTATTCCTGAAATCCGATCCGTCTATCAGATGAGTTCTATCGTGTTCACTTTTGAAACCAAAATCAAACCTATTTAAAAATCAGGGTAACCACACCATTGGAAAAATGTAAAATCACACCTAAAACGTTTAAATACTCACGGAGTGACCCACATTAGTTTTCATCCTGGTGATTATCGCCTAATCAATGGTTTGGATGGAATGAAAAGTTTATATAGACCCTACAAATCGCCTTGAAATTTTCCACCGTGTTTCTCCCCATTCCCTCTGTCCGTTGTGCTGTTGAGTACATGAGTTGTGTATAGGGATGATATTTGGTCTCCGGATCTAAAATTGTGGGTCCCATCTGATGGATGAAGTGGATTTTTCACGAACAATACGATGGGCCCCACAAAGTCGGGTGTTGTTTCCGTTGGCAGCAGCTGGTGTTGCACAGGGTTCTGGTACGTCTCAAATTTTATTTTGCCCCTTCAAACACTTTAAAAGGAAAGATCCAAGCCGTTCATTAACGAGACCCACCCGTGTAGATTCTGTGGACCAAAAATTAGTTGGGCGTGCTCATCATGTGGGTCAGAAACATACAGATGAAATAGACCGTTAAAAAAGATTGACCATCGGTCCACATTCGGCGTGCTTGTGTGGCCCACCAAATAAGAATATCAGCCTGATCTTTGGCCTGGGAAATCTTCAGGTCAGGGTGGGGCCCACATGATGAGCTGGCACATGTTGGTGGCAGCGTGTTCTCTTCACGTTTCTTGACTATGAATCTGTGACAGAAGGGAATCGCAACTGAAAAGGTTGAAAAAACAGAACAACAGAATACCTAAAGAGCATCGAGCTGTCAAGTTCTCCCAAGCATACACTCTACTCAGGGGAGAATTTGATACTCGGGCTGCCTATGGCACCTGATATGCAGCGTCTAAAAAAATTTATATCGTATCGTTAACCTACTGCCCCAAAATAATAGTAGTTTAATCGTCCTAATCTCTGATTCCTGGTTTGTTGTTTGTTGAAACAAGACCATCGGATTTTACATTGTCAGCCGTCCAATAAATGTACACCAATCCGATGGTCAGGTAATCAAATAAGATTAATTTTTGGTTTTTCATACATGAAACTGGCATCTATGATTTGGACAGTTTAGTTTAGGTTGCTGTATGCCACGTATGCATTCGTAAGTTATTTCTAAGTGCCTGCGTATCATCTGTCATTTCTGACAGAGTATCAAAGTTTTCTTTTATATTTGTTTGCAGAAGACGGGTAAGCGTACAAGCACGTGGAGCCCTACTTACACACACGCAATCACACGTGCTAACATGATGCATGTGTGTAAGATCCTAACCTTCTGTCACGGGTGCCCCAACATTAAGATCTTCTGGCCTGATGTACGATTCACGTGGGCCACAAAACAGAAATATACCGATAAGTCAAACAAAATTTCTCAGCCATCCTTTTGTTTTGTAAGATGCGTTCTGCATCATCCGTGGAACGGCATAGTTTTTAGGTCAGAAGATCTAAGTAGTGTTTTCCACTTGATAAACGGTTCAGATCTCACACGAGGTATTGCATATGTGCTTGTACGTGGATGGGCACTGCTTTACATGCGCGTACGTTACCATACTTCTGATATACATGGAGACACCACATGACATGTATAATCATAAGGGAATCTTGCTTTTACGTTCTCATCTATTAAATCCCGCTTCTCAAGTGATACAATCATTAAAGAAAAGGGAGATATTTAATACTCTGAAAAAGCATGACACTTCATACATTAGCAATTAAAAATTGGCATACGTTAATCACACTAATATGTGAAATATGTTGGTAGTCCCAAAATCAGATTGGTTGATCAGTGTTTGTTAAGATATGACCGTTGGATGTTTTTCATCTTTAACCGTCCACAGTTGTCTATCATCCATCACAACCGTACATATAAACATCCACATCAGAAAATCACGTTAAATCAACAAGTGCAAGCATGAATGTGTCCAATATGTTGATTGGTCACACATGATCTAACTAGGTGAGAAGTAGGGCATATTGGACACACATGATCTAACTAGGTGAGAAGTAGGGCATGTGAAACTTATGCGATGAGAGGGAAGAGATAAATTTTGAGAGAGGGGGGAGGAAAAGGAAATATAACTGTATACTAAAGAGAGAAGGGTGTTCAGCTATGGATGATTCATTCCTATTTTTTCTTGTATTATAATTCACTTAATTTTTAGATGTTTCTCAATTTTATGACAGCATTATTATACCGTGAACTAACATAATAAATGTATGCAATGGATATACATAGTTTTAGGTGGGCACGGGACGACTTGATCCGGCTAACTTGATTCGTCCGACACATTCAGATCTGGCTCGACTCGAACCAAATGGGTGAGTCGGTCCAAACTGAGTAGGCTTCGCCCAATCCGAACTCAAACCGAGTCGAGTTTGAGTTACCTAGTAACTCGCTCAATTCGACCCGAAACTCGATCCGTTAGACCTGACTCGATTCGACCCAAAACTCGATCCGTTAGACCCGACTCGATCCAAAACCTGACCTCTAACCCTACCTGCCGCACCCTACCCCGACCCGATCCCAAAATCTCTCCTTCCCTCCCCCATCCTCCTCATCTTCCAAGCACAACAACCACCCACCACCATCACCCTCCTCCTCGTCCTCGTCCTCCTCTCTCCTCTCAATTCTCTCGGTCTCTCCCTCCATCTCTCAATCCGACTCGGTGCAAACTCGACCCGACTCGGTACTTCTAATTAGATCAGACTCGGCCCAAATCAATCTAGGCCAGCATGAGCTCGGATCGAGTCAGGCATGCTGGACTCGGTATCGAATCGGATCGAATTCGGGTCAGACTTATTTCAAAACCAAATCGAGACGAGTTAGCCCTAACTCGATCCAACTCAACTCGATGCCTAGCTCTATATATAGTCATTATTGTGTGCCCAACAAATTTGGATGTCGATGGGCCAAGCTCGGGCCTAAAAAATCAGAATTTTAAATAGGAGTAGCCCAAAGGCCTAGCCTGAAACAATTCTAAATCTGAACCAAGACCTACCTAGGTTCAGCCCATTGACAACCCTACCTACAGAGCCTTTGTTGCACCAACTATCTTATTGACATTGTTTTTACAGGCTACACACAAAAGGTAAGATATGCAGGAGAGGTTTACTTGCATGAAATAATTAAACTTACAAATTAGCCTTGGGTAGAAGCGTCAACGACACACCATTTATCTTTTAAAGCTCTCCTTTGTAAACATAGTATATGTTTCATGTTTTTTTTTTTTTTTTTTCACATACGCACACACACCCCCACGCACTCTCGCTGGTGGAATTTCACCACCTATGGGTACTCGAACCCTTAATCGGGAGTTGAAACTCCTGAGAGTCTACCACCCCAGCAAGAGGAAGGACCCTAGTATATGTTTCATGTTGATTAGACATTTCAATAATATAAAAAAAATGTCATTATTACATTTTTATCATATTTATCCAAACATTAAAACTTTGGATCAAATTATCTATCAACAAAGATACAAATATTATAATTTATAATCATTATATTTTTACAATTTATTACAATGCAATACATTGATCCAAACACACCTTCAAAATCAAAACCTTATCTACATAGAAGAGTGAAAAATTGGCCAAATGTATAATAGATAGTGTGTATGAATTTGAATGTCCTACCTTGCGAACCTTTTCAATGCCTAATAATAATGTACAACCGAGTCTTTTTCTACCAACATGCTGACCACACTGTTGGAATCAATGGACAATTGACAGTCTAACTCAACATAGAGGTATGGCCCACCTAATGAGCAAATAGGCCTGATTTTTTCACCAGCTGCTCTCTAGGTCACGGGCTATAACAATAATACTAGTGAGACGTGTGGTTGCCCGTGAGCATGGAATGCACCTAACTAGATTTCTATTTCTAAAAATTCAATGAACCTAATTCCTAACTAATGATTAACATAAAATTAACGACACTATTAGGTTTATTTTCTGTCTTGTGCATTGAATCCAATCCATCCAAAAGATTGGAATCATATAGAAAATGTCATTTCAATTGAAATTAAGGTTATCCACACTTACATTTAAAAAAATTTTACATACATGATCGTCAATGTCCGATTGGTGGTCATAATGGACAATTGAAATGAACCAAAAGGTCCAAATTCAAAAACAAATGTCCGTTGGCCATTGTCAAGTTGCCCCCTTATGGCCCGCCTAAGGCTCAAAATTTCTTTAGTTTTGGTCAAATCTACATTTTAATAAGCTTATTACAATCATTATGTGAAATGTCACATGTATATACTAATTTGATAGATTAAAATTGATTTATTTAATTAAAATCATATTCTTATAAATATGCTAATGAATTTCATTTTATTCAAATTAAAGGCATTAAACACAATTTTTAAAAGTCCAATGCATTCTAAATTATAATCTACGAACATAATTGCAGATTCCAATTAACATCAATTCCATGGTAAATGTGATTCAAATTCCAATACAAGCTCCCAAAGGAGTCTAATTGAATCCATATATATATATATATATATATATATATATATATATATATATATATATATATATGGAAAAGCTACAATGTGCTCGAGCTGACGATAAGCTCCCGTGAGGTCGAACTGTGTGGGCCCCACCGTGATGTGTGTCGACCATCAACACCGTGCATTTGACGGGTCCCTTTTAAATTATGGGATATCCCAAAAATCAGCCGTATACGGAACTCAGGTGGGCCGTACCATCTAAAATGATGTGAAGACACCATTAAAATATATAAAAGCACTTGGTGGGGCCCACCTGAGTTTTGCATGCACCTGAAACTTGGTCTGAACCCGCATTCAAGTGGGACACACATAATGGATGGGCTGGATTTACAAACCACATCTCGGTGGGCCCTCAAAAATGATTATGAATGTTTTAATGGTGCACGGCCCCTCTCCACTTCTCTACGTGGTGTGGCCCACACAAGTCACGGATTGACTTGATTTTTGAGACCTAGGCCCACGATGGAATGGTGCATCTGACTGATGGGGTAGATGTTCGAAATGCATCACGGTGGGCCCCACACGGCTCAACCTCATGGGAGGGAGCATAGTAGGTACCTTTTTCCATATATATATATATATATATATATATATATATATATATATATATATATATATATATATATATATATATGTGTGTGTGTGTGTGTGTGCTTCTTCTTTTTGTCTCTTTGTTTTTTTTTTTTTCCTTCTTCTTCTTCTCCTTCTTTTTTTTTTTTTTTTTCTCCGTCTTTTCTTTTTAGTCTACAAGACATTGCCTTTGTAATCGGTGATCACTGGTAATTGCGAGAAAACTCTTATTGGCACCATTTTAACAATGAGGTCAATGGACCCGCTATGTTTTTTTGTGTGACATCCACTCCATCTATTAGGTGATCCCTTTACTATCACCCAATGAGGCTGAAAATATATAAGAACAACAACTCATGTGGGCCACAACACATGAAACAAAAGAAGAGTTCATTGAGCATAGGCTTGTGTGTGGGAGCACCTAAGTTAGAATGCAGTTTTTATTTTTTTATTTTTCCATATCCATTCACCATAATGTGTATAATTTGATTGGATTGCACATGCCCTGAACGGGGAACACAGGTCTCAGGTGTTATAGATGCTGCACTACCTCCCCCTAACTAGAGGTGGGCATTTTATACCCGATCCGCTGGATCCGACCCGATCAGACCCGATCAGACCCGATTCGAAACAGGCCAAGCGGTCAAGATCAGGCAGATCGGGTAGTAGAAACTCGATCAGAAATATTTTCGGATCTGTTCGAATAGACCATGTTCCGGCCGACCCGACCCAGAATCCGACCCGATAGATCCGACTCGAACAGACCAGACTCCCGTATATATATATATATATATATATATATATATATATATATATATATATATATATATATTATGGGTGAAGGAAATCACAAATATCGACTTGATCGAAACCTTCTGCTGTCATCAACAATTTTTAATGGTATATGTTCAATTCACACTTGTTTTTAGTGGTGTGGTCCATTTGAGGTTTGGATATACTCCAATTTTGAGATAATGCCCTAATATTATCTTTCAAAAGAGATGGACGGAGTGGATAAAATGCATGAATGCCACTTGGGGCCACTGAGTTTACTTAGTACGCAATCCGCTGCCCTTGTACCGTTGTACAAAGCTTCTTCAAGAAGCTAATACAAAGCTTCTTCGAGAAGCTACCTTCGTACAAAGCTTCTTCAAAAAGTAACCCGTCGTACAGGGAGTTATTTTGTCTACTTAGGAAAGTGTGTGGGGCCCGTTTTAAAATCTTTTTGGTTTATCCACACCGTTCATCAGTTTTTTCAGATCATTATAGGACATTGTCTAAAAAATGAATAATATTAAAAGATCATCTCGACCACACCACAAATAGAATTAGAAAATGATTTTCGCCATTAAATAATCCGTGTGGTCTATTGGATAGTTAGATCTGTCTTATTTTTCGTCTCAAGCCTTAATACAAGGTCACAAAATGAATGGACGGTTTGGATATAACATATATCCCATGATTAAATCCACACAACTAACTATTATATATATAAAATCAAAACTTTGCATGTATTTAAAAAGCAAACTTACGTCAGTTACGTGCCGTGTTAATATATAGTGAAAACATGAGTACGAAAGTGAAAAGCTCTTTCAGAGCTATGTAGGGCCCACCTTGATGTATATGTTTTATCTAAGCCGTTCATCCATTTTGTCATATCAATTTAGCCTTTGATAAAAAAAATGGCATATGTTAAAGGTTGAAGTGGACCACATTATATAAAAAGTTAAATTAAATTTACACATGTCCTCGTATCCAACTGGATCCGACTCAGTTTTTCTGTCGGGTTCGGGTAAGGTGAATCATGTATAGGATCTGTTCGATTCGGGTTACTCGGATTTGATTCCTGATCTGATCGGATTCGGGTCCAAGCACTGCTATTTCGGATCTGATCGGGTTAAACCCAATCCGTTCCGATCAGGACCGATGCCCACCTCTACCCCTAACAGGAAGTTCCTGTGGGCATAAGCTGTGGGGCCCACTATGATGTCTGTAAGAAAATTACTCTTTCCATCAGTTTACCAAGCTCACAATAGGACAAAAGCCCATAAGTGAGATATAACCAAAATTAAGGTGGGCCGAAAACAATGAGAATAGAAAGGCCAACCGTTGAAACCTTTCCATAGCCATCATGATGTTTATATGTCATCCAAACCGTTTATAAGATTATTGCCATTGGGAGGAACTGAAAAGGAAAATATTAGAGTGATCCTAAACTTCTGTGGCCCACAAAAGTTTCAATGGTTTCAATTCCTACTGTTTTTTGTCAAATGGCTCACCTGCTTTCTGGATCCTTCTGGTTTTTATACTCTGTGGGGCCCACTGTAATGTGTGTATCTTATCCACGCTGTCCATCCGATTTTCCAGCCTGTTTTAGGGCATGATCCCAAAATTAAAATATATCCAAATCTCAAGCGGACCACACCATAGGGAACAGTGGGGATAATGATATCCACCGTTGAAACCTCCGCAGGGCACACGGTGATGTTTATTTATCATCCAACCTGTTCATAAGGTCACAAAGACATAGATGAATGGAAAACACAAGTATCAGCTTGATCCAAGACTTCTTTGGCCCTCAAGTTTTCAATTGTAGGCGTTCAATCCCCACTCTTTCTTGTGATGTGGTCGACTTGAATTTCGGATATGCTTCATTTTATAGATCAAGACTTAAAATGAGCTGGAAAAATGGATGGACGGCGTGGATAAAACACATACATCTTGGTGGGCCATAGACTCGTGACACATAGCCTAAGAATTCCCTTGCTATATAATACGCATGCACTTCCAATAATCCAAACGGTTAATACGATTAGTCTCAATTTTGTATGATGGATATGTAACCAACAAAATCTCTTTGATTGGATTACTTCAGCCATTTGAAATTTGGGTTTTACCTTAGAAAAATAGATGGTCAGCATAACCTCTATGTAATCAGACGGTTGAGATATACAGTCTGAAAAAAAATTTCAGGAATCCCCCATCCAAGGCAAGAAGTATTCAATAAACGGTTTGGATCATCAAAAAAAGACCCAATTCCAATCTAAAGTCCCGAAATATCACATTGCAATACAATGTCCGAAGTGCTCCTTTCTTTTATTTAGATTAATCCTAATCCACTTCCTATTTAGTCACCATAACCATGATTTATGATAATGTATCAAGACACCATCCATAATGAAGTTGTTTGTCCCATATCATAATGGGTACTTTGTACGGAAACCATCCCATCCACCCACTTGCATTTGGACTCATCGGTGTCCACATCACCCATCCGAAGCATCCACACCGTCCAATCAACTGTGCACAAATTACATCAATCAGATGATACCAAACTTCTGTGGCTAGATCTAACTTATCATCCATTTTTTGCATGCAATGATTGAGAGTTGCTAGACAAGTTGGATCATCTGATCGGTATAATTTTTTTAAGGCAATTTGTGAAGAGTGAACTAGACCTAATGGACGGTCTAGATAAGTGATTTGGATACTTGTGAATTTAAATTCTACTGGGTAGAGAACATGGTTTCCAGAATTTTTATCATGCCCACTGATTTTCATGCAATTAAACATAACCACTCAAAAAAAAAAAAAAAAACCTTTAAATATCATAACCCACATTTTTAGAGTTCTCTTTATTTTACTACTTTATGTCAAAGTCATGTGCATCCATTGCCTATTTTTTTCAAAAATGATGAAAATATCTCTAAGAAGTGATAATATCTTTTCATATATTGATGGAATAATCAGTCCACATTACAATCCACCGTCTTGAAATGATCCATATCATTCTCCACCCACTCTTCAACTACTTAGATTTTGTCGTCTACTATCTGAACACTCCAAATAACTTTCTACCTACTTTTAAATGTTCCGAATTCCAAATCACCTAATATTAAACAATATATGTCATTGTCTACCATCTTAAAACGATCGATATTGTTATCCATGCACTTTTTAATGGTCCACATTGCTTCCCTGTTACCACTTCTTAAATACATTTTCATCGATTTTAGAAATAGGTTAATGACTTTTACATAGGTTTTATGGAAAGTGGTAAAAGAAAGAGACTCTCAAAATGTGGGTGGTTAATGTTTAAAGTTTTTTATTTGGGTGGTTTTTTCTAGTTAGGCTGAAAAATAGGTGTTATTTCATAAAACTAAGGCGGTTAAATATGCTAAATGAAAACTCATTCCGATCTGGCCTTCTCTTCTATTATGTACATTTTTCTTATTTTTGAGTTTTTTAATATTTTTTTATTGTCATCTTTGTCAATTGGGTGTGATGAGTTGTAAAGTCGTTTGTAAAGTAGTAGTTGGAATGTTTGGGAAGAGTTTATCCAATTCACATCAAATACATTAAAGGTAATTTTTTGAAATTACAATGAAAATCATGTGATTTTATTTCACATGAACTCCGACAACCATCTATTTGCAACTCACGGCTGTCTCTCTTACACTCTTTTATCCAAATGCAAGTTGTTAAATACTGATGCAGGGATGAACGTGATGAGGTCGATCACCATCTTCTTCAAGGATAACTACTCCGAATCCATGAAGTTTCTCTGAACTCCTCACAGAGACTTCTTAAATCCACGAGGAAAAAAAAAAAGAAAATAGAACTAAATTCTAATAAATTTGAAATTTGATTAATGAATTAAATAAATAAGTTTGCAATCCTTTAAATAGGGATACCAAGCAATGATAGAGAAATCAGAAGCAAACTACAACTAAAATTCTTAGAATTCGAAACTTACTATAAATTAGTAAACTTACTATTTGTCATGATGTCTACTAGTGCACAAGGTTTTCGGCCAAAAATAGTAAGTGTCCTATTTGGCTTCACCAAACCGTTCTAATAATTATTCTAAGCACTTTTTATGTTGGACACAACTCCTAAATTCCAACAGGTAAAGAGTTATAATTAAACTAAAAGTAAAAAATGAAATTAAACTATGGAAACGACCGTCGATTCGGAGGTATTTCGCAAATCCAGCTTGTGCAACCCGGCGTAGTGGGATTGGTTGGCTAAATTAGCTCGTTCTACCCCAAAATCATATATTTTATGTCCGATAACTCATTTTGAATTGTAAGATATGCCCGATTTAAGGTTCGACGGTCCGGATCACTTCTGTCGTCGACCGAGCCTTTTCTAATCCATCTTGGCCATAAAATTATCCGTGACCCGCTCTACATCGAATACAATATGGTGACTCTAAATATTAGATTGCCACATTCCAGTAAATTTCTATTGCAAGGTACTAAAGATAACAAATGAATTTTATTCATGTGGATTTTATGATAATAGCTTATGTATATCTAATACTTGAGTATTGCCCTAATTACAGGGCCCACCTTATTGGAGGTATTATATCCACATCATCCATCTATTTTGTCGAATCAATTTAGTGCATGGTCTCAGAATTAAGGCAGATCTAAATCTCAGGTGGACCACACTATAGGAAAACAGTTGTAATTGAATGCTCACCGTTAAAAACTTCTTGGACAACCACACAGTAAAGCCCACCTGATGAATTGCCCGGATATTTCACCCGTTTGAATGGTCACGTGTGGCACTCATGTACTACTATCTAGACCATTCAAATTGTGGGCCACATTATGGATGGCCGATATACTCCTAACATAACAACTATCAAGAAATCCTAACCATCATTTTGGAGTGCCTATCAAAGTCATGATCATGGGATAAATGTAGAGAAAATTACGAAAGGCCCCAAGAAAATAGCATTAAGAAAATAACGTACACGTTCTTTTTATAATGCAAAACATGGTGCTAGACAGAAGCAAATCAACAGCGGTGCCACTATAACGAAGAAATCTGAGGTGGACCATTTTCATTCACATGATCACAAGAGTTCAAGAGGACTGCAATCATAGATCTCGAAGCCGCCGGAGATTCACCGGCGATATGTGCTTGGCGTCGCCATCGATCAGTTGCTTTGCAATTATGATGTTGGCTGCCTCACTTGGATGGTATGGATCCCAGAAGACGTACTTTGAACGGTCATCACATAAAGAAGAGGTGGGCCCACATGGGATGATCCCTTGGAACTGGCCTCCGTTGCCACAGCAAGCAGTGCTTGATGATCGAAATCCTGAGGAGTTGTGAAATAATTGAGATTTTGTTAAGGTGGTAACAGATTAAGGGTCTGGATGCTAAGATGGACAGTGGGCCGATGTACATGGGCCATACGTGCACCCCAATTTTCAGACCGTCCAAATTGTGGGTCCCATTGATCGTGGAGCGTAGCCTGAAGATGATATCGATTGCTCAATCATAAACCGTCTGATTTTGAGAGTTAAGTTTGGATTGCGGGTGATTGTCATCTCAACCGTCCATTCCATGCCCACTGTTTGGATGGTTAGGAGCATCTGATTGGTGTCACTTCTAGTCTATGCTTGGTTTGGATGGTCCAGATAACCATGAATGAAAGTAGAAGTGGGCATGGGACAACTCAATCCGGCTAACTCGACTCGTCCGACTTGGTTCCGATCCGGCTCGACCTAACCGAATGGGTGAGTCGGTCCGAACCAAGCTTCACTCAATCCGAACTTAAACTGAGTCAGGTTGAGTTACCGGGTAACTCGACCCGAAACTTGATCTGATTATACTTGACTCAATCCGAAATCTGACTCGACCCGACTCACTAACCCTACCCCGACCCAATTCCAACCTATCTCTCCTTCCTCCATCCTCCTCTTCCAAGCCCGGCAACCATCCACCACCATCACCCTCCTCCTCCTCCTCTCTCTCTCTCTCCACTCCCCCCCCTCCCTCCCTCCCTCCCTTCCAAGCCCCATAACCACCCCTCCTACCACCACCACCACCACCACCCTCCTCCTTCTCCACTCTACTCCCTCCCTCCCTATCTCTCAATCCGACTCGGTGCCAACTCGACCCAACTTGATACTTTTGACCGGATTGAACTCCGTTCAGATCAGCCCTGGCCAGACCAAACTCGAATCGAGCCAAGCATGCCAAACTCGGTATCAAGTCAGATCCAATTCAGGTCAGGCCTATTTCAAAACCCAATCGAGTCGAGTCAGCCCTAATTCCGTCCGACTCGACTCAATGCCCAGCTCTACATGAAAGCCATAAAATTTCGTGGCCCACCTCTGATGGCCAATCAACCGTTGGATGACACATGAATCATAACAATGCGACAGGAGCCGTCCATTTTGCAAGAATGGTTGTGATGATCCGATCAGGTGACGATCTTATCCAATGGTCCAAGATAGCAGGTGGGCCATTGATATATTCTATCAACGGTTGAAAAAAAAAGGCTAGAAATGGATGAGAATGTGACTAACCATATTTGGAGTAGTTGGTGATGAGTTCCAAGACCAGATCATACACGTTCGCTAGGACAAACGTGGCCCCCGGTAGATTTTCATTCAGCTCCGTTAGTAAATCTTTCAACCGTCCATTGTATTGGACAGCCAGCTGATTTGGCAGCTTCACACATTCATCTAAGCTGAGTCGGTTGATTGTCTTTTGATAGGGGATGCAGCCGATGGGCCCCACATTCCCTATCACGAACTTTCGAGCGTCCAAGCTGTAGAGCCTCTGTCATTGTCATCAGGGCCCACCTAGTGAGATATCTAGATAAACCGACGGATGGATGGATGGGCGGATGAAAAAGAGCGGGCAATAAACGAGCTCTGTGGGGCCACCGTGATGCGTGTGTGAAATCTACTCCGTCCATCAGTTGCATCAGCTCGTTTTAGGGACTCAGCCTCCAAATTAGGCTAATCAAAAACTGAGGTGGGCCACACTACAGGGAACAATGAGGATGAGACTGGCCACCGTAGAAACATTCGTGGGACCATCGTGTTGTTTATATGACATCCAACCCGTTCATCAGGTGGGCCACATCAGGACTAAGAGATACATCTATAAAATCAGCCTAATTCAAAACTCGGATAGGAAACACCGAGTAAATTGATAGGTTTTAGGCTTTATTTATTTATTTTTTCCCCGTGTGTGGCCCACCTAAATTTTAGGTCTAGCATCTTTTGTTTTTACGGTGAAAATGAGTCTGTTAAACTAATGTACGGAGTAGATTTTACAGAAAAATGAATGTGGGCCCCACAGATCTCGGGTGTTGTACCGGGTGACAGTCCGGTCCATCCATAGCTGTGCATTGCGTGGACCCACCCTTAAAAGGCAGGCCACACGGTTATTTGGTATTTTTGTTTTTTCTTGAATGAAACATCACGTACGTCTATAGCCCATCTGATAAATGGACGGACCTGATTTTTGGACCAGGCATCTATCGCAGTGGGCCCATCTGATGCATGTCTCAAATGTCATGTAGAGGCTCGTTCAGGCTAATCAGAACCGTTAAAAGTAGACTAAATGACTTACAGTAAGTTGTGACCGTAGATTGCTGATCATATGATTGATGAAAGCATCAGGAGTCTCAGATATCCTCTCTGCAATGGAAATGACCGGTAGGAGATAGTTGTTGAGGAAGTCATTTGCACCAATGGTGATTGAGAAGATGGACCTCTTCATTACGTAATCTCTTGCTTTAGATGCACCCAGCAATCCATCCAACTGCTTTCTAGTTATGTTGAAGTAGTCAATCTGGATATCCATTCCCAGCCTCCCAACCTGCAAAACCAAGGGTTCAGATTTAGTGGGTCCCACCCTGATGGACCCACTGGATCATAAAGAGATTTCGTTTGCTCAGATCCGATCCGAACATCTAGTGGATCCAATCTCTAAATGCACACCGTTTGAAAATCACATTGATCGGATAATCCTAGCCGTAAGCTTCGCCGATTGAATATCTTTTCATCTGGACCGTATGTTCAATTTCCAGTTTCAGTATGCTTAAAATTAGCCGTTGGATTTTCAACTGAGGTCCATTCCTTGTAAGTGACCATTAAATGGATGGTCTTGATCCAACATACGGACCTTCCATGGCATAGTTACTGGGCCACGGTTGTAACTTTCTGATCCAGCGCGACTGAACGCACAATAAAGGAAATTTACAAAAAAGAGGATTCTACTCGGAAAATGTGCAAGTTTGGGACATGTGTGCAAGATCCAGTCGCTTCATCAGACGTGTACCAAAATAAACATATCCTGTCACCAAAAAACAGGCCAGAAAATTTTCAGGTGGGTCACACATGTACGTTGAATGTAGACCGAATGTAATTTTCTTTTAACCGTCGATTAAAATTGTGGCAGACCTCATTTGGCCAGCCTGATTTTGTGTCATTACATGTTTATGATGGATCCTGAGTGATGAACGGCCCAGATTTCATTTCCCATGATTAGAGAAAGAGGAAATTACGAAAATCCTGCCAGTTTGGTTCATGATACCGCCACCACCAGAAGCATAGTTCACTCCATTCAGTATGGCAGACCCTGTGGCGTTTGGGGACAGAAATGGTATTGCGTAGTCCGGCTGGCCCAGTGCCTCTCCTGTAACACCATCAGAAAATGTAAACCAACATGAGATAAAAGTATAAATCTGAACCGTTCATTCGATGGGCACACTATGAATTCCTGTGGTGAAAAATCTTTGGCTCATTTGGTAAATCCAGTAGGCCCCACCATGCTTTAGATGGATCTACGGTTCACATTCAATGTATAAAAAAGGTGTGTACATTGACTGATCAGAATCATCGGATCACTGTGACTTTTGCACTGAAGTCCATCAAAGCAGGTGTCCCACATGAAGATAGGTTACGATCACTGAAACAGACCACATATTTTACAGTCAAGACCCGAAAGACTACCCTTTCTGGTGGTCCCGTGTACTATAGCTAAGGAGCAATTCCTGTCAGGGCGGGTCTCAGGTGGCCCATGAACAGCCCATGCCCGGCCCATTTAAATCTCGGGTCTAAAATGGAAAATGCAAACAACATTGCACATGAAAATTCCCATGCAAACATTATATTACATGAGCATTTTCCTTCCTGTACATTACATCCACAACTAGAGAAACACATAAATCCTCACCGACGAGATCGCCGATCGTCCGCCCATTAGTATACCGTCCGGTAGGATTCCCTCTCGACGCCTTAAAATCGACACCGTTAGGCCGGATGTTCGCCTTCGAGAGCGTCGACAAGTAGTTATTATTCCCGGCGTCCACCAATGAGTCGCCGAAGATGAAAGACGCCCCGAGACCTCGATTCGCAGCCCTAATAAATGGGCCCCACATGGAAAAGACCATCACCACCATCACAACCCTAGAAAATGTGTCCATGGCCATGACCTAAAACTTACCTTGTCATTTGTGAAACCCCCTTACATAGACATTGAGAGTTTATACAACTCTCCATGAAAACTTGTAAAAGGAGTCTAGTGATGTTAGTTGGTTAGTGAACCCCTTTCAGTAGGAATGAGAGAGGGTTGATGGGAAGATTTCAAGGGGTAGTTTATCAATATTAGGACTCTGGTACTAATCACTTGTGGAGTTGGGAACCTATGTAAGCAATAGTCAAAGTGGTTGGTATACTTGAACATGTTTGAAATATTAGTTTATATATGTGTTGGTTGAATTTTAGGTGCCATTTAGGTGGGCCACTTTGCACCAAGGTTTTAAATCAGTGCATCGGGTATTTATCGCGTTTGTTCACCAGCTCCATATTGGTCCTTTTATTGAGTTGTTTGGGGTTATTACGGGCCGAGATTGTCGGTCGGGCTTTCGAGCCTAGCTTACCTCGAGATGGGCTCAGGCTTAAAATTCAAGCTTGTTTTTCAATCATTTTGGGTTTGGACCATGTAAATGACACCTAAATGGGGCCAATTTGCACCAAGGTTCAAAATCATTGCATCGGATATTATCGCATTCTATGGCCCTTGATTCTCCATATTGATCTTGTATCGAGTTGTTTGGCGTCAATACAGGCTGGGATTGCCGTTGGGCTTTCATGCCAAGCTTGCTTTGGGCTAGAGTATCAAGCCTAGTGTTGGCTTCGGGTTTAAAATTCAAGCTCGTTTCTTAATCAATTTGAGTTTGGACCACCTACAACAGCCCATTAGCCCGGCCCGACCCGGCCCACTAGGATTTGCAAGGGCAATTTTATAATATACACCATGCAGAAAAATTCTTATTTACTCCAACCCACACCTCCTATCTCTCTATCTATGCCACAACTGGACCAACCCTCAGGCTCGAGCTTAGACTAGACTAGGCTCGCCACCGGCCCGGGTCTATGTTGAACAATGCGGGCCAGGCTTAAATGGAGTTTGGTTCGGGCCTATGTTAAACAATGCAGGCCGGACTTGGATAGAGTTTTGGCTAGCCTTAACCCGGACCGTTGGCACCCCTACAAGCGGGTACAGCTAGCTGTGTTATTCGTCGGCGATACCGGTATGTATCGGGCCATACGTATCAGTTTCGGACTATACTAAACTTTCTTTGCACCATTGTAGCAAATATAAAATCTTGCGATATTTTCATGGGAAATTCATCAAATGATAATACTGCGATTAAATTGCAAGATTTTAAAAAACTTGGTAGTGTTTTAATTTTTTGCGCTTTTAAAGATTTTTATGTAATAAAATATTCTAAGTGTTTAAATTCTTTTTTTTTTTTGTGTATTTTTAAAATTTAAAGTTTTTTATTAACTTCGAATAAATATTTTCAATATTTTATATTCGATAATATCACAAGAGAATGTGAAAGTATGAAAATCTCACGAGATATTTCCATGCCGAGAACGAGATTTGCCACTATGCTTTGCACATAGAATCCAATGTTAGTTTGTCACCATTTTAAAAGTGGTGTTGGGCCTGTTGGCTCATCCTCCTCACATGTGGTGCTAATGTACATATCACACTGATTAAGCAATGCTGACCATCCAATAATGGCTATTAAATGGATGGCTAAAAGTAAAATAGAGAGTGGTGGGAATTAGATGAAAAAAAAAATCAGATGGTTAGTAATATCGTATTAGTGCAATAGTTATGCTCCCTCCAATGGTTGGGTCAAAGATTAGGACGCTTTGGATTATCTTACAACTAGGCCAGGTGTCCAGGTGAGGTATTACTAACATCTCAACCCAAGTCCAACACAAGCAGACTCCGTTGGTTGAATACATGCTAATATTTTTGTTATTACATTAGACTATTATATTTCAACAGAGACCTTATGTTTTTACATATGATTTTATTAATTATATAAGTAATTTATTTATTGTAAAGAACTTTTTTCTAAACAAATAAGCTAGAATATAGGACAACTACTCCTTTAAAAGTCGTGTTGTGTAACACACAATCTATTTGGAAGAGAAATCCGATGTGCCTTGAGTCATTGAAAATGAAATGGACCAATAAGACATGATGGCACCAATTTCAGGCACAGGTGATCCACACTCAATTATAATTTATCAAATATAGGGTTTAGGTTGGGTCGGGTCGGGTCGGGCAACCTGATACCTCAACCTAAGCCAGCCCAAGTTTTATCAAGTTGGTGTTTGTATAGCTCAAGCCCGAGGCTAAACCTGATACATCATGCCTGAGTCCAACTCAATGTCCAATCGGTCACAGGTTGGTCCCACCCAACCTTCAGCCCTATATATGAGATTAAAGAAAAGTACAAAAAGACAATAACCAAATCAAGATATTAGCTTCGATTTTTACTCTTGCTCTGGTGGTAGGACTCTGAGGAGTTTCAACACCCCATCAAAGTTCGAGTATCCATAGGTGGTGAAATCCCAACTACAACATGAGTGTGTGGGGGTGTGTGTGCGTGTGTAAATATAATTTATTTTTTTTAAAATCAAGATATTAGCTTTTTAAAACTTTCATAGATTTGTTGAAATATACGTAATAATATCTATCACATACGATCTATGCATATGTGGTCCACATTACAAAAATCATGCCTTAGAAGATTTTTGCCCATCAAACATTAATCATCAACCGTTGCCCAGGCTTTATTTCATAACCTCCTGTTTGTGATTTTCCACGAGCCTAAAATCAGCGATAGGATCGCCCGATTGTTGTATCTTTCGGGGCATGCCCCATCCATCGTAGGGCCCAGTAGATGAAGGGTCCAGATCTCTTAGATGTGCATCGCATTTAGCGATATCGATAGCATTGGATCTTCTCTCATAATATTAATCCCCTAATGGGAAAAAAGAAGAAGAACAGAGCATTTTGGAAATTATATTAGAATAATCCTCTTAACTTGTACTAAACAAACCCAAATCCTCTCGCTTCCCATGCAACACTTTCAAGCACAATCTCTGAAATGCCCCAAGATGTCAACAAGGAATAAGGGACAACATGGTAATTTTACAAGAACCTTTCCTACATTGTATTACTCATGGCTGGCATGAAAGAAAGATTTAAAAATTACAAGGATTTCCCACGTAAAAATATATATTCATGCATGCTTACATGCACTAAGATGGCAGAGAGACAGCTTCAGAGGCTTATTTGCATACAATCATATAGAAATAGAAAGGGATAGTGGGAAAACAGAGCAAGAGATTTCAAATATCACCATCTATGCTTTTTGCTCTCTATTGGAATTACATGTTCCTGTCTTTTCAGCAGTTCTATTTTGGAGAGAGAGAGAGAGAGAGAGAGAGAGAGAGAGAGAGAGAGAGAGTTTAGGGTGAGAGTAGCAGAAGTGGGTGTTTTTGGAGACTTGAAAAAATGGAAGAAAAATGGAGAGGGTGGTTAGTAGCCTGGATAAATGGGCGGGGGCGGCGAGGCGTATGAGAGTCCGGTGATGGGTGGGAGATCAGGTGGGGAGGTGAGCTGGCTGGGGGCGGCAGGGTGATTGAAATGGGGGTGGGGGTGGTGGTGAGTTGACTGGGGCTGGTGGTGGGGGTGATTGGATGGGTGATGGTGGTGGTGGTGGTGGTGAGTAGACTGGGGCTGGTGGCGGGGGCGACTCGACTGGGGGAGGAGGCGGTGAGTAGACTGGGGTTGGTGGTGGAGGTGGTGATTGGATAGGGGGCGGTGGCGGTGAGCTAACCGGAGCAGGTGGTGGATTCACTGGAGTTGGGGTCGGTGGTGGTGAGCTAACCGGAGCAGGTGGTGGATTCACTGGAGTTGGGGTCGGTGGCGGAATTTCTGGAGGTGGAGAGGGGGAGGGTGTTGGTGGTGGTATCACTGGAACAGGAATAGGCGAAGGAGTCGGAGACGTCGATGGAGGTGATGGACCACCTGGTCCCCCGCCTCCGCACTTGGACTTAGCGCAGTCGACTGGGCGGCTCACCACCGGCGAACACATCTTTGCAGTCTTCTGCTGAGGGCGCTCCGGCAGACAGTTGCTCTTGTCGTCGAGATAGATGTCTGATCTCGATGACGGCACGCAGTCCTTCGCCTCGCCATTGAAGTAATTATACGAGAACGTGAAGTTGGACAGGTTCGGCAGATGGCAGATGCTCTCCGGCACGAACCCAGTCAGCATGTTATTAGAGACATCCAGCTCCCAGACAGACTTCAATTCAGAGAAGCTCTTCGGAAGAACCCCTGTCAATGAATTCGATCCGGCATGGAATACCGACGTATTCCCCAACATCCCAATTTCAGGTGGTAGACACCCTTCAAGGCCGTTATTCAACATGATAATCTCATTCAAAGTATTCGTCATCTTCCCAATGCTACTTGGAATGCAGCCGCCGAGATTATTATTGGCTAAAACAATTACAGATGTCGGCGAGTTGCCAAGATTTTCTGGAATGTGGGAACTGAAACGATTGTCATTCAAGAACAGAGCATCAAGTTCCTTGTCGAAGAGCTCTGGAGGCAGAGCCCCCTCAAAATTATTAAACCGGACGTCGAGGAACTTCAATGCCGGGATCCCGATGACCACTTTCGGGAACGGGCCAACGAAGCGGTTATTGCTGATGTCTAGTTCATGGAGGATCAAGAGTCTGGAGAAGCTATTGGGTATAATTCCGCAGAAGCGGTTGGTGTTGATGTGGAAGAGGGCAATGTCAGTGAGGAGTCCCAATTCAACGGGGAGGAACCCGGCGATATCTTGATGATTTAGATCGATGCCAGAGACCACCTCGAGCGATTGGTCGTCGAGGGCTGATGAACAGAAGACGCCATTGTAGGAACAGACGTCGACGCCGTCCCAATTGGCAGTGGCCTGAGATGGGTCGGAGTACATGGCCTTCTTCCATGCCTGGAGGGCGATGTAGGCTCTACGGAGCCTGGGATTTTTAAATTCTAGATTGACATCAACCTGGAGATCATAATCGTCAGGGAGATCACCGTTCTCGGGGAGGTTGAGGAGCTGGCGGCGGGTGATGAAGGCGGCCTCGGCATCAGAGAGGGCGGAGGAAAAGGTGGAGAGAGAGAGGAAGAGGGAGAGGATGAGACAGAGGCAGCCAGAGGCTTGCATTGTAATCTGATGCAGAGGGGAAGAGAGAGAGGAGAGAGAGGAAGTGGGAAAAGGGAAAAGACATGTATCTCTCTCTTTCCTATTTTTTTCAAATTTCTGTTTTTTCTGTTAGGGGGTTTTGGCGGGGGAACTGAGAACCTCTTATTTGCCCCGGGAAATGAGGGGGATTTGCCACTCACCCTCACCACAGGAGTTTTAGGTTGGGGTTGACATTAACCACCTTCTGACCAAAATGCCCCTAGGTGGGGCCCACCGATGTGATGGATATTTTTTTTCCCCCTGGATTGGAATAGGTGGGGCTCATGGTAGCCCGTCCATACTGCGGATATTATGATGGTCGCGGTTTAGCTCGTGATGCTGACACTAGCTAGCCAGGTGGCTACTGGTCGGTGCTCCGTGGACTCCACCATTATGTATGTGTTTCATCCACGCCGTCCATTCATTTTTTCAGATTATTTTAGGCTATAGATACAAAAAAATGAGGCAGATCTAAATCTCAGGTGAACAACACCCCAGAAAAACAGTAGTGATTGAATGTCCACCATTAAAAACCTTATTGGCCCCACTGTAATGTTTATTTGACATCCATCTGTTGATTAGGTCGTATAGACATGGATGAAACGAAAAAACAAATATCAGCTTCATTCAAAATTTATGAGGCCACCAGGAAGTTTTTAACGGTGGGCATTCAATCAACACTGTTTCTTGCGATGTGGTCCACTTGAGATTTGGATCTACCTCATTTTTGGAATCATTATATAAAATTATCTTAAAAAATGGATGGACGGCGTGGATGAAACACATTCATCATGGTGGGACCCACCGAGCACGACCAATAACCCCTGCAGGCTAGTGGCAGCGGCACTAGCCAAACAGCGTCCGGATATGATAGCCTCATCGTGAATAGAACCTGGACACAGAGCTCAGCGGGTGTCGACCCTTGGATTGGTGGCCCGCGAATAGATGGGCGAGAAAATACAGCGATGGTCCACGTTCAACCACAGAGAAGGAGAAGATCCAACGGCTCTGATCTTCCAGTATGGGAAAATTTTGGTGCAGGGGCAACCACCCTGGGGCCCATCATTCTTGGATCGTTAACCATTGCCATTGCCATTGCATAATACCTCACGGGAAGGCCCCCAAGAGTGACTAGATGTTCCTATTCCATCCGATTGCGAATGCATCCAATTTCTTAAGTGATCTCAACCGTTAAAAAGATGGATCGCATCATGGGTCGTGAACACTAACATATTATAGGTGGGAAGATATAGATATGTAATTGGCCACGTTTCTTCTTGATCATTGTATCATCTACTTATAGACCAATGATCAATGAGTTACGATACTCCAACTTGGAAAAATCTCGGGAGAATCCCTCATCCACGACGGGGCCCATCCGATCAACGGTTTGGATCATCCAAACATGGGCTCCAAAGGAATTTAGAGGATACTCTGTCCTGGGCTTTGCACGGTACACGTGGGTTATAAGTTAGGGCCCATGGTTCAGTCATCAAGACCATTGATATGTTAAGCCACACAGGAGATGGACTATGCCCTCAAAATCCTCAATTTGTGGCCCACACGTAGCCTGTTGAAAAGACATACCCAGCAGAGTCCACTTCAGGAGGAAAAAGCACAAGATTCAAGCTATCGATGACTACCGATTTGGGAGAGCTCCTGGGCCATCCACTTTGGAACGCAGCGCATTTTAATGGTCCGGATTACTGCAACATGTGCGCCCCACTTAGTCCTTAGTAATGGCAACCAACCATATTTACTATGTAATGGAGAGCGTGCCGCGTACCTATTCTTGGCACCGCTGGACCGAAAGAAGCCCGAAGCGGACATGATACGTGGGATTTGAGGCAGCCTGTTTGGGAGATATTTGGAACCCTCGGATTGGGAACCCCAGGATCAGGAACCCTCTGGATTTGCAATCCTCCCGGTGTGTTTGGCACCCTGGAGTGTAAAACAACTTTAATCCAAAAGTACCTATCCATGGTATATTTATAGGGGTTTAAATTTAATTACTAAATCAACTTTAATATCTCTAATTAGTGAGATATGTAATTTTTGACACAATGGTTGTGATAAGCCCGCTGAAATATGTGTTTTGCCCTAAAATGATGAAATTCCAAGTCTCGGATGGGCCACAAGCACAAGATCATGTCTGAGTCACTAACCGATGATTTTTAATCGTTGATTTACATGGACAATGTTTCGACAGTTCTGATTTACATGGACAATGTTTAGATGGTGCTGATCATCATTAGTAGCTCATGTGCCCAATAGAATGATAGTATATAGTGACACATGTTACACTTGCAACTATTGAAATAATTTTAGGTGTAATCCAAGCTCTCATAGGGGATTACAAACCCCCTCAAAGAGGGGATTGGAAACCCCCTGGATTTGAAACCCCCATTTACTACTTTATGCTGCGAAACAACCGGGGGATTCAAAACCCCCTCCAATCCACGGTGCCAAACAACCCCTAAGCAATGTAACTGCCCGTTCAAAGATATTCATTCAGGATATAGAGAAATTGTGATTCGAAAGGGTAAATAGTAAATTGGCAGTAACTTTTGATTCAGGAATCATTACGACACATGTTTTGTCGTCCGTGTGAGACATTAAGTTTAAAATTTTGCTATTTTTGCTAATTACAAATTAAGATTTTGTTTTTTCTTTGTAAGTGATGTAATGAGAAAGTAGGAGACATTATCAAATAATAAAATTTTAAATTTCTCTTTTTATCTCATGCATTCAAGAATAATTTTCTGGATTCGAGGTTTTGCTTACTCGAGGAAGACCGATCTTTCTCATTATCGTTTCCCGCTAAAATATGTACTTTGCTCAGGCAAAGCACTGGAATGGCCCACCCCAGCAAGCCATGCAGAATTCATCCTGCACGGTTGTTTGTAGGCGTGGGGCGACCAAACAAGAACAACCTGACTTTGAGCCAGGCCTGGACCTACTAGCTTATTCCATGGGTCTTGAATCTCACAATGCATGGCCCGAACAATTTTCAGGTTGGGGTTAATGTCATTTTAGCCAACCTAACAAAACCCAAACTTTTTATGCATATGTTTATCCTAAAAAATATGACATTCTAGTCCTTAGCAACCATCTATCTTGATGTTGAGACTACAGAGGTTTAGGTTGAGGAAGAGGAAGATGCAAGAGTAGAGAGGTTTGGATCATGCACCGCATCTGCAACGGATTCATGAGAAAGAAAATAGACAACCTTAGTAATGTAGAGTAAAGGAAAACCTCGTTATATTAACAGAGAGAGCTTCGGCTGTTTCTACATCATGCATGCTTAAATAACACAAGACGGAATCAAAACATAAAACACACCGACGTATCTACAAGAACTCGACAGTGATATGGAAATCAAGATCTATCAGTCAGTTTCATGGTCGGGGGCTGGAGAATACCAGGCGGGATGCTTTCCCTTGCTTCTGAGGAGCCTGGTGAAAGGGGAGTCCGGCATTCTTCCTTTCTCTTCTTCGTCAATCTCTTCTTGGGATTTCGGGAGTCCATCAGGTATAGGGAAAGGTCTTTCGCTTTGCTTCTCCATGTTTGATGGCTTATGGTTTTCGAGATCTTTGTTTCTCATTTTCCGGAATGCCGAGATGCCGTGTAAACAACCGATCAGAGATTTCACTCCGCCGGATTGCCTGATGAGGTTCTCTATCTCATCTTTGGAAGATTCCCTCTAAGGTTGAACAAATAAAGAAGAATGGTTAGAAGCTAAACCAGAGAAGTTTCAAATGTGCTATTAGACATGCGAGATGCATTGCAGTCGAAAGAACTTACTTCGAGATCTTTCAGTTCGAAGTAGGCTTTCCAGCAGCTGTAGGAATCATCGCCTTCAAGTGTTGAACAGTAATCTGAAACAACATGAACAAAGAGAATGTTATATACTAAAAGAATAAAAGAACATAATCAATTTCAAATCTTTCCCTATGATGAGCATGCTACTCTTCCGTAAAAGATGGTAAATCTAAGATGGAATTGAATGACAAAGGCTTAAAAAGAAGAGCAAAACCGCAACAACAGAGATCCACTATAGAGGAATTATGGGGGTCTTTAGCCCCAGCAAACATATAGCTTGCTCATGTTCAGGATTCCTAACATGTAGGCCCAACAGTTTTGGGAACTCGAATATTGATCTGACAGTCCAATTGGAAGATCCTAACACTTCAATCTTTGGTCTATTATGAATGTGATATATATAAATATGCTCTTCTTTTTTTAAAAGATTGGCTTAAATAGGCAATTAGGTATTGTAATTGAGAGAGTGGCCTTCTTGCGAAATCTCGTCCGCACTTGTCACAAGAGTCTCCTACTTCAACTCAACATATTCCGCTTCCTCCTAACGACTAAACTTCGATTGCATCTACATCACCTATCAATTAGATATTTGTAAAAGTAGTAGGGTTCAACCTTCCTGCCTTTATATTTCATTTGCAAATATAGTCATTTGCTACTGTTTGCTTACAGTTTGTTCCCAGAAGACCTTTCCCTTGAAGGTGAACCACATATGACACTCTTGGCTGGACAAGGGATTTGAACAGCTTGGATCGTTCAGAGAGATGTTCAACGGGCCACACAATGATGCGTTCGCATGTAGGATTTAAGATTCAAATGGACTCTGTCCTTATCGTGAGAAGTGTGGAGGCACGAGGGATAAGAGTGTTTAGTGATGATGGATAGAACCACTCCCAACCACATCATCTATAAAAGGGGTCTTGTTCCCAACTCGCCTTAGGCATTCAAGAATCCCTTTACAGGTAAGTGTGGGAACAAGGAGGAAGATCCAAGTCGACCATAATCATCTTTGACCTTCATCAATAGTGGTTCATGGATGTATGTTTGGTTCTTCTTTTCCCTGTGATCAGTGCATTGCAAGCTTATATGAATATTGACCAACATAGAAAGTCCAGTTGACATTGTTTATGTGCCATGAGCCCAATTGTTGCAACGGGACCTGGGAGCTCGCCATCACCAAATTGGGATATGAACTGAACTCTCACTCAAGAAAGCGCTCCGACCATGTGCATAGGCATTCGTGTGAAGCACCATAGATTTCGATGTACATAAATAGTAGAGAATCGGACACAAGATATGTGGTTCGTTACATCATGACTACATCCATGGGGAAGTGCTAGAAATCATTCCACTAGCAAATTAAGTAGAATACAAGATACATGGGAGGGCAATGCTCAAATACAATGAACATACAAGAAACATCTATCACTATTTCTCATCATGCTACTAATAACAATAATACCAGGACTGATTACAAGGCATATCATGCATCAGACGATAAAAGGATCTAACTGAGAACTGACTAAAGCTGTGGACACACCAAATCAAAGAGTCTGTTTCGTGAACCATGGTATTCTATCCTTTAAAAAGGCCAAGAAGCTTTGCCGCCACCTCAAAGGAGGAGACCACACCACCGAACAACCAACGGAGAAGATTTCGCTCAATTCCTCCCAATCTTCACTTTACGCCACCCCGACTCTCCGTCGTGGAATTAGACGGACAGGGAATCTCCGTAGGAAGTAGTCCCTCAGATTTCGGACATAGGAGGTCGAGACACTGCCCCAGGGCTATGGGGAAAGATGTGAATCGATCACCCTAGAAAGAAAACTACATATGGAGTTTCTACAAGTATATATCTATATATACAATATCGGTAGTTGTCCGATCGTACCCAAAAAGTAATATTCCAGAGGGAGATGCACCTAAGATCCAATATTTCAAGCTGGAAAATTCAGACTTTCGTTCCAACACATGAGAAGAAATCTATGGAGAAAACTCTCCTCTTGAGAGAAACCCCCTCTTATCTTCTCCATCTTGCTAGCACAAGAACCCTTCCATGCTCTAAAGAGAAAATACCATCCCCTAACTTGGAGACAGATGAAAAGATCCTTTTCCCTTGAAATAATGGCCCCTCATCAAACATGCAGAAAAGGACAACTTTACCCTTGGGAAAATTCAGACTTTCTTTCCAACACATGAGAAGAAATCCATGGAGAAAACTCTCCTCTTGAGAGAAACCCCCTCTTATCTTCTCTATCTTGCTAGCACAAGAACCCTTCTATGCTCTAAAGAGGAAATACCAGCCCCTAACTTTGAGACAGATGAAAATACCCTTTTCCCTTAAAATAATGGTCCCTCATCAAACATGCAGAAAATGACAACTTTACCCTTAGGAAAATGTCCTTCACCTGAAGCCAAGATGATTTGTCACTACCCCCAACCGGCTAATGTTCAACGTTTTTTTGTCACTCAGAACATGGTGAGTTGACTCAGCTAGATGTGATCTGTTCTAATTGCCGTGTTATACATATAAAAAATCACAGATTTAAAAAACCCTTTTCCAGAAGAGAGAGAAATCTTACAATCTGATGACTTTGAGAACCTAGGACGACTCGGAGAGAGAAATCGAACGATCAGACACAAGGAAAATGACCAGATTTCGATGGTTTGTATTAAAAACACCATAAAACCTCATAAAATCAACAGATCTCTATCGATTTCCACAACATGATCGTATAAATCAAAGAAAAGCAGCAATCAACCACGCAATTTCAACAACTACATAGAACCCTGTGCGAATGGCAGATCTTCGCCGATTCAAGTTCGGAAAAGGTCGAAATTTTACAACGAAAACTGGAAAAGGAAATCATACCGGCAAGCTCGGTCTCTGATTTTTGAAGGAAGGAAGGCTCTTTAACTCCTCGATCGATCTTGCTTCTGCTGAAAGGCTCGAGCTTTGGAATGAAGGAGTTGCTTCTCTGAGCATTGCAGATCGTAGAAGCAGCTCTCGATCGAGAGATTTCGGAAGCTTCTAGAAGAAGTGATGAAGAAGATGAAGGAAAAGGAAGGGATGTTATCATCTTCGCAGAGAGAGAGAGAGAGATATTTCCTGTGAAAGATTTTTCCTTCTTCTTTAACGGAGGCAGTTCAGATGAACGGATGAAGATATATAGCACGGAGTACTTCGGTTCGTCTCGATGAACTGGTATTGGTTTGTTGCAACACGCAACTGTATACGTGGCTGTAATACGGTCGGTAAATCTGGACTGTCCATGCGATGGGTCTGACTTAGGCTGTTCCTAAATTAAGAATATACAACTTTTGGAAGATCGTAGCGTTTATTTATTGAGTTTATACTTTGAATGTGGACCGTTGGATCATTTTAGGCTTTACGGTTCAAATTGAAATATAGGTGACCTGATTGGTTTTTTATTACTAATTTGGGCCATCTATGATGAGATTTATTAGATGAACGGTCTAGATTCAACACTTTTTGTTGATGGTATAGATATCTACCGTGAAGTCGGTATTGCGGGACGAACTGGATGGGTAGTCTTTTGGATAAGGATTCGAATTATTGTTGTATGGGTTTGTTTTTTCTCCGTCGCGATTCGGGATAGTGCGTGTTTTTCCAACCATTGGGTCCCACATGGTAGATATCCGATTATTTCAACCGTCCATATTATCTTTTATGTGATAATTAATCAATTTGTGGATAATAAGGCTTTAATTGTTATCATATCCTTTGATTTTTATCATTGAATATGAACCATTGGATACTTTCTTCTACTTGTTTTAAATTTATCCACAGATAGTGATGGACACAATCATCCGGAATAGCCTTTACATCATAAAGCCAAAATATAGACGGTTTCGATCTTGGACTAGCCTGTGGGCCCCACCTCCCTAGTGGGGCGCAACAAACGCTGAATGCTGAATCGCGACAGAGGTAAACAATACTCATGGATCAGGGGTAACGTAAAACCGTGGGTATTGGACAGCATACGTTAGCGACGTGTTTTGGAACTGTCTTCGTTCCTAATCCCACACGCGGGTACAGCCCGGCCCATGTACAAGCCCGTATAAATTCCCACATGGAACAAGTGTGAGATCAGATCGGTCCATAACGTGGACCCCACATTTTTTGTTCTCTGACTTAAAAATCATTAGGTTTAAATCATCATACAATCCACAGTATCCGATGACGAAACAAGTTTTCCTAGCCGTCCGTCTGTTTTGTACACGGAGATTCATCGATGTACCGGCCTATTTCTGATCAGAAGGCCCACATGATGAACTCTATCTTTACCGTACATATTTTCACGTGCGATGGTTTGTTAACATGTGGGACTGCGGGTAATAAAGGCGTGTGAGATTAGCCGACGTCCGCAACTAAGAATACATGAATGTTACACGGTGGATTTTCCGGGAGAGCGGATCAGGCCTGACAGTGCAGCCATTACCGTCGGGTTACCGTGGGTCCCATATTGATTTATTTATTATTTATCCACGCCGTTCATACGTTTTTTCAGATCATTTTATGGCATTATTTCAAAAATTAAGCAGATCCAATTATCATGTGGACCATACCATGATAAAAGTGTTGATTTACCATTAATGGGCCACGAAGATTTTGGATCAAGCTTATATTTGTTTTTTCCCTTAATCCAGTATTTTTTTGACCTTATCAACAGATTTGATGGTAAATAAACGTTGTTAAAATATCATTTCCCGCTATAAGAAGTTGTTGATGGTAGGACAGTCAATCACCACTGTTTATTATGGTAGGTCCACCTGATAATTAGATCTGTTTCATTTTTGAGATAATACTCTAAAATGATCTGGAAAAACGGATGGACAGAATGGATACATGATTCATACATCAAGGTGGCCCCACGGTAATCGGACGGTGATGGCCGCACCGTTTCGATTGAGTCATGGGTCTCACCTACCGTGATTGCATGTTGTGCAGACCAACGTTGTGTTGACGTCATTAAATTCTGTGGGCCAACGTAAATGGATGTGTTATATCCGAATCGTCCATATATTTTGTGGGATGAGGTAGATAAAAACTTCAAGTGGACCACACCACATAAAGCAGGGGATTGAACGGTTACCATTGAAATGTTATTAGGTCCATGGAAGTTTTGCATGATTTTTATATTTGTGTTTTCCTTTCATTTATGTCCGTGTGACCTTATTAATTTTTGGTGTGGACAACTTGAGCTTGGATCTGCCTTATTTTTTTTCATCATGTCTTAAAATAATCTCGAAAAACGGATGGACGGTGTGGATATAACATTTATACCATCTTGGCGACCATGGAGCTTGGTGAGGTCGTTGATATGTCACGCACCACACAATCCGCTTCCGGATTTTTCCTACCTTCTTCTGTGCACGTGCTTGTCACGTGCCACTGCCTCTGGTAATATCTAAAGAGTCTCGGATGTGAAAGGCGAATAGAGACATTTGGTGCCCATCGTTTCAAGCTTCCTTTTTCTTTTTTCTTTTTCTTCCGGATAGTAGATAATACCGAGAGCTGATTGGGTGCAGCCCCGGCCTCACCCAAGACGGTGTTTCCGTTACCAATGGACCCATCTTGATTCATTTATTTTATATCCATACCGTCCATCTACATTTTTAGATCATTTGAGGGCATGATACCAAAAACGAAGCACATATAATTCTTATGTGGACTATAATATAGGAAACAGTGGTTATTGACCATTAATGGGTCACGATATCTTTGGATCAAGCTGATATTTATTTTTTACCCTTATACATATTTTTTAATACCTTGTCAACTGTTTAGATGGAAAATAAACATTAGCAAAAATTGCGATGGGCCTTAGGAGGTTTTTAATGGTAGAGTATTCAATTACAACTGTTTCCCAGAGTGTGGTCCGACTTGGATTTGGATCTTATTCTTTTTGGTTCCCATAACTTAAATTAATCTGTAAAAACGGATGGACGGTGTAGATATATAATAAATACATCAAGGTGGACCCCACGGTAAGGTCGGTACCGTCTTGGGTAAGAAGGGGTCATCACCGCATCCACTCGCGATAATATCTAAATATACGGAAGCGGATTGGCTGGTGTACCACCCACCAGCTATACAGATGCTGTAAGTACGTGTGGCGATCCTCGAGCTCCGCTGTTCAAAGGAGATCAAAGTTACAGGGGCTTACATTGATGTATTTGTTACATCTACATCATTCACTTATTTTTAAAATCATTTTAGAGCATTATCAAAAAAATGAATCATATTCAAAGATCATATGGACCACACAAGTAGCAGGGAAGATAATGATTTTCACGGTCAAAAAATTCGTAGGCTCACTGTAATACTTTCCATCCAATCTGTCCATAAGGTCTTAAAGAACTCAATGAAGAGTAAAAACAAATTTCACATTGGTCCAAAACTACTGTGACATAAAAAGTTTCAATGGTAGACGTTTAATATCCCACTAGTTTTTTCAGTATAGTCCACTTATAGTTATATCTGTCTTATTTTTCACCTCAAGCCTAAAAGGAGCTCGCCAAATGGTTGGACGGTTTGGATATAACACATACCTCATAAACGGACTCACGAAAACTTCCTTGCGTCAATACAGCAGGTATATAGCTGGTGTGAGTACACCAGCCGATCCACTTCCGACACGCTCCTGACCGTACGTGGCAATCATATCTTTTATCTGGTGATGGGTTCGAATGGTCTCTTTTGTCACCTTCCCATCGAATACGCTAAAGTCAAAGAGTAGTAGTTGGACGATCATGACCGTCCAATCTAAATCAATCATAGCTATTCTTGCTTGGTGCACTCGCCCCGCCCGTGCGCATCTGTTTCTGTTCCCGCTGACACGGGCCCGGTTTGGGTATTAGTATTAGTGTATTACCCCACTCGAACCTAGGAAGAGACGGACGGTCATGTCAGAGGATTTGTAGGGCCACCACGATGTATATGTTTTATCCACACCGTTCATCCATTTTTACAGATATTTTTAGGGCATGAGCCTAAAAATAATATAGACTAAAGGCTCAATTGGACCACACCATAGGATGCAATGGGGATTGAATTCCTACCGTTGAAAACTGCCTGGGGCACACGGTTGCATAAATATCAGCTTGATCCAAAAGTTCCGTGCTCCCAATAAATTTTGAACGGTAAAGTTTTAATCTCCATTATCCCACTGTTTCTTGGGGTGTGGTCCACTTAAGCATTCAAATTTTTTTTTTTTTTTCCGGCTCATGACTTAAAATAATCTTTCAAAATGGCGAATAAAACATATAGATCATAGTGGCCCCACAGAGCCCTAGGGCCCAATTCGCACCCTGCCTAAATGTAGCAGCATCGCACACACGTGCAACATCTAATCCAGTCACTAGATGAGTCCCACCGAATAGATGTATAGGGAGAAAAGCCAGGCTAACCTGCTTATTAAATGTGCCAGAAGAAATGGAGGGTTGCAAATATTGACCATCTGCATGTTGGGACTACTCTATCCGGAATTTGGAAGGACTAGGAGGGATGGTATTCTAAAATTCCTCATAACCCCATTATAATCTTGTTTGGACGGCTATGGATGTAGATTGCCTGCGTCTGTCGAGCGGATTGCAGTGAAGATGTGGAGGGACTGCGAAATCCCTCCTTGGATTTGTCGCCCTCTCTTACTCCCCCATCGAGCCACTCCCGTTATCCTCCTTAGTCCATCATACGGACTGCAGGATGGGAAGTTTCGGCCATCTACGGGTGGACGAGATGGCATGGAATGATTTCGTTAGTGCCAAAGAGGGGGTTATTTAGGGCTGGTGGGTGACCGTGGAGCTGATTGAGTGGAAAGGTATTCGTCATCGCCTGCTGCCGGATTTTTCGAGAAGAGGTAAGTCTTCTTTCTCGCGTCCGGTGATGTGTGGATCATGTATGCCACTTTGACACACGGTTAATATGTGTTTTCCCTTGCACACGTGTGGGAACAAATCTTGAGTAGTCCCACCATGTGGCATGCAGGTAAATTCAAATTAAACAGTCCAAATTGTGGGCCCCTTAGATCACAAACCAAAGATACACTAATCTGCTTTTTATAACTTGATGATTGTTGGAAATTGATGGATGGTTGAAGTGCAAAGTAACTAATACTTTAAATTCAACACTTAAAATTACTCTTTCACAAGCATTGTTTGGAAAAATGTATTTTAATTTCTCCAAAATATCCTAAAGTAAAATGTACCATTTATCAATAGACCAAAGTGGATGCAACTCAATTGAGTTGACCCGGTTTGTTTCAATATGCCTGACTCGATTGGCCCTAAGCTGGTAGAGTTTGCGACTTAGGTGCTCTGTTAGCTCTGGGAGATTGAATTTTCAACCTATGGAGTGCCACCCAATTAAAAGGAATGAGTTCACTCTTTACAAATGCATTTCATTTATGACCTTTCGCTTGTTGTCTAGATGGAACCTCAGATCCGTTCGGGACTCTCCCCTCTCACTCCTCACTAGAGGAGTGAGATAGACCTCACGGATGGAAGGAAGATTTCTTCCATGCTGGGAAGCTGAGTTATACTGTATACACAATTCATAAAAAATGTGGGACACTAACCGTATGAATCAAACTAACCCACTAATTAATCAGAGCCCAAACTGAAATATGAACCATAAAAGAAAATACCCATTGAACTGATCACAAGAATGCCAATTACAGTACTTATCAGCCCAAGTGGAATCCAACTAATCAATCCAGACGCGACACGAAATTAGTGGAGAAACCAATTGTATGACTCGGAACGCTGTTGCGGCCCCACCCGTGGACATACATAGTTGCACCCAATAAGTGATCAACGGTGGGGCAAAATCAGGGTATTTGGCAACAAATCAGCTGAAACTTAGCTTACTCGGTGTGACTCGAACGGAGTCAATTGCTAGCATTACACAAGTAGTTGTGCTTTAAAAAATAAAATAAATTTATATATGAATTTTAAATATTTATTGCAGACTTACATTCATCAATTATATGTTGTAATATCAAGTAGAGTCAATTTAAAACTCGTTCAAGTCTTTAAGTCAATCTGACTTGACTAGACATCAAATCAAGTCTAATTTTCTAATTTTTGGACTATGGTCACATGGAACCTTCTAATTAATCACAAAGAAATATTAGCCATATGAAAGTCTTCCACTCGAAAACAAAGAAGCTGAATAAAGAAGAAATCATCTATGTAATATAAGCTTGTGGCTGGGCAATATCTTCTTTGGTGATGCAGATTGTATATGGGAACCCTGCCCAAGGTACTTGGGTTATTTTCACCAATGTGGGAGAAATGATTTAACATGCATGAGAACCTGATCATCAATCATGTACACTCCCTCATGTTGACCTTTGATCCAAAAAATCAAGATGATTTAATAGTCAGGTGTGCCACGCCAAAAAGTTCATATCTATAATGTTTAAATTCATGTTATATGGCTTACGTGAGTTTTAGAATACTCCAATATTTTGGTTAAGGCTTGCGAATGCGGATTGAGTGCTACCCACATGTCCAGAGCTTGACACCGGTCCATTTTGTCATATTATTTTAGGGTATAAGCCACAAAATGAAGTGATTTCAAGCTAAAATGGACCACATTACATGAAGCAACAATGATGATTGAAACCTTCTTAAGGCCCACCATGATGTTTATTTGCCATCCAACCCATTCATAAGGTCATATAGACCTAGATGAAGGGAAAAGACAAATACCATCTTGATCCAAAACTTCTATGGCCCTAAGAAAATTTCAATGGTAAGTATTTAATTCACTTTGTGTGGTCCACTTGAGCCTTTGATCTGCCTATTTTTAGGCTTATATTCTAAAACAATATGAAAAAATAAAGATGAAAAATGAATGAAAGGTGTGGATAAAACTCAAATATAATGGTGTGCTATCAAAGGTTCCACCGGTGCCAAGCTGGGACAGGCAGGAGTATACCCAAACCGTATCAAATGCTTTCATCCTGATGTGGTAAGTCAGATGAATGGAATGAATGGCATGTAAATACTTTCGGTGCGTTGTGTATGAAATTAACGGTAGGCATTTCATCCCAATTATTTCTTATAGAAGAGCATATCTGCCGCTTTGGATGATCGTGATTTTTAGGTCAGGTTATAAAATGAGCAGTGTGCCTAATGGATGGATGCAGCCCTTTTCCCGATCTCAGAGAGTGTACTTAATGGACCACACGTATTAAGTACTACCCTATCCTAGGCTCGAGGAGCCCACCATGATGTATGGGTTTATCAACACCACTCATCCATTTTTCCATGTCATTTTAGGATATAAGCTCCAAAATAAGGTAGATCCAAAGCTCAAGTGAACCACGCACTGGGGATTAACTCCCATCATTAGAAACTTCTTGGGAGGTGTTGAAGTTTTGGATGAAGTTGATATTTGAGTTTTGATTCCATCAAGGTCTTTGTGACCTCATGAATAGGTTGGATGGCAAATAAACGTCACATTAGGCCCTATGATGATTTTCAATTGTGGGTGTTATTATCACGACTGCTTCATGTAGTATCGTCCATTTTGACCCTTGGATTTGCCTTGTGTTTGGACTTATATCTTAACGATATATCAAAATGGATGGATGGTGTTGATGAACCCACAAATCACAGCGGGATCCTCAAAGCCACAACTTTTTATGATCTGGGACAGGCAGTGGCAGTACTTAATTTGGTCCCTAAGGCTTCCTTTGGATGCTATCAAATAATAAGTAGCTTTTTAACTTATGTGAGATAATATGTTGCTTTTCTTAAATTAGTTAATTTGGCTATTAAACTTAAATAAATAGATTTTAATAAAAAGTAATTTATTTTTTTAAATATTATTATTATTATTATTATTAACTTTCAACTTTCAAGAATAACTTATTTTCTTTATTTTTATTGGTGATACAGTAACTTTAAAAATTATTTAAAGAAATATACTTTTTAAGGCTACAAACCCGTCTAAGTTAATAAGATTAAAAAATCATCCAATGGATAAATGATTAAGTAAAACCCTAATAGAAATACATAATCGCGGGTATGGAGGTGGCCCCACATTATGGATAATTCACATCAAAAGTTCACCTTAATGATGAATGGCTCACATCCAAGGCAAGCCCCGCATGATGGGTAACCCACAATGAAGGTGGAACCCACATGATGGGCAACCCACATTAAAGATTGGCTCTATATGATGGGCAATTAATGATGTTGGGCCCAATGTGATAGATGATCCACCTCAAGGTGGGCTTCACATGATGGACAATTCACATCAAAAGGTTAGCCTAATGATAAATGACTCATGTATAAGGTAGGTTTGCATTATGGACGGCCCACAACAAAGGTAGGCCCATGTGATGAACAGTCCACACCGAAGGTTGACTCCACACAATGGGCCATGGATATTAAAGATGACCATCACATGATAGATAACTAACATCAAAGGTGAGCTCTATCTAATGAACTATGTACATTAAAGGTCGGTCCCTAATAATGAATAAACCACAACCAAAGTGGGCCGCATGATAACCACCCACATCATAGGTGAAGCTCACACAATGAACAATCCACCTCAAAGGTTGGCCTCATCCGATAGACAATATATATAAAGGTAATCAAATAAACTTTCAAAATAATTACTACCTATGGTTGGAAATTAAGTATAACTCTTTAACTTTTTTTGGATATAAATATGTTGTTTACCAAAGTAGCTTTTTTCAAACCAAAGTAGCTTATCTCCTTAAAGTTTCACCCACATGCAGTTTTGGTCTCTGCGAGCATTGCCCTTCAGCTGATAAGTGATAACATTTTTCCCCAACTCACATATTACATGTCCACACATATAACATGTGACATGCTAGCCTAAAATACATGGATGTGAAAGTTCAACCAATGTATGTTATTATCTACCTTTGAAAAATAGATTCAGCAGGGTGCGTCAGGAAGTGCGTCAATCTACCGCGTCCACCAAGTGGGCCACTACATTTTCACCATTGATTCCAAGAATCAGTCCAGTCCAAGAGATAGGTGGGCCACACGGAATGGTGTAAAATCATGACAGAAAGCTGCTGTGGCCTATATGAGTCTTGGGATGTCCTGATTTACGGGTAATTCATTCATAATTCAAATGAATGGATTGGATGATGCATACACAGCTTTGATGATTTTAATGGTGGGACTTTCCATCTCAACGGTTCCTTGTGGTGTCGCCCACCTGAGCCATAAATCAACCTGATTTTTGGGCCCTGGTCTAAACATAGTGCTACGCACCTGATGGACGGGGTGGATCTCATCTACATGAAGTCCTATATCCACGTCAGCACGCCCACATGATTAAGCATGGTCAAGCAATCGTTTTAAAATCCGTCTTTCGGAGTGTTGGAATGATTCTTTGCAATTAAGAAAAGCAAAAGCGATAAGCCTAATGATGCTCCGCACTCTGAAAGTGCACGGAATGGTAGGCCCCACCATGAATATCACCAGCCACAAAAATGGGTGTGGCCCACCTACTACGTGGATCATCCTTCTTTTTTGTGTGGGTGATATTCACCATGGGGCCTGCCGTTTACACGGTGCGGATGTTGTGTACAAGTGAGTGTTGTCAGGAAAGAGGGGTCTGGATGACAAGTTGGCATGCACCCGGCTGCAGGTGATCATTTCTCATTTGCGAGATGTAACCATCCAACGGTTGAGCTTTTTTTACCATTTATCTCTGCCCATTTCGGCTCTAACCGTCCATCTATAACCCACCGTCCGGATTGTCCCAACGGTACAATTTTTATACGTGTTCCGTCCACGGTGGGCCAAATTGATCGAATGGTACGATCGCCACGTGTGAGCCATGTGTACTGTGGTAGGGACCACCTACGTGGTTGCTGGAAAAGCTCGGTGGGCTCCATGATGTATGTGTTTGATCCACGCCTCCATCCATTTTGCATGGCATGAGAAAAAAAATGAGGTAGATCAAAATATCAGGTGGACCACACTACATGAAACATGGTGATTGAACTACCACCGTTAAAAACCACTAGGGGCCCACAAAAGCTTTGGATCAAACTGATATTTTTATTTTCCCTTCATCCAGGTCTGTGTAACCTTATGAACAGGTTGGATGGCAAATAAACATTACGGTGGGCCCTAGGAAGTTTCTAATGGCGAGTGCTTGCTCACCACTCTTTCCTATGTTGTGGTCCACCTGAGATTTAAATTTATATCATTTTTGAGAATTACCTATAATGAGCTGGAAAAACTGATGGACGGCATGGATATAAAACATATACATCAAGGTGGGCCCCACAGTCATAGGTCCGCCAACCTCCGGGGCTCCACATCGATTGCCTTAACGGTACACGTTTTGCACTTGATCCGTCCACAGTGGACCAATTTGATGGAATAGCCGATCACCACACGAGAGCCACGTGTACTGTGGAGATTTAGCCGTCCAAACAAATTCATGGCTGACGTGTTCCACGTGTACGTATATTGTTTAATCAACGTGATAGCTGCGTCGCACTTGATGAAGTACAAGACAATATTTGGGCGGATAGATTGTATCGTGTTTTTGGGCTTTTGATTGGTACGAGTGGGGCCCATGTGTTAATGGCCCAGATGTTCATATGATTGCTCGGCGCGATGGCTCATGCACTGCCAAAGATCTGGAAATCTAATCCACCCATCAAATGCGCCGCGTTAGATGTAAGCCCTAACATTAGGTCGCTGCAAACCTAAGTGGTCTCCACCACAGGTTGGTTTGAATTCAGAGATTCTATCAATTATATCAACAACCTTATTATTTATATGGTTATATTACACAACGAGGCTCACCTTTGATATACATCATAAGTAGCGAAACTCTAAATGTTCAAATAATTAAATTTATATGTTTATTAAATTTAATTATCAAAATTTAGAAAAAAATTTATCCTGAAATTGAATGTTAAATAATTTGATTATCTAGATTCTTGAGGTCTTAACATATTTTGTCTTTACATATTAGATGAATGGTGTGGATCTAACCATACATATACCAATGACTCATCTTGACTTTCTACTCTAAGGGCGTGTTTGGCTGGACCAATCCCATGGGATTAAGAGGGATATAATGGATTTTAAGGTAATGATCAGTGTTTGTCCCTTGATCCCATGGGTTTGGGATAGCCCATGGGATATACAGCAGTTTGTTTGAACCGTCCCAAATGGATGGGTTTGCATCTACACTGTTTTTTGTGGTGTACCCCAGTCACTCTTTTAAAACAGGTTTATGGCTAAATGTAAGCCTGTGAAAATGATGAACAAAGTGGATATCTCATTGATATATTGGTGGGCCCCACATAGAGGTGAAAATTCACATCCTGGGATTGGCGGAATCCATGTTAGCTAAGGGCGGTGTTTACGAGGGCGAGGTACATCCAGCCATCCCAAACGGGGGATGGGATGAGATGGCGGAGGATAACCCTCCTAATCCCATCTAATACCATATCTAGCACCTGGCCAAACACGCCCTAAGTGATACCAATCAGTTACGCATAAAATTAAGCTTTCTTTATTAAACATATACACCGATGACTCATCTCGAACACGCATATATAGCATCAAAATAACACCTCAATTATTCATAGACAAAACATGAATTTTCAAAAATTCTTGTTGGCATTGAACATTCATCGATAGAATCGAAAAACTACATAGCTAGTCCGGCAACCAACGGAAGAAAATCCAGAAGATGTCGATGAGATCAAGAACTGTTCGATGTCGTCGAAAATTGCATTGAATAGACTGTTAATGTCATCAAACAGACCGTCGATGACCCAATAACATACTCGATTTAAGACATTTATTACAACATAAGACCCAATAATTATGCACATCTATATAGATAATGTGTATATGGAAATGTTTAACTGATATGCGTTTGGCTTAATTAAGTTCTTATTTAGTTAGAAAAATATACTATGGATATAGCTTGTAATTTAAATAACTTACAAAGTCTTATAAAATTAAAAAAATACTTAGTACATGGAGTAGAAACTTAAGTTGTTCGGTTTAATAAAAGAAACAAGTAGAAAGCGGAGCATCAATCCTCTTTTATTTTCAATAAAAGGTACATCTTTTTAAAGTTTGAGCTGATTCATGCCTATAATTCCTCTATTCGTAAAAGAGATTTGTTGGAATACATGCCGCCATATTATGATACAATACATCATTTTATTTTGCATGTACATGGATTGCTCCATCAAAATGCCTAAATCCAACATAAATAAAAAATATTATGCTTGAGAGCCATGAGCGTTTTAACAAGAGTGAATAACTTGGGGTACCCATTATGTCGAAATCCCATTGCTGTGTGAGTGCATGGGTGTAATTGTGTGTGTTAAACTTTAAAGAAATAAAAAGAAATAAAAAAAAAAAAGAAGGCGTGTGTTAAACTTAAAAAATAAAAATACAAAGAAGATAAAAAGAAGTAAATGCTTTGTAAATAAGATGACAAATTTACCCTTTTTACCATGGTCCCATCCTATACACGAGGCATTGCAATTTTTCATTGGAGTTGGACGGAAAGGGATTGACTACTCCCCCGCCACCTGCCAATGGTGGTCGGTACTTTGTGGGCCCACGATGATGTATTTGTTTCATCCATTCCGTACATCTATTTTTCTAGATCATTTTATGGTACTTTATAAAAAATGAGTTATATCCCAACCTCAGGTGGACCACATTACAGGAAACAGTGTTCAATGAAGGTTGACCATTAAAAGCTTTTTGGGGCCATAAAAGTTTTGGATCAAGCTGATCTTTGTTTTTTTCCCTTCATCTGGGTCTGCATGACCTAATCAACAGATTGGATGTCAAATAAACAGTGAACTGGGCCTTAGGAGGATTTAAATGGTGGATATCCAATCACTATTGTTTTCCTGTGGTGTGGTCAACCTAAGATTTATATCCCTCTCATTGTTTGAAAAAAGATCTATAATGATATTTAAAAATGGATGAACGGAATGGATGAAACACATACATCATGGTGGGGCCCACAGAGCACCGACCACCAGCCACGGGGCTGGTGGCAGGGGGAGTAGCCAATCCGTTTCCGAGTTGGACGGGGTGCATCCAACACCATGCGGTGGAATCCAGCACCACCTTGTACGGTAGAAAATCAAAAGTAAAAGCAGCGACTTGGCTTATTTCAACTGATAGATAATTTGTCTCCTGCCATGAACAGGAACCGTCTAAATAACAACCTTATGATCGAAGTTTTTAAATATTTAATTTGAGAGTTGCTTCCACCATCCACCGTCCAATGTGAACCCTATCAAATCAACGGTTGGAGTTATCCAAAAAAAAGCCTAAATCCAACGGCTATGCAAACAGAAGAAAATAAAGAAAATAAAAGAATTGTACGGTGCTTGCAACCGGTGGTTGATCATACACACGCATCCACCCTGCTGGGCATACATAGATACTCAATCCAGACCGCTCCATCTGTGGGGCCCTCCACCAGCACAGCATAGAGACTCACATCTAGATTATCTTGACCGTTTAATATGCGAACAATCAAATGGAACTTTGAAAAGAAAAAATATTCAACGGCCCACATTTAACAAGCAAAATGCCCATTGATCTAAGTCAGCGTTATCCAATCAACGACATCTCAGCACACCCCCTCCACTGGATTAAACGCATGTTTGCCACGTGTACGGTGGATGCATGGATGGCATTTTCCAGCATTATTCCACCAGAATATCAGTTTCCGTATCTACTGCAGCCAGCGTTATAACGTACGTTTGCTACATTAGCAGTTGATAAACGTTAAAAACAAGTGCCTGACAGGACACCTGTTGGCGATTCGGACCATCCACCAAGTGGGTCCCACCAAGCTCCTATTGAAGAATCATGCTGGTCCACTCATCAATATCCCAACCGTCCATTTTTCTAAACAACTGCGGCCCACTTGATGAGTGGACAGATCACTTCCACAAGAGGCCTACCTCAGGAGCGGTCTAGATCTCGCGCTCATGTGCCAGTTTGACACGTGTGCTGCTGATTGCCTCTTCAAAGCAAATAGCTTACAAACATGATGATCCACGCCGTCCAAACCGTGGGACCCATCATGAATAGACCAGTGCCAAAAAAACACACCAATGGAACACTCTCAGCCATCTGATTTCCTACTAAATTTGGACGGAGATACAGTTCTTAAATTAACTTAGGTTTCGTGGCCACCGGATGATTAGGATGACCTATCCAAACCATGGCCCTTGAAATAGACGGTAGCGGATAGAGATTGGTTGCCCGTATACCTTTTTGAACGGCGGATGAGGTGCCACAATTTAGTTAGAACTGTATCAAACGCACACCGTAAGCATACTTTCTACAGATGCCAGAACAATGGAATTTCATCTTTCTTCCCCACGCACGCCTGTGAATGTGATATATGAGAAAAGCAGTGGAAGAATTTTCATCTCCAAAATTGCGGAAAACCCCTTCTGTTTTCTAGGGCTTGCCAAAAAACCCAAAACTTCTAGGGTTTTCTTCTTCTCCGTCTTTCATTTCCCATTCTCCAGGACTCGATAGAATTTTTATCTCTTTCTGAGGAGGAATTCCAGTTAGGGCTTTCAGATCATGAAGGCGATGAATTCGCTGCAAGATTTGATTGAGGAAGCGAAGGTCCGGACGCTGTGGTGGGCAATCTGTGTCTTCGGGATCGCCTACTTTTTGTCGCGTGAGATTTTCTTGCAGTTTCTCATCTTTTTATTTTTCTTCAATTTCTGAGAAGTGTTTGATTATCATCTGAATCGAAGAATTGGGGCAATTACATTGAATATTATGTGATCTGGGCTCTTTTCTCACTGAAATTAGGGTTACTTAGAAGGATTATAGTATTATTTGCTGTAATTGGGGTGTGATTTGAACTGGGAAATGTAGGCTTTTGTTGAATTCACTCCATGCAGGGATTTTATCATCTTCGGATTGCGGTTTGAGAAATTTAGCTTTGGATGCACTTGTATGCGCTATTGAATTGAATTGCTCTGGTTAATTTGATAGGTGGGAGTTTACCAAATTTTAACTGCTTTGCAGTTACATTCCTTTCAAGTTCACTCGAACATAATAGAATCGCAGATTCCGAACCTAGTATTTCTGGTCGTGTTATTTCCCCTTTATTTAACTAATTGCTCCAATCCAATCCAACACATCTGTCTTTTGTGTGATATACGTGTGTTAAAAAAAAACTGATTGATTATACATGTATTGGTATTCTTAATGTGGGTAAGAAAAACCCAAAATTTGTTTTATATAAGATTTTAAGATATGTTATTATCAACATATGTTCATAAAATCATAAGATACAGAAAGGTGTGTCTGAACTAAATGCATTAGAGTTGTAAGAATATTGTACGTGCGTGCATGCGTGCGTATTATATTAATAGGCAGAGATTGTTTGCGGTCAAAAGGGTGCTCCAATGGCAACATAGAAGCTGGGCTGATATCTATGGGCCTGTTTGATTGATGCATAGGGCTGTCAATTGGTACCTGACTGACCTACAGGCGTGCGTATTATATTAATGGGCAGAGATTGTTTGCGGTCAAAAGGGTGCTCCAATGGCAACATAGAAGCTGGGCTCATAGCTAAGGGCCTGTTTGATTGATGTGTAGGGCTGTCAATTGGTATGTGACTGACCTGATTTAAACGTATGCTTGGTTCCAATTTTTGGACCATCTTAAAGTTGGGTTGGGTGGTGTTCCTAATCTGGTAGTCATCGAGTACCTAATTAATTTCAGTACTAATATTATATATTTGTATAGACACTACAACAAAATTTGTTTTACTTGTAGAATATAAATGTCCTCCTAGGATTCAAACTGAGGTCTGTGGCTTCATTGCCCATGCTGTTAACTACTACATTATAGAACCGGGTTTCTTTATCCGCTCCTCCCATCAAAGGGTTCCTATCGTGCAAATGCCCCCACCCAAGAGTCAGGCTGGTTTGCTTGTCAAGTCGGGTGCTCTCGCAGACACCAATCTGGCCAGTCCACACGTTGGAGGTGGGTTTGGTCCACCTGTTGAGTGGATTGACCTGATTTTCGTGCTAGGCAATCTTTATGGTGGAGCCAATTTTTTTAAATGGGTTGGATGTACACACACATACACACTAGATTAGGCAAGTCCACTCATTGTCCGCTCATCGCACATGTGGCCCACCTGTTGAGTGGATTGACCTGTGGGACATCTATAGATATCATAATACGAACATCCCCACCTTCATGGGATGTGAGCAATGTGCCCTGACCTTTTAAGCAACATGGGAACAACAAGTCATGGATTTGGACTGCCTATTTTGTTTCACACCAACTATTGGAAGGCCATGATTAAAAAATCACACCAATTGAATGGTCCTAATCATCTAATCAATAGCATGAAAATGGACAGTCAGGATCGAGCAGTGAAAAAAAGTCCAATCAACATCTTAAAACATCTATCCTATAGTGTGGATACGGGTTTGATGATCTCGATAGACAACAACGGAAATGCCAGAAAATGAAGGGGCCAGTTAGAAACCAAAAATCTTAAAATTCATTCCGAAGCTTATGAGTTAGAGATCCATCCAAGAATGGTGGGAAGTGTTAGGCACTTTCCCCAACTGTGAAATTGCCGTCTTTATTCCATCAAAAGAAGTGAAACTATTTTGAAACCGAATGTCAGTGTAATATTTTTCCAAATGTGAAAAGAAAAACTGCAGAGAAATAGAAAAGAGAAGTGAGAAAAAAAAAACTCCCTGAATGTCTATTGTGGTGTCTTTTGGGAACTACGATGTCGATCAACTTCAACTCTTGGAAGGTCTTGTCTTCAGCATCATCAACTAGTCATCATCATCTAAGCCTTATACCAATTACTTGGGGTTGGCTACATGAATCTGGTTCCGATTGTTTGGATTTACGATGGAAGTTATGGCATAAGTTTGACGCTGGCTGCCAACCTGATGCAACCCCTGCCAACTTGAATTCCAAGAAACTAATCCATCTTTGGGTAGCCTATTGAAGGATAGAACTCTTGCGGTTCAAGAAGCAAACTCTTTTATTTGGCTTGTCCATAGCTCGGGTTGGTTATCTTCTAATGCATGGTGCACCTCGTAATCAATCATCCCATATCGTTGTTGGTTTTATGGTTCTCCTCCTTGGGTGGTTGTGTTTGGGTGGTTAGTGGGTAATAGGATAATTCTTAATATTGATAATTTGCAAAGAAGATTTCTTATTTTGCCTATCACTTGCCTAATGCGTTTGGAAGCATTGGAATCGGTGGGCCACCTTTTCATTCATTGCTCTTTTGTTCATAAGGTGTTGGATCATTTTCTGGGAATGTTTCATATTGCTTGGATGATGCAGAGATCAGTCGTTGAGCTTATGTGGGCTTAGCACCAAGGGGGGAGTTGGGAAAATAGGTAAAGTGATGTGAAGGATGCTCATTTTTGGGTTCTTTGGGGCAACCGTAATAGGAGGGCTTTTCAGAATAGAACTTCTTCGGTTCAAGAGGTTATTAGGGAGATTTCTTTTGTTTGCTCTTCGCGCGTCTTTAATAAATTGCTGTTATCTCTCTCTTAAAAAATAAAATGATGGCAAAGTTAGTTAGAAGGACGAATTTTGTTATTAGAGGGTAGGCTGGGGTGAACCAGGGTCCTAGGGGTAGTTTGTAGGGAATAGATTGAAAAATTAGAGCTGCGTATTTTGGGTAGGGTTAGGGTTGGGCGTTAGGGTAGTTTATTGCTAACAATTTGCCTTTTGGTTGGTTTAGGAGCTTAACTAAATTTCTGCGAACAAAAAAGTTTTGACATGACCCTCTTTCAAATTCAATTAACATAAAAATTCAGGATCTCATGTGAGGCGGGGTGTCTACACATAGGAGTTACCATGTAGTGTGTATGATTCTGAAGAAGCACCTTGGTCAGATGCCTCTTCCCATCTGATCTCTCATAAAAAGCTGACAGTTACAAAGAAAAGGTCAACATTCAAGGCACTAGGATCATTAGATTGGCATGAGTTCTGCATCATGGCCTGCCTGCCCTTAGTGCTATGGAATGAGTCCAGATTGATGATAGATTGTTCCACATGTCAAATTAAGCTTCGGGAACATTGCTACCCCATAAAGGTGGGGACAAATATTGTTTCCCATATAAATTTGTATTTGTGTATTCCTTTAAAGCACCAAACAGGCCCTAATACAAAGTGTTTCTTATCTGACCCAGACTCATGTCATCGAATCTATTATGGACAGAGAACAATTCATATTAACCTTGTATCTTAGAATTTTTTGGTACTGTTTATATGGTTTTGGCGTGTTTCTAGTCGAGAAACGTTATGCACAGACAGGCACTTAGTTGCACAATATTTGGTCAAGCACTGGCCCATCAATAAACATTCTCACATTACAAAACCAACCCTGAATTGGGTGCATGACCAATCATCAAATGGCCATGTGAATACACAGGATTTCTCATTTCTATATTTTCCAAAAAAATGGATGTCTCATTTCTAGTTAACAATAAAACATTCTTCCTCATCTTATTTTTTTAAGGTGCGTTTGGTTACACAAAATTTCATGAAATATCTTGAAAATTTGCAACAAATTAGACTGATTAATGATGAAAGATCATGATATTTGGTGCAACCCAATGCACATTTATGCACTAACATTTACACAATAGTAGTTTTCTTAATTTCAGTGTCTGCACGGACATGTCAGCATCCCTAGATCCACATTTCTAGCAACTTGTGTTTGTATCTGATACTGATTTAAGATGTCTGTAAAATAAGTCACATAGCTGATTCTTAATGATGTGCTGGTGTTTGTTACATTTCCAGACACGTCGAAGAACATGATAACTATTATCCCGTTTCCATTTCATCCTGGGTTAGGCGTTTGAGATAGACTCTCAAGCCATATCAGCCAATTTCTGGTCATGAATTTTCTTTTCCTAATGTCTTCTACATGCTTATTGCAGACACAAGTAAATCGATGTGGACAAATATCCCCATATCAATTCTTATGCTCTCTGGATTGCGCCTTTTATCGTATGAGGTGGATTTCCATTGGAAGGTTCGTCCGGTTCATCGACAGTCATATCTATCTCATTTGCAGAAGAAACAGCTGTCACTGGATGATCCACGTCTTTCAACTTTACCAACTGCACCAAGATGGAAAAGGAAAATTGATTCTCCTCTTGTGGAAGCTGCGATAGATGATTTCATTAATAAGATTTTGCAGGACTTCATGGTAGATTTGTGGTATTCATCAATTACTCCTGACAAGGAGGCCCCTGAACAGATACACATATTAATCAATGATGTTCTTGGTGAGATATCTAGAAGGCTTAAACAGATCAACCTTCTCAACTTATTAACAAGGTGCTTTTACATTACTTTTGTAAGTCATCAACAAGCTTTCTTTAATCGACTGAATAGTTGTGTTCATTCATTGTCAGACTCAAACAAAATTCCATGTTTCAGGGATATGGTTGACTTAATAGGGAACCACTTAGACCTCTATAGAAGGAATCAGTCTTCCATTGGTGCGGATGTCATGGGAATACTATCTTCTGATGAAAGGGATGAAAGGTTAAGACACCATCTAATAGCTTCTAAGGAGCTTCATCCTGCTCTGCTATCTCCTGAGTGTGAGTACAAGGTGTGAGTGGAGCCGTTCTGTTAGCAATATTTGATTTTGAACTGATAGAAAACCTTTTGATGTGCTGCATTGCTTTTATCTAAATTGCCATAGATGTTTATTTTCTTCCATGGTGGTTTTAGGTTCTTCAACGGCTTATGGGTGGAGTGTTGGCTGTAGTCTTAAGACCACGAGAGGCTCAATGCCCCTTGGTTCGGTGTTTTGCCCGGGAGCTTTTAACTTGCTTGGTAATGCAACCTATAATGAATTTAGCCAGCCCTGGGTAAGCTTTCAAATTGTTTATTGGTAGCTTAGTCATTTTCTGTAACAGTATGTTGTTGCTCTTGTTGCATTGAAGTGCATATTTTAGCAAAACATTTAGTTTAAATTTGTAAAAAGTTAGCATTATAGTCATTTTCAGGTGAGTTGTATGCAACTTGATGAGTTCTATGTGATCTTGCATGATTTGAGTTGTCTACTTTTTCTTTATTGACTATTTAGTTGGCCACAAATAACCATGTAGTGCAATCCTAAAGGGGATGCAAATGAATCAAAGAAAAGAAAAACAAGATTAGAGGGAAGAATCCAACAATCCACTAGCTAAGTGCAGGGGATCTCAACCGCCCCTCTTCCACCAAATGGAACCAAAAGGAAAACCCCCAAACTGAGTTGTTATTATTATTATTATAATTCCATAATATCATAATCAGCTGTTACAAGGAAGAAGGTCTTTTATATTGACTTTGACAGTTAAAGAAAACTCTAATATAATAGGAAATGACCAAAATGACCTCGAATCCTGTCACCACCATATGGGTCTTATGTACATCTGCCATGACTCATTTAAATGGCATCGAAATTGTATGATGTTGGGCTCATTTGAAACCTAACTCAATTGGCTATTAGATGGGACCAATTTTATGTCATTTTGACATTATTTGATGCCCACAAAATGGCCTACGAAGAAAGTGACCAAAATACAAAAGGGGAATTAGTTTAACTATTTCCAACTCTAACCACTAATTAAAAGATTGCCAATCTGGTTCATAATATATATCCAAACCATTAATCTTCCATCATACCAATCCTAGCCCTCAAAGTGGTCCACATCCTTGTTCGGGACACTTGGATGGGCCTATTCTTCAACTGATAAGCTTGTGGGTCATAGACGCATCCGTTGATCGATCACGCATGGTCTTGGACTGGTGTAGCCAGCGAATGAGATTCATCAACTGCACACAATTATATCAAGCCCTAGCACCACCCATCTAACTAAGTGAGACTCTTCAATATTCATACCTACCATACACTAGATTCATACTATATGCAATGTCTCCCTCGGTATAGAAAATCCAGCCGTTCATATAATCCTTTGCTCAGTCGACCTATGAATCCTTGACCACTACTATAGACTAGGTCCCTTACGGGGGGTGGTGACTATCTGGCATATATAGTTCTCTGAGGCTACCCCAACTGACGGTGCCCTTATATGAGATGGCCCCCGACGATTTCATATGCTACCATAACTATACCTATGTGTTATGGAATCCTATCCCTCCTACAAATGAGTTTGCCAAACACACCCCAATCCGAGGAAAGAGATTCTTCCACTTGAAAAGAAAGGAAAATCAATGCAATAACCAATGAATAATCAAAGCTCTCACTAGTTTGATGGCCTAGGTCACACATCTCACTTGTGAAAAACATGCACTTGCACAATCTCTAGAGAAGGGTTAATGCCCAAGGCTTGTAGGAAAGAAAAATGTCCCAAAAGCTGCTAGACATTTTTTCTTATTGAGTTTTTATGTGACGGAAAACAAAGAGAAGCCTTAACACTAATCTAGGTTTACATCAAGCATAGACTATGGGCTAGATGTTATAATCTCAGTATTACAATCTTAATTTAAAGGAAAATGACTAAAATACCCCTATCTACTTAAGTGAGACATAAGCAAAGCAAAAAGAAACAAACAATTGTCAAAAAATAAGAAAATATTCTTAAGGGAAATGCCATTAAAAGACCCCTTTTGTGGATCCAAAAGTGTACTACGGGCGCCACAATGCGTGGTCCATTGATGGATTTACGGATTTAGCCCATTATGGAAGATATTTAGGCCCATTTTCATGCTTTAATCCATCCCAAAACTCCTCAACAAGTATATCTGTCTGATCCATTTGCATTTGGTTGTCTATGTCCTCATCATGGATGCATCATTTCCCCCTGGCTTTGAAGTGGTTTCTATTATCCACAAACAGTTCTAGTGATTGGTGGTTGTGGTTTAGATGCCTTATGAGGTAGTGATATCTTGGGTCAAAAGGGGACAGGGATGATCTTTTTGCTTGTGTTTACGTTGTTTAAGAGATTCGATCCTTGATTGGAGGGTTAAACATTTCGTTTGTGCTCACAAGCAAAGGATCTAATTCTTCGATTTTTTATTTTTGAAAGTTGGAGCTTTGTGCCCCTATATTTGTGTTGTAGATTCCCTCCTCTTTTGGTTTTTCTTGAATGGATCTAGTCATCTTTTCAGAAAAGAAAAAAGAAAAAAAAGAGCTGCTAGTGTCCATGTCTTGCCGTAGTGGGATTTCAACCACCTATGGGTATTCGAACCCAATACCTTGTGTTGAAACTCCTGAGAGTCTACCACCGAGGCAAGGATTCAAACCCCTGTTCAATCAAGGATAGAAGCAAGTTTTGATATTCCATGAAATATCCTTGAAACCTTATGCAATCTCTGTCTTGAATCCTCGATTGCTTTCTGATGCGGACACAAGCGCATTCAAAGTGTACCAACGAAGAAAGCGTCAACCACAAGTGCCGTCCTTGTGGATAGGCGACTATTGAGGAGCTGAAGACCTTTCACATGTGATTGGACATATAGAAGACCCCACTCAGGGAAGACACATGTGAAGGAAGATTGGAGAAAGAAGACCGAGCGGCCGAACTTCCCCGCACTTATGTTATTTGCGCGTTTTTGCTTAGTTAGGGGTCTTTTAGTAATTTTATGTCTTTATTAGGGCTCTTTTAGTAATGTTATGTCTTTACTTGCTTATTCTAGGGGTATTTTAGTACTTTTATGTCTTTATTTGCTTATTTAAGTGGGTTAAAGCCCTAGATACGAATTTCAACTATTAATTAATGAAAAGCAAACCCTTTAGTTGCCTCCTTCCTCTCTTCTCTCTAATGGTGCTTCTTCTCTTCCCTTGATCTTCCTCTTCTAATTTCTTCTTGTGCCCCTCCAACTTCTTCAAGGTAATTATTTCCTTCTTTCTATTTTTCAGTTTTGGCTATTCCTTCTTCGATCAAAATCTTGAGAACCGATCTAAACCCTAAACCCCCAAATTCTCAAATCCCTAATCTGAAAAAACTTCTTGGTTCTTCGGACTAGTGATCTTCATTGATCGACTGGGTGTGACCATGCAAGATCAGGAGGTTTCATCCCTCGCCGGATCCAACCTAAGTAATACTTGAATGCCATACTCCATAGTTGTGATGATGGCCCGCTCCATTGCATGTTTCCTTTATGATTTTCTCAATTATGTTCATAATTAGGGCTGTCCTGCGTCAAATTTGGTATCAAAGCATAGGCTTGCATGGTTTTTGTCTAGATCGAGTTATCAAATTAGGGTTTTGATTTTTAGGTTTAATTTTGAAAAGTTCCAGATTTAGAAAGTTTTCAATTTTAGAAACTTTCCAGATTTTCAGATTTAGAAAGTCTCCAGATTTAGAAACTTTCCAGATTTAAAAACTTTCCAAATTTAGAAACTTTCCAGATTTAGAAAGTTTTCAATTTTAGAAACTTTCCAGATTTCCAGATTTAGAAACTTTCCAGATTTAGAAAGTTTTCAATTTTAGAAAGTTCCTAATCTGGAAAATTTTCCAGATTTGAGTGTTTCCTGTTTCAACTTAATTGTGTCAGTTCATAGTAGTTTTGCATTCATCGCATTCATCTTGAAAGTCATAACACCTAGTAGTCGAGTTGGGTAGAGTTTGGTTCAAGTCTTCATTGTATGCCCACGAGAAGAGGTAGAGGTTTCGGACTTCAACCTACCATGAATAACGGCAGGTTATCGAGCAACTTGCTCAATTAATACAAAAGATAACCGCCACAGAGCGGGTCAGCGTGAGTTTGCCGCCTTGAGTACCAAATTACCACTACCATGACTAAGGTCGAGCAACTAGAGGCGTCCCAAAGGAAAACCCCATGTGGTATGATGCGCACTCCCAGTGGGAGGAATCGTTGAAGAACGCGCTGCCACTCGTGGTGGTAGTGAGGATAGAGATCGTGGTAATGGTCGTGGTGTGGTGTGAGAGGCACGAGCCACATGTGATTATCAAGACCGCTATGATCCAGATGAGCGTGCGATGAAGAGTGTGAGAGTTGAGGCCCCGAGTTCTGATGGGCGCTTGGATCCTAAGGCATTCCTTGATTGGGTTGCTGACATGGACCACTACTTTGAGTGGTATGGCATGTCGGAAAACCGTCAAATGCGGTTTGCTAAGATGAAGCTTGTGGGTCAAGCCAAACTCTTTTGGACCAACACCGAGCGTAGGATAGAGAGAGTTGGTAGAGCCCCTATCACACATTGGTATGAGATGAAAGAGAAGTTGAAGGAGAAGTACCTTCCTCTCTCATACCGTCAGAAGCTCCTTGACCAATGACAATCCTTACGCCAAGGGTCAATGTCTGTCGCTGACTACATCGCTAAATTTGAAGAGTATATGATGCGATGTGATATCCGAGAAGATCCTCTAGTAACGCTCTCGTGTTTCAAGACGGGCCTTTGTGCGGATCTTCAGCGCGAGCTTATGACTCGGCCCTTAACGGACTTGGATGAAGCATATCAAGTCGTGCAGGAGTTAGAGCAATATCTGAAGGCTCCTGTCATTCGTCGTTTTGAGTCCCGAGACTCCAGTGCTAGATCTAGTTCCCAGGGAACTAGACCTAATATTGGTAGTCAACCTGGGCACAGGCGACCATTCAGCTTAGGCCTGGGAGGACAAGGGCAAAGGGTTCTTGGTGCCGGTCCTAGTAACATGAGCCAAGTGAGGTCTTATGAGTATGGCAATCTTGGTCACATGTCTAATCGGTGTCCTACGAAGAGCCGTAGGAGAACCTTAGTTATAGGCGAGTCCCACGAGGGTGGAGATGACCAGGGTGACTATGAAGTTGAAGAGTATCACCCTGAAGGAGGACTTACTGATGAAGAAGATGGAGAAGCAATGCTTGTAGTAGTCAGGCGTGTGCTAGCTCAGTCTAGAAGTAGTGTTGACTGGCGTCGAAGCACTATCTTCTACACTATTGCCAAGTGTGATGAAAAGAATTGTAAGGTGATAGTGGACAGTGGAAGTTGTCAGAATGTGATTTCCACTAGCACCTTAGATCGCTTAAAACTGAAATCCACACCTCATCCAGACCCGTATAAAGTTTCTTGGGTTGACAAGACATCCCTACCTGTCACCCAGCAATGTCTAGTCCCCATCGAGTTTGGCCCATACAAAGAGTTCCTGTGGTGTGATGTTTTACCAATGGATGTGGGACATGTTATCCTAGGTAGACCGTGGCTATTCGATAATGATGTCACGATCTTTGGCCGTTCGAATGCGTGTACTTTTATGTATAACGGTAAAAAGATCAAACTTAATCCCATGCCACCTGAGAATACACTAGGGAAGAAGAAGGATGAGAAGACAAGTGAGCTTTAGAGGAATGGGGAAATCCAAACCTAAGTCTCTACATATAATCGGCCGCAAGAGAGTTTGAAAAAGAGGCTAAGGAGGATTCTATGGTGTATGCCCTTGTGGTAGAGAGATTACACAGGGTTCCATTAGAGTTGCCCGTGAGGTGACCTCCTTGGTCTGAAGGAATACGGTGATGTATTTCTTGAAGACTTACCGAATAAGTTGCCACCTATAAGGACATACAAAGATGCCATTGATTTTGTCCCGGGTCTACTTTACCGAACCTTCCTCACTACTGGGATGAACCTGCAGAGCATGCGAGTTGAAGAAGCAAGTTGATGAGCTTCTCGCAAAAAGGTTTCATCCAAGAGAGTATGAGCCCGTGTGCCGTGCCTGCATTGTTGACGCCAAAGAAAGACGGCACGTGGCGCATGTGTGTGGACAGCTATGCCATAAACAAAATTACTGTTAAGTATAGGTTTCCTATACCTAGACTTGATGATATGCTTGACATGATGGCAGGTCCACTATATTCTCTAAGATAGACCTCAAGAGTGGATATCACCAAATCCGTACACGCCCAGGAGATGAGTGGAAGACGGCGTTTAAGACGAAAGATGGGCTTATGAGTAGTTGGTCATGCCCTTCGGCTTGACTAACACACCCAGTACTTTCATGCGGGTGATAACACAAACTTTGAGGCCGTTCATGGAAAAATTCCTAGTGGTGTACTTGGACGATATTCTTATTTATAGTACCACTAAGGAATCACACCTTGAACATTTAAAGAAGGTCTGTAGTGTCCTTAGGAAGGAAAAATTGTACGCTAATCTTAAGAAATGTGCATTCATGTCTAGCCAAGTTGTGTTCTTAGGATTTATAGTGTCATCTGAAGGAATGCGCGCAGACCCTGAAAAAGTCAGGGCCATAGTTGAGTGGCCCGAACCAAGGAACATTTATGAGGTGCGAAGCTTTCACGGCCTAACAACTTTTTATCGTCGGTTCATTAGGGGTTTTAGCACGATCATGGCTCCCATTACCAAGTGCATGAAAAAGGGAGAGTTCGTGTGGTCTAAAGCCGCAGTCAAGGCTTTTAAAGAAATTAAGGGCAAGATGGTGGAAGCTCCTGTCATGCGTCTACATGACTTTTCTAAAGTCTTTGAAATAGCGTGTGATGCGTCTGGTGTCGGTATAGGTGGAGTGTTGAGTCAAGAAGGACGCCCAGTGGCCTATTTCAGTGAGAAACTGAATGAGGCAAAACAAAAATACTCCACTTACAACAAAGAATTTTATGCGGTAGTGCAATCCCTGAGACATTGGCGACACTATCTCCTACCGCAAGAATTCGTTTTGTTTTCTGACCATGAGGCTTTGAGATATTTGCATTCTCAGAAGAAACTTAACCCAAGGCATGCCAAGTGGGTAGCGTTTCTTCAGGAATATTCGTTTGTTTTGAAACACAAGGCCGGGGTTGAAAATAAACCAGCGGATGCCCTTAGAAGGAGAGTGGCGTTGCTCAACTCTTTGAGTGTAGAGGTAGTCGGATTTGAGCAACTGAAAGATGAGTACCCCATATGTCCTGATTTTGGGGGTACTTATGCGTCGCTCTCTAGTGACCAGCATATTATGGGTGAATATATTCTTAAAGATGGCTTTCTTTTCAAGGGAGACAAACTTTGTATTCCCCGTATGTCCCTTCGTGAATTCCTCATCTGGGAGCTTCATTCAGGAGGGATAGCTGGCCATTTTGGTCGTGATAAGACCATTGCCCTCGTGGAAGATCGTTTCTATTAGCCAAGTCTCAAGCGAGACGTAGCCAAAGTTTTAGGGCAGTGTCGAACATGTCAGCTGGCAAAGCAAAGAAAGCAAAATACCGGGCTATACACGCCATTGCCAGTGCCACATGCTCCGTGGCAGAACATTAGTATAGACTTCGTGCTTGGGCTTCCCAAGACTATAAAAAAGCACGATTCCGTTTTTGTTGTTGTGGACCGTTTTTCTAAAATGGCGCATTTCCTCCCATGTTCGAAAACGTCGGATGCGTCTCATGTTGCTCGTCTCTTTTTTGATGGTGTGGTGCGTCTCCATAGGTTACCTAAAACCATAGTGTCTGATTGTGATGTTCGATTTACTAGCTATTTTTGGAAGACTGGCACATTATGGGAACTCGTTTGCAATTTTCTACTGCTTACCACCCACAAACAGATGGTCAAACTGAAGTGGTAAACCGTAGCCTTGGAAATCTTTTATGTTGTCTAGTGGGTGAACATGTTAAGACTTGGGACCTAATTTTACCAATCGCTTTTGAACTTGCTTATAATGGGTCGGTTAATAGATCTGAGGGTTGAGTCCTTTTGAAATTGGAAGTGGTTATAAACCTAGAATGCCCATAGATCTCTTACCCATGTCTCATTACCCAAAGGTCTTACGAGTCGGCCGATGCATTTGCACGCCATATTCATGATTTGCATACACATATTAGACAAATACGTTAAATAAGAGCAATGATGATTATAAAGTTTCAGCTGATTCTCATCGTAGAATGCAAGAATTTCAAGAAGGAGACTATGTAATGGTGCGAATAAGGCCAGAGCGATTCTCTCAAGGATCTGCTAAAAAATTACAAGCGCGTAGTGCTGGACCATTCAAGATATTACAAAAGGTTGGGTCCAACGCGTATCGGATTGACCTTCCACCTGAAATGAGCATTAATTCAACTTTTAATGTGGAAGATCTAGTCCGTACCCATACTCCCATTGTTGATACATCGTCCCTTTCATGGCCTTTTTCTGAGTTTGCTACTCAACCCTTTCCACTACTTCCTCCACCCATTACCCATAAAGAAGAAATTGAGGAAATCTTAGATGACGAGATAGTATCCACGAGAGATGGAGGTTTCCAAAGGTATCTTGTCAAGTGGAAGAACAAACCATCGTCTGAATCTACGTGGCTGTCGAGCGACGCATTGCAGGGTATTGATCCAGATCTGCTAGAGCGCTACAAAAGTTTCAACTCGTCGGAGTCGAGTTTTTCTCACCCGAGGGGAATTGATACGGACCCAAGCGCATTCAAGGTGTACCAACGAAGAAAGCGTCAACCATAAGTGCCGTCCTTGTGGATAGGCGACTATTGAGGAGCTGAAGACCTTTCACATGTGATTGGACATATAGAAGACCCCACTCAGGAAAGACACATGTGAAGGAATATTGGAGAAAGAAGACCGAGCGGCCGAACTTTCCCGCACTTATGTTATTTGCGCGTTTTTGCTTAGTTAGGGGTCTTTTAGTAATTTTATGTCTTTATTAGGGGTCTTTTAGTAATGTTATGTCTTTACTTGCTTATTCTAGGGGTATTTTAGTACTTTTATGTCTTTATTTGCTTATTTAAGTGGGTTAAAGCCCTAGATACGAATTTCAACTATTGATTAATGAAAAGCAAACCCTTTGGTTGCCTCCTTTCTCTCTTCTCTCTAATGGTGCTTCTTCTATTCCCTTGATCTTCCTCTTCTAATTTCTTTTTGTGCCCCTCCAACTTCTTCAAGGCAATTATTTCCTTCTTTCTATTTTTCAGTTTCGGCTATTCCTTCTTCGATCAAAATCTTGAGAACCGATCTAAACCCTAAACCCCCAAATTCTCAAATCCCTAATCCGAAAAAACTTCTTGGTTCTTCGGACCAGTGATCTTCATTGATCGATTGGGTGTGACCATGCAAGATCGGGAGGTCTCATCCCTCGCCGGATCCAACCTAAGTAATACTTGAATGCCATACTCCATGGTTGTGATGATGGCCCGCTCCATTGCATGTTTCCTTTATGATTTTCTCAATTATGATGATTACTACTAGAATTTTAGATCATTTATTCCTTTTATTTCCGCTGTTTAATTATGTTCATGAGCATGCATCATAATTAGGGCTGTCCTGCGTCACTTTCATCTCTTCCTCGGTTTCTGTTAACTGTTCCTCACGCATCTATTGAAAATCCTTGTTTTTTGCTGATATTTTCATGCGACAGAGTGTATTTGAGTAACTGACATATTGCTGCTCTGGTTCATAACATCGAGAAGGGCGTTGATAGGGATCGCTATGAAGCACATAGGAGGACGGTAAGACTTGGGATAATATGAATAATGACTATAATATTTATAACCGGGATAAGAATCAGGTATTCAGGAGATGAATATGGATGGCCATACTAAACATGGGAGTCCGGAATCAGAATAATCATACAAAGCATATGAATATCTTCCTTTCATCGACATTTCTTATAGAAAACATGTGCTGAACTTTAGGTTTGAGCTTTGATGGATTTGGGGAATGGGTTTCTGATGAATTTGAGGAATGGATTTCTGATCAATTTGGGGAATGGGTACGTTTTGATATGATGGGCATGCAGTTTTGGGGGGAAGGGAAAATGGTTTGATGGGATGGGCTCGGCTTAGAAGGTTTGGGAAAGAAGGGGAGCATGTTGATGGGGAAATATGGGGACGGGTGAAAAAGGAAGAATTAAAGAAGAGGGAGATGGTTTTTGGAGGGAAAGGGAGGGGATAAATAAAAGGAGGAGAGAAGATAGAGCAAGAGAGGAAAAGTCTCTAGTTCCCAAGGCATGAGAACTTGCGTTGATGCCAATTAATGCAAATCCCAAATGGTTCAGATAAAATAAAAACAAGATTGTAGGGAAGAACCCAACCATCCACTAGCCAAGTGCTAGGGATCACACCCCCCTCTCTTTTCCATAAAATGGAACCAAAAAGAGGAGCCTTGAATCTTTTTTTTTTTTTTTTTTAAATAATATCTTAAATCCTTTGTTACAAGTAAGGAGTTCTTTTTAGTTTATATGGAATCCGACAACTAAGAAAGCCCTAATAAAATAGCAAATGACCAAATTGCCCTTGAATCCCATCACCACCATATGGACCTTATATACATTGGCCATAACCCAGCGGCGGAATTGCATGATCTTGGCTTGTTTGAAAGCTAACTTAATAGGTTATCGAATGGGACCAATTTCATCTCATTCTGACATTGTTAAATGCCCAGAAAATGGCCCACAAAGAATGTGATGAAAATACAAATGGGGAATTAGTTTAACTAGCCCTAACTCTAACAATTAACTGGAAGGTTACTAATATGTCAGAGTGCACATCCAAACCATTCATCTTCCTTCAGACCAATCTTGTCCCTCAAAAGTGGTTGAGATACTTGACCAGGACACTTGGGTGGGGCTGATCTTTGATTGATCAGCTTGTGGGTCCTAGATGTATCCTCGGATTGATTGTGTATGGTCTTGGATGCATCACCATGTCTCAAAAACCTTTGTCACATGGCTACTCCATCTTTGTTTTCCAGGTCACATGCAGATGGAGATAATTCTTTGGCTGATAAAAATGGTTGATGTTGAGGCAATAGGAAATAATCCGTAATCTATTTAGAAAAAGGAAAGTGATCTGTAAAAATGGAATACCCTTCTTCTGGTGCAGGGGAGCTAACTGCACCTGTGTTCCCCTTTTTCTAGCTGGCTTCAAGCAAAATGTCTATTATGAAAGGATGTGTTTTTGCTTTTCTTAATGTATACAACTATGCATGCAACTATACCTATGGGTGGTGTTTATAAAGCTACAAAATATGCACATTTGTTTTATTTAAGAAGGAACCTCCTGTGATATGATGCAATCCAATAGTCTTCATAGGGTTGAATGATACCTCCATGAAGGAAATGTACCTATAAGTTTTGAAGTCTCTGGAGAGTACTTGGACTGATGTACATAAGTCTGTATGGTTGATCTTTTTCCTTGGTATGAATAGTAGCTGTTGAATATAGAGATTAATGTTGTGGAACTTGATGCAATATAATTGGATTTTGTACTACTTCGATTGGGTATTATGAGATAGTGTACAGTGTTGTCCCTGCTGTTATTTTCACAAGTTGTTCCGTTCTTTGTTTTCTATGGGAAAAATCCATCTTCAACCAAACCATTTCTCTATTTCAGGTATATCAATGAGTTACTTGAATGTATTTTCCTTGCTGCTAAAGATGAGAGGAGTAAAGAGGCCGGACATGATAAGTCAACTGATGTAACCAGTCATCATTCTGTTACCACAGGAGCTTCGAATCAATCCAGTGACATGGCATTGGCATTGGCAATGGCAAAAATTACTAATCATGGAGAAATGTCCCAGGCTGATTGTGTGCATGATATGCATTCACGTCCAGCAGATTGGGCAAGGAGTTTGGATGCTGCAACGCAGAGAAGAACCCAAGTTCTTGCTCCCGAAAATCTTGAAAACATGTGGACTAAAGGAAGAAATTATAAAAATAAAAGTGACAGTCATGTTAGAATAGGAACTTCAGGACCGGTAAAGAAGACTTCAGGAACCATTAGCACCAGTGCGCATGTTGGAAACACAGGGAATGAAAAGTTAACTGACAAACATGGAAGTCCAACAAGAACAGAAGATAAATTTGTGGTGCGGGTAAAGCATGGGTTGTCTCATTCTCAAGTAAGTGGAGAGGTACATGTCAAACCTCATTTATCTCAAGATCTGAACAAGGGACCATCTTTTGAGGGAGGTCACCTTGTTAATGAATGGAAGGAGCATACCAACCAAGCTGCTGAAGGCAACATGAGACTGCTTAAGCGTTCCAATAGTACTTCTGCCTTGAAAAGTCTCCCTGATATTGACAAAACACTTATAGGAGAAACTGGGGAGGCTTTGGGTGCCAAGGAGTTACGTAACCCACATTTGGACTTCCAGAAGGAAGAAGGGTCCAGTGGTGTGAGTGTCTCTGAAGTGGTTCTCCACGGTGAAGGATCCTTGCATGTCCCCAAGCTCAAATGTCGGGTGAGTAGCTTCTTACATCAATTTGTGTATTTCACTCTTTCTCAGTGAACTATCATCCTTTTAAAAAGGAAAAAAGACGAAGAAGAAGAAGAAGAAGGTTGGTGAACTGTTATCTTTGTTCTGCCTTTAACTCATGATTCAGTGTGCAGCATCTGCTTTACTGGAATCTTTTTAGAATGCATCCTCTATTTTTTATTTTTTATTTACCATGGATTTGAGGATACCTGTTATTATACTTTCTTTCAGATAAGCATTGATAAAGTTACTTTATCTAAAGATCAGATGGCTTAATGATAGGCTGGTTCTAGAATCTAGAGTTTGACCCACATTGCTTGTACTTGTGCCTGAAGTCTTATGCCTGGTTGCATGTGTATAATTTGCACTAGTACATATATAAATACCAGTAGCTCTTTTTAAAGTCCTTAATTTTATTTTTTTTTGGAAACCAATGCTACAAGTTTTACGTGCCTGTTTTTTTTTTTTTTTTTGGGAATCCTTAAATCAGAAAAGGAAGCAAATCCTTTTCCATTTCAAATGTTTGTTTAGCAACGTGAATTTCTACAGAAATGCATGTCTTTTTCCATTCCCATTGTTTGTTTTGCCTTTTTGAATGCGTAAATCTACCTAAACCAAGATAAAGTGCAATAATGACAACTTTAAACATTGCATCAGAGGTCATAGCATTTTCCCACCAATTGAGAAATACTGTGGTTTCTATTGGGGAAATGGTTTTACGCACCTTTCGAGTTTTGAGTAATATTGTGGAAAAGGACACTGATTCAACAGTTTTCTCTACTTCTGCAAAAGGGTCAAATGTCCCATAAGTGGAAATCAATTGATTTTCCACAGATTTCCAGGGTTTTCTCTCTAAACAAACATGCCCTTTTTTTTTTGAAAGGTAATGAGGATTTTATTAAGAGACCCATGAACTGGAAAGGAAACATGCCCTTAGTGTTGGTATCTTGAGAAAGATGAAATGGTTAAGGTCACGGTAGCTTCATTAACATCTTTACTTTCATGTTTCTATCTTATATGAACCTTTTAATTTATCTTTTACAATGTATCTTTGCTTCATATCATAATGCTTACAATTTTCTATAGGTCGTGGGAGCATATTTCGAGAAGATTGGGTCAAAATCTTTTGCAGTGTATTCAATTGCTGTGAGAGATGCAGAGAATAAGACCTGGTTTGTGAAAAGAAGGTACTTCTCTTTTGAAATACTTTTTGACCTCGTTTGTGAAAAGAAGATACTTATCTTTTGAAATACTTTTATCTTAGCTATGTTTATCTTAGGTTGAGCAAATTTTTTGTCCTCTAGCATTCCTTCTGACCACAGTTATTTTCTCATGAATCCTGTTGGTAGTCATATATTTTCTAAAATCCTTGGGACTAAGTCTAAGACAGTTCCTAAAATGTCTTTCTGCATCAGAATGGAGAGTTCTACATTTGGGAATTTTGACTGATATTTTATGACTTACTGTCTGCAGATACAGAAACTTTGAGCGACTCCATCGGTATCTTAAAGATATACCAAATTATACATTACAGTTGCCTCCAAAGAGGTTTCTTTCATCAAGCATCGAGGATTCTTTTGTTCACCAGCGGTGTATTCTGCTTGACAAATATTTGCGAGTGTGATATAGTTTCCCTGCTTTGCATTCCTTCGATTGTGTATCGGTTCTGTCAGGCAGCTTTCTGATATGTTCTTTCTTTCAGGATCTTTTGTCAATAGCCAATGTTGCAGAACAACATGAAGTGTGGGATTTTTTAAGTGTTACCTCAAAGGTATGCAGCCATTCAACATATTGATTTCTGCAATCCTGAGTCCTGTCACTTCTGGTGGACATGCACATGTTTGTATCTTTAGGCACATTTAGGTTCTTTTAAACGTGAACAATAGTTGCCACCCTCTAATCCTTCATATTGTTTTGTTCCGAAGAATTATGCTTTTGGAAAATCTACCTCAGTGATGAAGACATTGGCGGGTATGTGGTTCTCTTTGGTTGCTTTCAATTATTTCCATTTGTCTATTTTCCATTCAGCATTTTATATTATGTCTATTCCTCTGTAGAGCTTCACTAAGCCCAAACGTGTGTACTAGAAATACCATATACACTCCACCATATGTGCCACTGTGGCCGAAAGGTGCAATATTCAAATCATGAAATAGGTGGGTCTGACCAAGGTGTACCAAAATGGTTACGTGTCGGCCATAATGGCTGATTTGTACTAGTAATGGCCAAGGCGGGGTGTGGGAGAAAAAAGGAACCACAACGGCTGTTGCAGTCCCCATATCGGCTGTTACGGGCTATAACGGCCGTTATGGCCCTGTGACAGCGAAGCAAACAAAAAAGAAGAAAAAAAATATCCAAAAAAGAGTAAAAAACAAATACTTAGCTCTCTTCTTCTTCTTCTTCTTCTACTCTGCTGCGCTAGCCCTGCGGTTTCTTCTCCTTCTTCATTCTTCTACCTGCGATTTGCATCTGCTTCATTTTTGGGACCGTTCCCTAAAAGCTAGCAAAACAGATGGATGACATGAATATACTACACATACATTGCAGTGGGCTCCATGATCAGGGCCTCACCCACAGACGCGGATTGCCTACTAACGTTGCCAGTAGCTAGTCACTACTGGATGGTGCTTTGTGGGCCCCACCACGATGTATTCGTTTTATCCGTGCTGTCCATCCATTTTGCCAGATCATTTTATGGCATGAGCAAAAAAATGAGGCAGATCCAAATCTCAGGTGGACCACACCACAGGAAACAGTGGTGATTGAGCGACCACCATTACAAGCTTCTTTGGGGCCACAAGATTTGGATCAAGCTGATATTTGTGTTTTCCCTTTGTCCAGGTCTGTGTGATGTAATCAACAGGTTGGATGGCAAATAAACATTACAATGGACCCTAGGAAGTTTTTAATGGTGATCATTCAATCACCACTGTTTTCTGTCATGTGGTCCACCCAAGAATTGAATCTGCCTCATTTTTGGGCTTATGCAATAAAATGAGTTGGCAAACTGTATGGACTATGTGGATAAAATGTATGCATAATGGTGGGGCTCATAGAGCACTGTTTAGTAGCATCCCTGCCCTAAAATTTTTGGGCTCATGCCAAAAAATATCGAGGCATGGATACAACACACATCGAAGTGGGCCCCATGTTTAGGGCCTCAATCATTAGTGGTCCACTTGAGATTTGGATATGCCTCATTTTTAGATCATGACGTAAAATGAGTTGGCAAAACAGATGGATCGGCATGGATATACAACACATACATCGAGGTGGGCCCATGTACAGGGCCTTAAGAAATTGTACATGTAGTCAATTTTCGAAATATCGGTATCACGTTATGTATCACACCCTTGGGATACGGATACGTATTGGTTATCATATGGGATATATCGGTTGTATCGCGTAATATATCGTTGTTGTTGGAAACATGGGGAAACATTAGAAATTGGTCGATTTTTTCAATGAAATTTTAGTGATTGTTAAAAAAGACATCAATACATACTTACAAATCAAAACATCACAAAAAACAAGTGCACATAATAGGTTTTCTTTATTTGGAGTCCTAATCTATGCGTTGTTTAACTGAATTGATGCAAGTATATTCAAAATTTATTCATATAATTTATAAATGTAAGAAGACGTGTGGAAACACAAGCAATACATTCAAAAGCAAAATAAGAATCACTAAATCAGGTTACATACATGTTTGATTTTATGTTTGGACACAAATTGCAACCAATTTGCGAAAAGTTGAGAAACTTTTATTTTTATTTTTCAAAATTTTGCAACTTGGTCATTCTCCAAATCTCAAAATCGAAGCTCCCAATCCATGGTTTTTCATGCAAAACATGACAAAACATGGATTTGTAACAATTTGACAATGATTTAACATGATTTACAGAAAAAAAGGATCAAAAAAAAATGCTCACCGGATTGAACATGTGGGATATATCCCACTATTTGTGCGTTTCGTATCGCACAGGTGGGATACAAGAAATATCGTGGGATATATCAGCCGATATCGTCGATATTTAAAACATTGCATGGGGTATATAGTAACTCAAAATTAACCAATTAAATTATGGGAATGTTGTTGCTAAGTCACAATCCTAAATCAAATTGTTTGAATGATTTTAATTGCTGATTTTGTTTTTTGAACCATATTTTAACCATAATTTGCAGACACTTGGTTTTTGAAATATGACAATTTGATATTTTTTTTCCCTGTCCAATAAATGTCCACTGATCTGTTAGTGAGATAAGTGCCAATAGATTGTATGAATTTGAGGCCGATTTAGCGCATCGAGTGTTCGACCAAATCAGCCCCGAATCGGCAACACTATTCGCCTGAATTTAATTCAATTTTTTCTTAAGATCTATTGGGAAAAATGATATCAAATTGTTAGGTATATGAATTACATAATAAGACACAAAAGTCTTTAGACTCTGATGTTGAAATGAAATGTACATGAGTCACGAAGTATTTAATAAACTAACACTATAAATAATAGTTAACCCTGCAAATGTGAAATGTTTTAGTATTGCATTCATTCTAATAAATTTATCATTGATATTATATAGTTAGAAATTAAATGTAGAAGGTTTCGAGTCAGTCTCAGGTTGTTAGGTTCATAATTTCATCAGACGGCCCGATACAATATTCTCATCAATGAGTGGACTGCTACACTACCATAAACAAGTTCAAAATAATAATAATAAATTCAAATTTGGAATATTTACATTTTTCTGGATTTTTCGAATATTTTCTACAAGTCTTTGAGGAAAAAATTTTCAATTGATACGGGGGTGTATCGGCTGTTACACCCTTTGTATCGGCTGTTATGCTGATACCTTGTATTAATAACAGTGGTGACCATTATGGCCACCGGTACTGATACAGACTACCTTAGGTCTTACCCTGGAGATCTTCTCACCCAGAAAGAAAACTGGTCCACTCAGTAGGTGGGCGACTATATTAGGAACAAGTAGATGGACCCGGCTTTGTTGGATCCCTGACCGTGGGGCCCACCTTGATATATGTGTATTATATCCACGCCGTCCATACATTTCGCCAAATCATTTTAGCACATGAACCCAAAAATGTGGCAAATCCAAATCTCATGCAGACCACATTTAAGGAAATAGTGGTGATTGAACATTAAAAACTTTGTTGGCCACTGGTTTTGGATCAAGCTGATATTTGTGTGGTCACTTCATCTAGTTTTGTGTGACCTTATCAACAGGATGGATGGCAAATAAACATTCTGGTGGCCCCCAAAAAGTTTTTAATGGTGGGCGTTCAATCACCACTGCTTCCGGTGGTGTGGTCCACCTGAGATTTGGATCTGCTGCATTCTTGGGCTCATGCCCTAAAATGATCCAGTGAAACATATGGATGGTGTGGATATAATACACATACATCATGGTGGGCCCCACAGTCTAGGATCCACAGACCCCCGTCCCAGGTGGACCAGTTACAAAACTTCAGCTAATTTTTTCTCAGCCATGCATTTAAAAATAAACTGTGTCCCACCTGACTGGTGGACTGACCTGATTCTGGGTCCAGGGCATCTACAAATTGGTACCTCTGATGGATGTATTAGGTCTCCTACCTATGTGCCATGGTGGTGCATGGGTGACGTGTACATGAGTTGCCTTATATGCACGTGTGGTCTTAGCAAAGCACTGCTTTGCCATGAATACATTGAAAAAAAACTGGGAGTTGAACAGGGCACTGCGGCTGCTTAGTATACACGTTGTTGTATGCGGATTCAAAACGGTTAATGTGTTGTTGATGCAGGGGTGGCAGTGGGACTGGTTTGGGATGCCCAGACCAGGTCACCAGGCTTTGCCAACCTGACATTGAAGGCACTATTAGTGACTATTTTCAAGACCTCCATGTGAACAACTATAAGCAATTGAAGGTTTTAGGTGTGCATGTTAAGCAATAATTAGAAGCAAATGCATATGATGTTTTAGTTTAACCACTTATGAATGAAAGACTTGCCAGTTCTCAATGAAGCGCCATTTGTCATTTCATTTTTCCATACTGAAGCAAACGTGGTAATGAACCATGCTCACCTTCTTAATCAGATCATAGACCTGAGTGATAACCGTTGTAATTGTGTCTCTTGGCTTGTTATAGAATGCTAGAGAGAATATAATGCCTGCATGATGGTGCTATTTTTCTGGTCAATGTTCCTGCTGGTTAGCCTTCATGTTAGTTCCTTGAGTTCCAACTCCAAAAGTAATTACTGATGTCCCAATTGGTTAATTTTTATTCCTTTTTATCTTTCACAGTCAATGTGGATGATGCTATGGATGATATTGTTCGCCAAGTCAAAGGGGTTTCGGATGGTCTATTGCGCAAAGTTTCTGGATCTTCTTCATTACCTTATACAACTCCTACAGTAGCAGAAAGGCACCTGGCTTTGTCTTGGAATGAAGAGGAGATTGGTAAACATAGCTCAAGCCACAGTAATATGGAGACATCTCATAGCTTATCTGATGAGGAAAGTACAAAAGATGAGGTGCATGATGAGGCGGCTTCTGCTGCACTAATTCATGGATGGCACTCAGACAATGAATTGACCTCAAAAGGCTTCCCACCTCGGGTGATAAAGCGTTTTGAAGAATCCAAAAGCTTGGCTTCTGGGAGAAGCCAACAGTTGGGGATGAAATTTGAGAGGTTTGGTTTGGATGGGTATTTAGCAATGAATGCTTTGGCAACCTCTAATCTTCTAGAGGATCCAGTTGGAGTGCCACCAGAGGTATAATGAATTCTTTATTATTATTTATTTATTTATTTATTTATTTTGAGAGAATGAGACTTTTATTGAGAAAAGCAAAACAAAACTACAAAAAGATAGCGGCGGAGAGGAGGTGACCTGGAAGCTACCCAAGAAAATCAAAATTACAATCCCACAATTTAGGAGAACAAGAGGCCCATTCATTAATTAACGACCTTGCCCTAAGGGATGTGGCCTCCACTGATTTCCTAGCACTGTTGAAACATCTAGCATTTCTTTGATTAGTGTTTTTTTTTTTTATTGGCAAAGTTATCTTCTCTCTCTCTCTCTCTCTCTCTCTCTCTCTCTCTCTCTCTCTCTCTCTCTCTCTCTCTCTCTCTCTCTCATAAAAAAAGAAAAATAGTAACAAAAAGATTAATTAAATTTTTTTTTTTTTAAAGAGAAAAAGAAAAAAAGGCACACTTACGCCTTCCAGAGTTTATTTTATCATTTGATGATGATGATGCTGAACTTGCTAATCCTAAATTGCCAGTTATTTATATGCATCTGCTTCTTTACTGCTGTAGTTGAAGGATTTTTTAGGAGGTTGAGTGAGTTGTTTGAATCGGGTAAATAAATCTTTATGAGATTTCTTAAAGAAAACCATCTCATCTTTGAGAATACTTCTTTCATATGTTCACTGCCTAAAAGTACCTAGCCGGTGATGCTTTGATGACCTCAACTACAATGTCTCCTAGGTCTGTATTTCAAATGGTTTTTTGGGGGTGAACTTATATTTCATCTTCCTGATAAGAGTTCCTTTTAGGCTTCTTTTTTGTTTTTTCCCTTAATGATACTTCAACACCCTAAGATACAAGTTGTCTTGGTTAACAGACCCACAGGAAGCTTGTTTGGGGGAGTGTTGCACAATGTTTTATTATTATTATCTAGAATTCCAATGAATATAACATTTTTTGAAATTTTTAGACAGCATGAATAAATTAGAAATTTGGGCTGTACAACTGAATCAAAGAACCGTATCAGGAATCCCAATTTTTATTGCAATCTATTCTTTAAGATCATGTTGTTTGGGTTCTGATTGTTTTATATCTGTCACATATGTAGTTTTGGAGGTACTGATAATGATGCTCTGATTATTATTATTTTGCAGTGGACACCGCCTAATGTAAGTGTACCACTGTTGAATTTAGTCGATAAGATATTTCAGCTTAAGCGAAGAGGTTGGCTAAGGTGAGCCATCTTATATCTTGCTTCACTGGTGCTTTTTTTTTTTTTTTTGTTAGTATATATATATATATATATATATATATATATATATATATATATATATATATATATATATAATAAATGGCAACTTCAATTTATTAAAGAGAGCCAAAGGCTCAGAAAAAGCCAAACAAAAGGGGGATGATGAGAGATCATCCAACGAACAATGAAGAATCAGGTCCCCATAACTGATAAAAGATAAACCATTACAACTGACAAATGCTTTTGAAATCAAAGCCCAAGAGATGGCCCAAACTTCCTGCCAAGAGCTGGAAATGTTGCTGGAAGTTTTATTGGTCCACTCTTTTCGGATGGCCAATAAGTTTTAACATAGAAAAGAAGAAGAAGAAGAAGGGGGAGTTTCAAGAGAGGAAAGGGTTGTGTAGAAAATACCCAAGCTCTCACACCCTAATATTATTATAATCAACCATAATGAACAAAAAAAAAAAAAGGAATTGTGTTGAGTTGAGTAGGAGTGTTCGAAGTATTGTTATTGTTACAAGTTTCGCTAACTGGGGATACAGAAACAATATTGATATCGTCGATAATATTGCTGATTTCCAGAAATGCGGGGAAATATTGGGGAAACATGGGGGAAACAATGGAAATGTTCAGTGAAAATTTAGAGCATGCTAAAATACACATATCGTAAGAAGTCGGTCCAATAGTAGCACAACAAATACAATTACTTAAATCTTATTAAACCAATTAACAAGCAAACAAACGTGCATAATGCATTCATACATTATACATCCATGCATAAGCATAGAAACATAGTACACGTCTATGATGATCCAACCATCCATCCCATCTAAGCATCCATCCATCACATCCATCTAACCATCTCTTCCAATCATCCAAATATCCATCTATCCCATCTATCCATCCATCCAAACAATTTTTTAATAAATAGATTTTTTACGATATCGATACATCGGCGATAATATCGAAATATTGCTAATACATTGATGATATAAGCGACACCTGGAATTTACACAATCGAAAATATTGATAATGAATTGCCGATATCGATATTTTGGTGATACAAGCAACACCTGAAATTTACACAATAAAAAATATTAGTGATATCGATACATTGACGATACTTATCAATATATCGCTGATGTCTGAAATTTCTGATACTACCATTATTATCAGTATCGCCGAGCTAGAGATGCAGATAATATCAAGGATATTATCGTAATATCGGGATACTCAGAACAATGAGTAGGAGCACGAAAATACAGTATACACACACACACACCAACCCCAAAGATATATGAGATTTGCACACAAATACACTGACATGCACATGCACGCACACACACACACTAACACTATCTCTCCCTCAAGCTGGAGTAGAGATGTCACAAATGCCCAACTTGCCCATAAAGCTTGAAGATGAGAAGTATGAATAGCCTTTTGTAAGAATATCTGCTAGCTGATCATGGGTGTGAACATGAGGAGTATGAAGAACCTAAATGAAATCTTCTCATGAATGAAGTGACCATCAACCTTTATGTGTTTTGTCCTTTCGTGAAAGATAGGATTGGCAGCAATGTGAATAGGGGCCTGCTTGTCAAACAATAGTGGAATCGGAGTAGAAACTATGATGTGCATGTCACAAAGGAGGGACCGAAGCCAAATAATCTCGCATGCAACATGTCCCCCCCCCCACCAATGCCCGCGCACGCACACACACATAGATAGAGTCACGCTTACCTGCGCACCTTCAAGGTGAGGAGAAATCAAGGGAGGAAACTATTTCCTTTTGCCATAGCCCACCAGAGTTTTGGCTCAAGGTGAAAGTTGGGCCTTGGTGGTTTCATGGGGTGCCGCATCACGTGGTTGGTTCAGATTTTGTGCTCATATCATGAGTTCTCAAAAAGTTTTCGTGAGTTCTCATGAGAATTGGCGCGCAGGTGTGTGTGTCTGTGTCTGTGTGTGTGTTCTGCTTTGGAGTTGGAACAAGCTACTGATTGTTTGTTACTCTTCCATGAAATGAGATTTCCTTTGATAAGCATGCAATAGCCAGAAGTGGAGTGCATATCCTCTGCTTGGTGATTCCTCGAAAAAGATTGTTCCACCCTTGCTTCAGAAAATTGATATGCCTAGCTGTGTTGCGCCTCGCGATGCCTTAGCTCTATTTTCTGTTGTTGCTCCTACTCTCCTGCTGCTTAATGATGAACAAGGCTGGAAGTCATTGTCAAATGTCTTCTGATCCATCTTCGGACATCCTTTTTTTTTTTTTTTCAAATGGCCCAGTATTCTGACTTGGAGCTTAATTCTTGACCACTCTCCTTCTTTGTGTATGAACAATATTTTGCATGATGTCACAGTTTCTTTCATTCGAAGAATGTTAGTCCATATTATTTGTAACCTACTTAGAGAATGAAAATTCTGGGGCTTCTGGGACTTGCTGCCGTCCTATATCACATGGAATCAATGCTGTTTTTTTTTTTTTCGTTTGTTTGTCTGTTTGTTTTAGCTTCTACATCTTAAATGACCTTAGGATTTGATGAAATCGTACTTTTTTATTATATTTTTTGCAGAAGGCAGGTCTTCTGGATCTCGAAGCAAATTTTGCAGTTAGTGATGGAAGATGCTATCGATGATTGGCTTCTCAGGCATATTCAATGGCTCCGAAGAGACGACATTATTGCTCAAGGGATTCGCTGGGTTCAAGATGTAAATATTGAATAGTTTTTCTTGTCAGCATACTGTTTTAGCAGAACAAATTCCTTTTAAACTAATAATTCATCATCATCATCAATGCCTTGTCCCAGTTATTGGGGTCAGCTTTAGAAAGCAATATATACGTACCCCTGTGACATGTACACCATAATGCACTTGATCCTTCAACACAAATGTCAAATGCTACTTATTTGCACATTTTGTTATATGCCATTTTTTCTGTTAGGAATCTTAGGCTGCTTTTGTTTTTCTTGTGGTCAGTCCCTCTTCTTGGGCATAGAAAGTTCAATTTTAATGTCTGCCTTGTACTCCAGTACATAAATTTTGATTGTACAAAAGTATCTTTATATACTAAATATGCATATCATGTTATTTTGGATAGAAATATGATAGTATACTGTTAATGCAGGGGCATTTTCACACTGGGCTCGAGTGGGGTCGCTTGTGGGATGCAGGGGCACACTCGGGGTGAGTGCGGCTCACGGAGGAGGTCTCGTGTTCGAGACTCCTCACCAGGGGTGATTAATGCGCATTTCTTCGTGGGGTAGCCCGTGGGATGCGGGGACACACTCGGGGTGGGTGGCCCATGTAATTTGGGGCCCACGATAGGTCTTAAAACCCATGAGATGTGGGGCACATTTATGAGATAAAGGGATTAATTCGCCATACTCTTTTTAGAGCAAGTGGTTAATTGTCCCGCATCAAATTGGTATCGAGTGGGAGGTCTCGGGTTCGAGACTCCTCACGGGGGGTGATTAATGCGGGGCATTTTCACACCGGCTCGAGTGGGGTTTGTGGGATGCACACTCGGGGTGAGTGCGGCTCACGGAGGAGGTCTCGTGTTAGACTCCTCACCGAGGTGATTAATGCGCATTTCACACCCGGGCTCGAGTGGGGTAGCCCGTGGGATGCGGGGACACACTCCCATGTGATTTGGGGCCCACGAAGGGGGTTCGGCCGAGGTCTTAAAACCCATGAGATGTGGGGCAAATATGAGATAAAGTATTAATTCTGCCATCCTTTTAGAGCAAGTGGTTAATTGTCCTGCATCAACTGTCCTTAGGAAAATGATAGTATACTGTGATATTTATAATTTATACACTATGGACATTATATGCCACTTGTCCTTGTATACAGTCATAAGTGTGAGTGCTTATGGTATGCAATCATAAGCATGTGTTTGTGTTTGTGTGGCAAGGGAAAAGTTTAACCTTGCAATTAGTTTTCCTAAGGTGGAGAGACTTTGAATATTCAGAGGACCTGGGAAGACATTTTAAATGAAGCTGGGGGTATTTTGGGAATTGGAAAAAGTGACTGCTGTCCAACATACGGTTCACATTTTACTTGCAAAAAGCCTTTAACTGGCTTAGATTTTACCCATGAGCGTGTTTTAACAATTTTACCTCTACAATTAGTATTAAGAAAAGATCAATTTTTTTATTTTTTTTTGCAAGGATATTTTTGACATTTCAATTATTTTCTGAGAGTAGCCTGCACTCCTCTCATCTATATGTAACCTAGACAAAGTCCTATTATTAGGGAGCTCATGTGACAACGTGAGAAATCTGGAGGGATGCAGCCGGAACAGCGGCTATCGGAAGCGGACGGGTAGTAGGTTATATCTGATAGATTCTATGGGGGCGAAGAATTGGAAGCAAAATGGGAGACAGTTTGCTACCGAAAGGGTGGAAAAGGAAGGTAACGTGTCAAGGGGAGTAACAAGATTATCGGAATACCCAACTTTGTTTGTCGATAGTTTTCTGGTAGGATGGTGAGCGGGAAACTTTGAGAGAGTGTTCAGACAGGCCAGAGTAGTTATGGAGGTGATGATACCCTGAGAAACAAATTCTACTAACCTTCAAGGCTTCACTTTCGTTTGGATGAGCTTTGAGACGGAATTAGAAGAGGCGGTTCAACTTCTGAGTGGGGGGAGCTTCGGAGGGATTAAACTTTGGGTTCAAAGAGCTCCATATGGCCCCAAGCAAAAGAATATGGAAGGGGAGAAATGGAAGGAACAAGGGAGGATAGTTATCAAGTAAAACAACACTACAAATGTTAGGGAAGAAGCGTCAACATCCACGAGAAATGTGCAGGTGTCGTCAAATGTGGAGGATGGAAGATCCTTCAAAGACATAGTGTTGAACGGTTCAAAGCAGGGTGCAGAGATATCAAAGAAAGGGGAGCCAACAAAAGAGAAATGGGTATGGAGGGTTCTCATGGATTAAGGGCCGAAAGTGCGAAGGGAAGGAACAGGGGAGGATAGTTATCAAGAAAAAACAACACTACAAATGTCAGGGAAGAAGCGTCAATATCCACAAGAAATGTGCAGGTGTCGTTGAATGCGGAGGATGGAATATCCTTCAAAGACGCAATGTTGAACGGTTCGAAGTAGGGTACGAAGGTATCAACGAAAGGGGAGCCTACGGAAGAGAAATGGGTATGGAGGGTTCTCACGGATCAAGGGCCAAAAGTGTGAACTAATAATAAGGTTCTAGATGAGTCCATGAAGACCTTTTAATTTTGCCCGGTAGCAATAGCTAAATCGAAGCATAATGAAGAGGAATTGGGGGAAAGGCCATTGCAGAACTGCAGAGGACTGGAAGAGTAAGATATTGTTCTTAAGAGTATTCAGAAGAACATTTTTATTTTTATTTTTATTTTTAAAAAAATATCTTTAAATTCCCAGGATTGCATGGAATTAGTGCTTACCACATGTAAAGGATGGCAACATGGTGCAACGATAACGATTCAGAGATGGGAAAAATGGTCGGTGTTTGGCTGAGAAGAGCATTGGCATCAAGTCTGGGACTTCCTAGATTTGGTTTGCATGTTAGACATATAAAAAGCTTATGATCATGTTGATTGGAACTTCCTAGATTATATGCTAGCAAGGTTGCGATGCGGGGTTGGCGGGCTTGGATGCAAGAATGTGTCAAGATAGCTAAATTTTCAGTTTTGGTGAATGTCTCCCCGAAGGGCTTTTTTCGAGCATCGAGAGGTCTTTGTTGGGGGGACCCCCTATCTCCATATTTGTCCGTGGTGATCATGGAGGCATTCAGTAGACTCTTAGGTAGAAGGGTGGAGATGGGGCTCGTGAAAGGCTTTACAGTGGATAATTTAGATTTCTAGGTTACTCATTTGCAGTACACAGATGATACATTACTATTTTGCGAAGCAATTCCTTCCTTTGTGGAAGATCTTCGAGCAATCATAGTCAATTTTCATGCGTTTTCGGGTTTAAAAGTTAATATTAACAAGAGTGAAATTTTGGGGGTGGGAATTCTGAAGGAGGAAACCAAGTTATTCGCTTGCAAATTTGGGTGTAGGGAGGGTGTTTTCCTTACATTGTATCTAGGCCTCCTGCTTTGTATTGGAAAACCAGTAAAACATCTTTGGGACAAAGTGATCGAAAGGTTTGAAAGAAGATTGTCTCATTGGAAAACTCGTCACTTATCTTTGGGTGGATTGACCTATTTTTGGGTCCCTGGCTAAACGAGTCAGGGCGCCACTGATGGACAACTAAGATGTCATACAGACATCACGGTTGGCCCCACACAATGTTTCACCGAACTTCTGGTGAAAATGTTTGTAATGAATGGTTTCCCTACACACATATACATACATATGAGCTTTGTGCCTACGCATGTGCAATAAAGCTGAGGTACAGGCCACACGTGCCGGCATGGCATGATAGGTACGAGATCCAATCCATCTGTTAGAACGACGCCACTATGTTGATGTCCTACCCCAAGAATCAGTTTGATCCACTGGTCAGATGGGCCACAATTTGCAAAACAAATGTATGGCTCATGGCTAAAGTTTTCTTACCCATGTGCCTGTTTCCAATATCAGGGCCCACATGATGAGTGGACCAGATTTATTTTTGGCAAAACATGTAGAAGGCTGGACCAACCTGATGGATGGATTGGATCTCAACACACACCTATGTGACATGCTGGCTCATGTATGACATGTACCTGAGCTTCATTGCATGCCTGTGTGCACTTAGCAAAACTCTATATAATATGTATTTATCCTACTAAGCGAGATGAGCAGTTTTGTTCTCCAATACTTGGAAGTAAATCATTTCAGTTGCAATCTTTTGTTCTATGACCTTTGGCTCAGTATCATTTCAGAGGCAATCTTTGGTTCTATGGCCTCTCTTGGCTTAGGCTGATCTCTCTCATATTGAAAATTTATGTGTGAATTGACATTTGTTAGAGGAGAACAAGACGGTCACAAACTTATTGAAGTTAACAAAATAATGTATTGTTTCATCCCCTATATTTAAATTTTAATACTCCTTTTTCATGGACAGAGAGGAGTCAAAACTACAATTGCGTCTTTCTGACTGATTTTTGTTATATTTTGTCAGGTTCTCTGGCCTAATGGCACGTTCTTTCTGAAGTTCGAGAATAATCAAGATGAAGTGAATAGCATTCAGTACAGTCAGCAACCTGCACAAACTGGAAGCTGGATAGGTGGTGATAAAGTCTCCCATCCTAGCTCCTTCGAGATGCAGCTCGAGGCAACTCGGAGGGCTAGCTATGTTAAGAAAATGCTCCTTGGTGAGAAAAAATTTCATGTTACTCTCTCTGTCTCTCACAAGTTTCCATTTGGGTTTTATGTTTGCTGTTCTTGAATCATGTTGAGCACGAAATCATAATTATATCTGACTAGCTTTCAAACAGTGAAAGCTTTTAATGAACAATAGGTTGCCTCTGAAATGATTTACTTCAACTATCAGAGAGCAAAACTACAGCTCAGCTTATTCTGGAATAGCTTAGGGACTATTATGCGCAGGCAAATGCAATTTTAGTCAGGAAAACTGTCTGCCTTTGTATTTAGTGGACAGGCTTGAAATTCGTTGCATGTATCGTAATGGAAGATGTTTATGGATGGTTACTTGAAGCATGCCATGTCATTTTATTTTTTTTTCTTTCATTGCTAGAAGCTAAAAATCTTTTAGAGCGCATTTGTTGATGGAAAGCACAACCAATCATGGAATGCTTTGTTCATGGTGGTGCTGGTAGAAGTTGGTTATATGGTATTGCAATATGAATTCGTCAGGCTATTTATCTTGATTATAGATTCTGAGAATTGTCATTGAAGGATAAAACTTTGATTCAATCTCTCTCCAAAAAAAAAAAGAAAAAAAAAAAGAAAAGAAGAAGCTTTGATTCAAGGGAAGAATTGTACGGCATTGAAATCGGAAGCCTGCAGTGGAGCTAGAGCACTATTCCACGGGACATGAGTGCATTTGTGGGGGGACCTCATACTCATTCGTACTTAATATGACATGTGGGTGTAGCGTAACAAATAGATGATGTGTAATGAGTCATAGTAACAAAAGTCAAAACTATACAGAGAGAAGGTAAGAGCCTCCCAAACTAACCCCCCTCCCCTCACTAACCAGGCTTCTAACTTTCAACACGAACCATCTGACTGAGTGACTCAAATTTCTAAAACACCTCCCATTTCTTCTTCCCAAATAGCTCAAAGCGCTGCCAACAGACCCAAGCGCCATTGGACTTGCAACTCCCTTTTGAGATTCACCCCATGCCAAGACAAAGAAAAGATCAATAGAAACCGGACAGAATCAGGAAACCCGAAACGAAGGTAGGATGCTATTCCACAAAAAGGACGCTGTCAGGTAGTGCAGAAAGAGGTGATCAATAGGTTCTGCATTCGCCATACACATCAAACAAACATTTGGTATAGCCATTCCCCGCCTATGGAGCTTATCAACTATCAAAACTTTGCCCCAAGCAACCAACCATGCAAACGCTGTTACTCTCGGGGGAGCTCCATAGCACCAAATAAACTTGGTATCAATCTCACTGTTTGAGGTCTCCCTGAGACCACTATCTGAAAGCATATGCTATAGAATGATCGGACTGAGAAGCGTCCGGACTTATCCAACTGCCAGCACATCTTATCCTTGTCACCTAAGGATGGATAGCAAAATTTGACATGATTCAATAGCAAAACATAGTTTCACTGGCATGAGGAGAAAAAGGAGGGGTTCAAGTGATGGGGTGAGCATGCATCATCATCATTGTCGTCATTTAAGCCTTATCCAACTAATTGGGGTCAGCTACATGAATCCTGTTTACGCCATTCCACTCTATGATGGACCATATCCACAGTTAAGCCCATAGGTCATCAAGACTTTTCTTACTATCTTCACTCACGTCCTTTTGGGCCTTCCCCTTGCCCTTTCAAAACCATTTGCAAGTCTAAATGGCCATGAAGCGGCACTGGAAGCAGGAGTGTGAAGGAATTATAAAAGGCTCAAAACCCCCTACCTCCTAATTGAACTTGTGGAAAGAGGCATTGATAGTGTTAATGTAATTGAAGGGATTATAATTGATATTGCCGTTTGCCAGAATGACTTTCCTGTCTATTTAGATCAACTATCCTATGGTTGTGGATAAACTAGTTGCCCATTGTTACATTTTTGGATTGTGGGGAACTACACAAATGCAGTCCTTGTGGCTGTACATTGTTGTTATTATTATTATTATTATTGTTGTTATTATTATATTTGTTTCACATTGTTTTTGCTATACTTAGTTACTCTAGCTTTTCAGTGAGGCGTTGCATGCTTCTCTGTAGGTATGCCATAGTTATGGCAACTGAACGTCGATGCCCTTAGATCAGTGAAAACCAACCCATCATATCAACAAATAATAGGTACATTGGCTTGAAAATACAACTCGAGGTTTGATTATATGGCACTTAAATTTCTCCAAGGCTGATATATCTTTGGGATGACTTGCTCTGGAGGTGGAAGTTAATGGGGCCTGGAGGAGAATTGAGTGTTGTATTTTTTTTATTTATATCTTTCAGAACAACAGTGATAGGGGACACTTAGTCATGAAAGGAAGGGCAAAGGATCTTCGGAGTAGTCAGAGCTTTCAACTTCAGTTAATCGCAACAAATGTTCAAGAAAGTTGTTAAAGGAGAGACCAGCTACCAGAAAAAGGAAAAAAGAAAAACAAAAAAAACCTGCGTAGGTATTTGGCCATTGGGATCTTATACACAGCTGGAAGCTGTTATCTGCATTCTGGAAGTGGAGTCAGTAAACCACAATGACCTTTGGGATGACTTGCTCTGGAGGTGGAAGTTAATGGGGCCTGGAGGAGAATTGAGTGTTGTATTTTTATTTTTTTTTATATCTTTCAGAACAACAGTGATAGGGGACACTTAGTCATGAAAGGAAGGGCAAAGGATCTTCGGAGTAGTCAGAGCTTTCAACTTCAGTTAATCGCAACAAATGTTCAAGAAAGTTGTTAAAGGAGAGACCAGTGTTGTATTTTTATTTTTTTTATATCTTTCAGAACAACAGTGATAGGGGACACTTAGTCATGAAAGGAAGGGCAAAAATCTTCGGAGTAGTCAGAGCTAACCAGAAAACAAATGTTCAAGAAAGTTGTTAAAGGAGAGACCAGCTACCAGAAAAGAAGTCAGTAATCCACAATGACCTTTGGGATGACTTGCTCTGGAAGGAGAATTGAGTGTTGTATTTTTATTTTTTTTTTATATCTTTCAAAAAAAAAAAAAAAAACCTGCGTAGTTATTTGGCCATTGGGATCTTATACACAGCTGGAAGCTGTTATCTGCATTCTGGAAGTGGAGTCAGTAATCCACAATGACCTTTTTGGGAGCAGTATGCCTCATTTTCAAGGCATTTTCTCTTTTCATAGTAGGGACAATGGGACACATGTGGGTTTTGATAGGATTGATTGTCCATTTTAGGTGGTTTTAGAATAGATTACGTGCCTCTGAATCCCTGCTTTGATTCCAGTATGGGACTCTTTATGGTTTACAACTACAGCATTTTGGTCATATGAGAGAGGGTGAGAGGGATGATTCCTAAATGAATTCATGCAAGAGGGTGGGTTGTTGCTATGATCATGTCGAAGAGTTCTGCAAAATCATCACCCAAAAGCGAGCTGCTAATGCACTTCTTTTTTGTATTCTCTCCTGTATTTGTCAATGTTGACTAGATCCTTGAACTGTTCCATCTTTCATGCTATATTTTCACTGCCACCATCTCTCATGTATATCAACATATCTCATGCAACGGCATATGTTTGCTGCTATGCATTTGATGGTTTGTACAATCACAGTGATGATCTGCCGGTACTTCCCTAGAGACAGGATGCGTCTATGACCTCCTCGCAAGCTTTTGGCATTAATGTTGGGATAGCATATCTATACTTGAATATTCATGAATAAAACGGAAAGAGTCAAGGGTGCGTTTGGATGCTCAATCAAACTGAACTATAAATCATTTAGTTCATTGTAGAATAATAACTGAATAAGTAGCCAAGGTGTGGGGTGATGCCATTTTGATACATAAAGACGACTACACCCCAAATTGTAATTCCATGCATTGCAAATCTTCAAGTTGGATGTGTGGTATCCCATACTGGCCGTTACATAATGGTGGTGCCAACCATTGCACTATGGGGTTGTAACGGGCATAATGGCTGTTATGGAAAAAAATGACATGTATTGGTCCCGTAACGGTCATTGTGGCCCATTATGGAAAAAATGACATGTATTGGTCCTGTAACGGCCATTGTGGCCCATTATGGGGCCAATACAAGTTTTTTTTTTCCCCAGTTTTTTCATAGAGGGAGGGAGGGAGGGAGGGAAGCAGCCCCATAAAATGTAATCTGGACTTAATAGACAGTTCAGATCGATCGATTGGAGTGAGGGGAGGGAGGGTTTGTATTTTTGGATGGCAGCCCATAAAATGTAATCTGGATTTAATAGACAGTTCAGATCGATCGATTGGACTGTCCAAGCCAGATGCAACTAAGGAGCATATAACTTAAAAGAGTGCTCTGAGAAGCTTGGAGCCAAGATTGGGAATGTATGAACTTTTACTCCATGTTGGGTAATACATGCAACTTCATGGAAGCTTCTAACAAAGATGAGCTCTTTTTGCAGGCGGAGGAGTTCCAACTGCTTTAGTCAGTTTGATCGGGCCTAAACAGTACCGGCGTTGTGCGAAAGACATTTACTACTTCTCCCAGGTAAATCTAATGTTGTTTGCTCTGCAGTAACAGCATAACACCCCCATAATTCCCCCCCCCCCCCTCTTCAGAGAGCACTTCTAATGCCTTTGTTCATTGCAGTCAACCATCTGTGTGAAGCAGCTAGCATACTGCATGTTGGAACTTCTCCTTCTTTCACTGTTCCCAGAACTGCAAGATCTCGTTGTCGACATACATGAGAAGAAGGACATGCACCCAGCTTAAGATGGCAGATCAGTGTTGCAAATTCCTTTCAAGCACAGCATCTACACGTCTCTCTCTCCCTGCATACAGGTGACACTGGAACCTCCTCAAGCTTGAAAATATCCCATGCTTTGTCAGCAGGCGGATCCCTTTCTACCGAAAATCTGCCTACATGTGGTGGGGTCCTGTAAAGAGCAGAAAGCATCTCGGTTTTCAATTGTGGATTTTTTTTTCTTTTTTTTTTTTCCGGGTTGGGAATGGCCTTGAATTTCTCGTTCAAAATGTACAGATGTACATCTGAAATCTGTATAGATTTCTTTGGAGGAAACCCTCCCGTCGACACGCATGGTCACTAAGTCATCACCCAAGTTTTTGTAATGTACAGGCTTGAATATGAACTCTCTAGTCGAATTGCGGTGTGTCCATTCTCTAGCAGTTTTGGAATACGGAATTTTGTTCCAAGTTCTTATTCGTTGGGGTTTTGCATCGTCTTGAAATCTCCTGTTTTCGTTGCTTTGGTGTAACAACCCTTGATTGAAATTTTGATGAGCTTGGCTAAGCGGCGCATGCATGTGCAATAAAGCTTGTGTACGCACCAAAGATGTGCCGGAGTGCCATTGGGGTGCGAGATCCAGCCCATCGATCAGGTTGGCCCAGCCTTCTACATGTTTTCCCAAAAATAGATCTGGTCCAATCAGCATGTGCTAACAATATTGGAAACAGGTGAATGGGTTAGAAAACTTCACTCAAGGTTTTCAGAACCGTACACTTGTTTTTTGCAAACAGTGGCCCACCTGACCAGTGGATCAATCTGATCCTTGGGCTGCGGGATCAAAATAGTCGTGCCATTCTGAAGGATGGATTGGATCTTGGATCTATCACCCATGTTGCCAAATGTTTGGTGTGAACATCTTTTATTGCACACTTATGTGGGCTTAGAAAAGCTCAATTTTGATTATAAGCATTGTATTTTTGAATTAGGTAATTCCTGATTGATGATGAACCGTTAATCATAGTTAATGTGGTCAGCCTGCCTTTTACCCTTTATTCAGTTTAGTGAAAGGATTTGTCTTTTTTTTCTTTTTTTTTTAAATTTTTTTTTAATTAGTGCTTTGTTAGTGAAGGACTGACAGTGGAGAGTTTCATCCATAACTAGAGTTTACCGTGAGTGCAGTTTATCAGTCTGACCTTGATTGCATGTTGATGGAAAGTGGGCCCTACTTGGTCTCACCTTATGAAAGATCCAAGCCGGACCCACTTCACAATGCGATGAGATTCATCTATAGCTAAATTCCACTGCTTCTGTGAAATATCACGAGTGCAAAAAATCCTATGATTTTCGACCTCAACAGAAAATATTACGTGTTGATTACCGTCCAAAAATCTGTCCGGCGAGACGTACTTTGTGAACGGAATGGTTTGTCCATCTGGTGGGCTCTACCATAATGGGGTGGTCCACATGTGGAAGCTGAATTTGAATTGCCGGGGTCAGTAGTTTTCTAGATCTAACCATTCATTTCTTAACATGCGGTGTTGGATAGCTTGATGTTGGTGGGCCAGGACTGGATGAGCAGATCCACACTATCACTGGCCCAGAATCTGCTAGAATCCAATTAAAAATGTCATGTCTTTCCCATTAACCATGCGACCGCCCTGATGAACGGCCTCGTTTTCGGACATGCTTGTGCGTGTGCCATGGCAATCACACGATTACAGTTTGCATTCCTTATCCATCGTAAGGGTGTTTGGCATCTCTAGGAATAAGAGCTTATTGGCTTATGTTTTTAAAACATAAGCTTTTAGATTGTTGGGTAAATCTCTAATTATACAGCTTATTTAGAAAGTAATGAATAAGCACTAATTTCTATAAGTTTGGAGGGTTCACCTTTTCTTTTAAAGCCTATTGAGATTAAGTTCAAGTGGGTAGAGGTTAAGGTTTTACCAATTTTTTAAAATGGCAAAACATATCTTCAACTCTCTTTGCAATTTACCTTTCTAGCCCTTGGCCCACATAATGAACGATCCATATTGAAGGTGGGCCCCACATGATGAATGGTCCTCATCAAGTTGGGCCCACATACTGGACGGTTAACATCAAAGGTGGGTTCACATGATGGATGGCCCACATAAAAGTGTGGCTCCACATGATGGATAATCCACATCAAAGGAGGGACCCATATGATCAATGATGGACATTGAAGGTGGGCCCACATGATGAACAACCCATATTGAAGATGGGGTCCTACATTGATGAATAGTCCACATTAAGGTGGGCCTACATAATGAATGGAGTGGGCCTCACACAATGGGTGGCCCATATGAAAGTGTTGCATCATGTGATCGACGGTCCACATCAAGTGGGCCCCACCTAACGGACTATCCACATCCAAGGTTTTGCATGATGGGTGACCTATATCCAAAGTGGTCCACCATGATGGATGATCCACATAGAAGCTGTGCCACACACAATGGATGGTGGACATCAAAAGTGGGCACATGATGGATGGTCTAAGTCAGAGGTGGACCCATATGACGGATTGTTCACATTAAAGTGTGGCCCCGCATGATGGACCATCCACACAAGGGGGCCCCACCTATCGATTACATGTGTCAAGGTGGGCTCCATATAATGGACAATTCACATCAAAGGTTGGCTCTAATGATGAATGATGCATGGCCTACATGATGGACAACCCATTTTGAAGGTGGAGCTCATAAGAAGGACACATATGATGGGCAGTTGACATTGAATGGGCCCACATGAAGGACAATTAACATTTATGGTGGGCCCCACATGATGGATGGCCTACATCAAGATAGGCCCACATAATGGGTGATCCACATCAAAGGTCGGCTCCTAATAATGAATGGTCTACATCAAAGGTGGGCCCCGTGCATGATAGATGGTCTACATCAAAGGTGAGTTCCACATGATAGATACTCCACATCCAATGTCCAACACATCCAAGGTGACATGTATGAATTGCATGCTTGTTAGAGATGGAGTTGTTGCAGTTTAAAAAACGACAAGTAAACCTAAAAAAAAGCTCTTATTTAAATGCTTCACCAATGGTGTTTATTTTAAATAAGATTTATTTTTGAAGTGTGAAGAGGTGATTTTACCCAACTAAGGTTAGGGCTGTTTAATTTTTAACTTCCCCGGTAAATACAGGTAAGTAAATAATGAATTCCTGGGGAAGGAAATTAGTGAGCATTTTGTTGGGATTTTTGGCCTGCGGAATCACACAGATCTAGATCTAGGATAGCAATCCAATGGCACCAAGAACACACAGATTTAACGTGGAAAACCCTTGCGAGAAAAAACCACGGCACAAAGCGACAGATCACCACTATGAAAGCATCAATTACAAAGAGAAAGGACTTACCCAATTCGAACAACCTCGAATCTCACCCTTGCTACACCCTTTGATAACCCTATAACCCTTTAGAATACCTTTAGTAAGTCTTGGAATTATCTTAGAATAGCCCTGGGGACCCCAATTTATAGTTTTGGCAACTTCCCTTTCGTATCCCAGTTGCGAAAGGACTTGTGTCACAAAATCCGCGAAACTCCTTTCGCATCCCGCTGGAAAGGACTTGAATGATCATTCCTTTCGCATCCCAGTTGCGAAAGGACTTGCGTCACAAAATCCGCGAAACTCCTTTCGCATCCCAGTTGCGAAAGGACTTGCAACACAAAATCCGCGAAACTCCTTTCGCATCCTAGTTGCGAAAGGACTTGCAACACGAAATCCGCGAAACTCCTTTCCGCATCCCAGTTGCGAAATGACTCAGATTTAAGACATCTCGCAACAATCTCCACCATGTCTTCAATCTTCAACCGTGTAGCTTCTTGACATCTTCTCTTATTTCTGCATCATATCATAACTCAAGATCACATTGGCCAACCAGCGCCAATCACGGATCTGATAGATACCTGCTATACCGTCGGCGCGAATATCTCTGAGAAGTCGATCTCTTCTCTCTGAGAATAACCCCTCGCTACCAACCTCGCCCTATATCTATATTGTATCCTCCTGAAGGTCCACCTGCATCCAACCGTTCACCGGCCCACTGGAAGCTCCACCCGCTCCCATATGTCGGTCTGGTACAACGAATCCATCACATTGCTCATAGTCACCTTCCACTTCTCAGTACCAGGCTCACCTAGAGCCATCAGAATAGAAGATGAGTCCTTTGCGATATTAGAGTCGTCCATGTACCACGCCGATATCTTGCGATCATGCCGTATAATTCTTCACACAGGTGGCTGCTCCACCTGCTCTGTATCCCTGTCCGCATGTCTCAGCCTTCCTGCCTTGCCCGCTCATGTGGCCACGCTCATCATGCCACACACGTGCAGAGGTGGAATTCGCTACATCCACTGTAGCTCCACCTTTTGAAGTACTCTCGATCAACCTGTAAACATGATCGAGTCGTTGCGCTTTCATGATTACCCGTTCCCCCTTAGATACTTTAAGAGCACCAGCAATATATGTGTACTTGCATCCTTTTACCTCAAGTACACCAAGAGAAATCAGATTCTGCTTCAAATCAGGAACATGCCTCACATCTGTCAAGGTACGCTCTACCCCATCAAACATCCTGATGTACACCGTACCAACAGCCACAACATTACAGGCAAAGCCATTGTCCATAAACATTTGTCCACCATCGCACTCCTTATAGCTAGTGAACCAACTCCGATGAGGAGTCATGTGAAAAGATGTCCCTGTGTCTAGCATCCACTCGTCCTTACGATCATCGTATGACCGTCTAAGCGAAGACACAGACAAAACATCACCATCACATACACTCAATTCATCTAACGTGACAGTGTTAGCCTCCCTGCATGAAGCCTCAGAATCTTTCCTTTTAGATTTAGGATTTTCACAATCCTTCTTCACATGTCCTTCCTTTCCACAATTCCAGCACTTTACCTTTCCTTTGCCCTTGCCCTTGGATTTGGATCTAGAACCTAAAGAACCTGTACCTTGTTCAGAATTCCTACCCATAAACAAGCATCGAAGATGTCCCCATGTTGTTTGTCTATTGTCTCATAGCCTTCCTTGAAGAAGGTGAGATAACAGATGTCGACACTCATGGTTTTATTCATGTCGCACATAGTGTCCTTGAATGACTCATAGACGCCGGAGAGAATTCAGCAACATACATGCTTGTTCTTCATCTTTCATCACTTCTTCCATATCCAGCAATTTGCAAACCAATTTATTAAAGTTGCTGATGTGAGCCTCCAGATCTCCACCCTCTGTCATCTTGAAGTTATACCACTGCCGCTTCAAGTGTAGGCGATTTTCAGAGGATTTCTTCGCATAGACATCCTCTAACTTCGCCCATAACTTAGCCGTAGTTTTCTCCCTCATGACGTTGTAGAGAACCTAATCCGTGAGACATAAACGGATCGATGATAAAGCCTTCTTATCAAGAGTATTCCAATCACCATCAGTCATAGTGGACTTCCGCTCCTCAAGAGCACCATCTTCGCCTTGTTTGATTAAGGAACTCATCATCTTGATCTTCCATAACTCAAAATTATTTTTCCCTGAGTACTTCTCAATCTCATACCTGGCGCTCGCCATTATTACTTATCCCTCAGATTCAGATCTATGTCCCAACCGATTGCTCTGATACCACTTGTTGGGATTTTTAGCCTGCGGAATCACACAGATCTAGATCTAGGATAGCAATCCAATGGCACCAAGCACACACACAAGAAAAGAGAACACAGATTTAACGTGGAAAACCCTTGCGGGAAAAAACCACGGCACAAAGCGACAGATCACCACTATGAAAGCATCAATTACAAAGAGAAAGGACTTACCCAATTCAAACAACCTCGAATCTCACCCTTGCTACACCCTTTGATAACCCTAGAACCCTTTAGAATACCTTTAGTAAGTCTTGAAATTATCTTAGAATAGCCCCAGGGACCCCAATTTATAGTTTTGGCAACTTCCCTTTCGTATCCCGCCAAAAGGACTTGTGTCACAAAATCATTCCTTTCGCATCCCGGATTCTGAAAGGACTTGCAACACAAAATCCATAAACTCCTTTCGCATCCCGGTTATAAAGGACTTGCAACATAAAATCCGCGAAACTCCTTTCGCATCCTAGTTGCGAAAGGACTTGCAACACGAAATCCGCGAAACTCCTTTCCGCATCCCAGTTGCGAATGGACTCAGATTTAAGACATCTCGCAACACATTTCCACCTTGAAATCTGGTCTCTTAACGGTGTTGTTGAGTTTGATTGTAATTTTTGGGCCCACTGTAATGTATGTGACTAATCCGCATTGTTCATTCGATTTATCGGCAACTTTTACCATATCAGCCCAGAAAGAGACAGAGCTAAAACTCAAATGGACGGCACCAAAGGAAACAATGCCCCAAGAGACATCTACTTGTTCATAAGGTCACATAGACATGGATAATGGTAAACACAAATATCAGCTTTCCAAAACTTCCAGGACCTCAAGAAGTTTTCAACAGTAGGCATACGATCTTCACCGTTTCTTATGACGTGGTCCACTTCAGCTTTGGATCTGCCACTTTTTCACCTAAGGCCCTAAAATGGGTTGGTGGATGGAATGGCCAGTGTGGATAAGTTGCATCCGTCACAATGGGTCTCACAATTTTGTGCATTTTCACCTGATGCTTAGGGCTCATTTGGATACCATCAAATAAGTTATTTTTTCTACTTATATCAATAGATAAGTGACTTATTTCATTTACGTAACTTTGGTTTATGATTAATTATAAGTAACGTTTTTACTTAAAAGTACTTAATCACTTAAAATTTTTTTTTTTTAGCTATTCTACTTTTCATAAGTTCTAAAGAGAGGCATTGGGAGAGAAAAAAGAAAGAATAAGATAATAAGTATGTTGTTTGACGAGCATACTTGCATGCAGGAATTACAAATGTAAAAATGTGATTTTAAGGGGGAGTTAAAAAATCTAATAGGGTTCATTATACAATAAAAGCCAGTATTAAAAGTGTTATTTTTTTTTAAAAAAAAGTCTTATTTAAAAAGATCTTATTAAATTAGATAAGAAATGCCAAATAGGTAATAAATACATTGGGAAGCAAATTCAATAGAGTGGACGATTTTCATTAGCCTTGATTTTCTTAGAGGTCAAAACTAAAGCAGATCTAAATCTTAGGTAGACCAGGCCATGGGAAACTGTGATGATTGAACACTCACCCTTAAAAGCTTTATGAGCCCTACTATAATGTTTATTTGCCATGCAACCTGTTGGTAAGGTAACACACATCAATGAAGGGAAAACACAAATATCAACGAGAAGTTTTTATGGTGGTCATTCAATCACTACTATTTTTTGTGGTGTGGTCCACTTGTGATTTGGAACTGCTTCATTACTTAACCGGTGCCCTAAAATGGGACGCGGTTTGGCTTGTGACGCTGTCGCCAGCTAGG